>RJWH01001204.1:0-433472 GCA_004363575.1 Solenodon paradoxus
ATTGTGTGTGTGTGTGTGTGTGTGTGTGTGTGTGTAAAGAAAATAGTCAAGGAGTCGAGTCTGGGAAGCCATTTTCTTAGGGGCAGATCACCTCACTTTGGGGAATTTGTTCAACGCCATCATCAGCCTACCTGGTGTCAGGTTAAAAATCTGCTTTTCTGATGAATTGGCTTACCTATACTTTACAGGAAATTCAGAGATGAAAGCAACCTTGAAGGATTATGAGGTTTATCCCTGTATCCAGGCAAGACTGTGTTTAACCACCCAGACAGATGGGAAGCTACGTGTTTGTCAAAACTGTCCTGAAGTTGAAATGAAAATTTCCTTATAGAAAAATATTTGAAGACATTTTTCTGTAACAATAAAAAGTTCAAAATTAATAAGCTTTTTTACTTTTTCATATCCCTAGCCCTAGGTTCAAACCCAGGTCCTTAGGCTTAATAGCCTGCGCCTTAGTGACCTGAGGCCAGGGGTATATGCCTATTTTTGTTTTGCATTCTGCTTTGTTTCTGTTTTTGTTTTAAAGAGAGGAAGGAACAGTGAGGAGTAAGAAATATTTTTAAGGCAGGAAGAAGCACATTATTTGTTACATATGCATGCATATATGCGTACATGCATGCATGCACATGTGGTCCACACCCTGCCCCTGACTTCGCTCCTGAGTCACCAGGGTGCACAACTGCAGAAGGAGTGTTCAAAATATAGAGTAATAACAGAAGTTTGTTTTTAAGGAAAGGTGCAGGCAGAAAGGAAGAGAGATGAGGAAGAAGCATCTGATTGTCATTTAGTTGCTCACACTGGTCGTTTCCCCCTGGACCCAGATCTCCAACCCAGGATATGTGGCTTGTGCTCTTTCACAGGCAACTGACCTAGCCACTACTCTACTAGGGCGCGCTGACACAGAAATTAAAAAAGTATTTTTAAGAAAAGTGCAAGCTAGAATGAAAGTGAGTAAGCAGGCAGACAGGAAGAGGAGAAAGAAGAACTTTATTTAGTTCATTTTGGCTGTCCCCCTCCCTGCCCCTTCCCAGATTCGAAAACCCCGGTCCTTGGGATGGATGCTCCTTGGGTTGTGTGTGGACTCCATCTTGTTGGCTTACCTCTAGGCCACCGGAATTTTTTTTGTTTAAGAGGGAGGAGGGAAGGAAGAGAAAGGAAGAAGCAGTTTTATTTCTTCATTTTGACTGTCCTGTCCCCCAGGGTCTATACCGCATCCACCAGCTATCTCCTGAGCCACTAGCACATGCCTAGAAGAAACTTTCAGGAAGGAGGGAAAGGAAGAAGCATCTTTAGTTAGTTATTTGGGATTTTCATCCCAGCCTCAGGTCCCTAGGCTTCGGGTGGTCCCTACACTAATGTCTCAGCAGCCTGAGACACAAGGGTGCACCTACAACAGAAATTTAAAGGACAGAAAGTTTTCCACTTTGTATTCCTCAGGGTGATGATGTAATACTTTGGCAAATATCCTCACATACCTTTTTCAAAGTATATATGTGCATATATAAATGAACATAGACGTTTTTAATTTTTTTGTTTATAAAGGGACCATATGTATGCATTCTGTAATTCTTTTTAAAAATAATACCTGCATGTCTAAATCATGCAAATGAATTCTGGATCTCATGTTATAGGTCTTCTAAATGAAGAGACTAGGTGTATTGTAAGTTTGAATTATGAAGCCCATTCCTTGCTCTCCTTAACAGCTGTGGTTTCCAGGACAAGGGAGGCTCCAGACCCTGGAGGGTTCCTACTGGATGGTCAGGCAGACCCTACCTCATTTTCCCTTCCGTTTACCATTTCCTCTTGGAGATCAGTGTCTTGCCCTTTCCTGGCTGAGACTTCAGGTGGTTTAACTCAGTTCTGTGCCACTGAGAGGAAGCTTAAATTAGCATGGCTTCGTTAGGAAGAGAAATATCTCCTAGACCCCTTATTTATGGCAGTTTCTAAAATTCACATTTTAAAGTAGTGTACTTTATTTTTAAGGTACAAAAGAATGTATGATGTAAAGTGAAAAATTCTCCCCTGCCTTGTCCCACCCCTCAGAAAAGGAATCTCTGTTAGGTTTAACTTTTCACAGACTTTCTAAATCCAGGCATGAAACATATTTTCTTTCACATAAATGGGAATTAGACACACATACTTCTATACCACTTGCTTTTTTTTTCACTTATTCTCACTTTTTATAATCATTAAGAAAAATATCTGTAAACAGCAATTTCTAAAAATCGAACCAGTTTATAAGGATATGTAATGAAAAGAAAGTCTCCATCCCATGCTGAGCTGTTTGTCCCTGCCCCAGAGACAAACACTGTCAGTGTCCCTGTGTATCCCTCGAGCAGTTGTCTGCTCGTGTGTCTGTGTTGTAAGAATGTTTACCACTTAGGCCTTTTTCCATGTCCACTTACATAAATATATCTTGTTCTTTCTTTGGCTGCATAGTATCCCATTGTGTAAATGTATCATAATTAGTTAAATTAGCCCTTAATGATGGTTTTAAGTGTTTTGCTATTATAAGTATTGTCAGAATGAGTAGTACACCTTAACATATATATCATTCCTCACTTGTGGAAGTTCAGCTTCAGGATGCGTTCCTGGGATTGTAGGTCCCTGATAAGAGTACTCTCAGCAGTGCATGGATTTACATCTCACCAACAGGGCTTGGGAGTGCTTTGTCCATCTGCTGAGCTGCAAGATGAGAGAAAACTAAAAATAACCCCTGACTTCAAGGGGCTGACCCCGGTGTTGGGGGAATTGAGCCAAATGAAAGAATATGAGGTAATAATAGTGTTGCAGGAGAGAACTCGCTTCTGTGACTAAAGCAAAGGAAGCAACATTCTGAGGACTCAAGTTCTCCCAATGGGCGGTCAGACATTGTCCAGTGACTTAAGAGATTTGGTAAATTCCAAACCAGTCCCATGAGTATGAACGGGAGAAAACAGAATATGCTTTTTTCCAGGTTGGGATTAACCTGGAAAAGCCACGTTGCATGGCTATCAATCTGTACTTTGGGAAAAGGTAAGTAATGACTTGTTGCCCTGCAAATGCTACCATCTGACCTAACAAGATGAGGGTGTGTCTTGTCTGATTTATAGGTTTCATCCCACCTTGTCTCACCCGCTGAGCATTAAATCCATGTGGCAGGTGCGCCCTGGTGGAGTAGCGTTTGAGTCTACTGCCTCCGGCTGAGCACAGTACATATATACCCACACACCCACACCCAGGGTGGGAAGGGGAAACAACCAGATGACCACCTAAATAAAAAAAGTTCTTCCTCCTCTCTCTTCCTGCCTGCCTTCTCGCCTTCGTTCCTGTCTGCACCTTTCCTTTAACAAAAAATTCATATGGCAGCACACTTCATGGAAGAAACTGGTGTCCAAAATGGTACATGCTTGGAGATCACCGCCTGATACAGGGTGCTGTTTTGTTACTCTTAGCCAGCGAGTTCAGAGTTCCAGGCAGCAATGCTGGCAGCCAGACAACACACCATAAAATCAGTCATTTGTCTTCTGGTTGCTTTAGCCACCTGGACACATTCTTTCCTTCCAACACTGAGGCACCTATTGTGTACTGAACCCTGAGACAGAGAAACCATTCCAGCCTTTTCCTCAGTCACTTTGCAAGTAAAGCAAAGAGAGCTGTTAGCTTTTCCTTCAGCTCTTGGGAGCTATTCCTGGTGGCGAGACAGTATGGTAGACTGGGGAGACGCTGAATATTTCAGTCGTGTGCATCGGACTTAGACATGTCAGCTCTGGCGTCACAATTTGGTAGCTATGTGTGACCTACTAACCATGGGCAAGTACCATAACATCGCCAAACCTCTCCCTGAGCTGTAAGGCGAGGCGGAGACACAGGCAACTACTGCATCGAGGAGGTATCTCACCAGGTGCTCGAATAATACCCAGGTGTCTAAGCCAACCTGTGACAAGTTGAACATGCACACGCCCTAATGCCTTTGCTTTTCTCGTTCCTGTCCTGCTGTATGAAAGTACGAGAGACTTTCCGTGTCCAGCCAGACAGGCCTTATTAACCGGAAGGATGATTCACTCATTCTATCCCCTGTAGCTTTTCTGAGTGCATGTGTCCCCAGCATGAGTTGCTCTGTGCCTCTGGTCTGTCTGCCACACCTTCCCAAAAAGCACACCTCACGCCCCCTTCTGAGTGGAGCAGGCCAGGTGCTGATGGTGCTGACCCGGTAAACAGCCACCAGCGAGGGCGGTAGCCTGCAGGAGTGCAGCTGGGGCCAGGGTTGCCGGCGGGGAGCCAGGGCATGTTATTTCCATACAGGTGCTGAGGGAGTTCTATTACCTGCCTCACTCCTTACCAAGAAGGAAGCACTGAAGATCAGCCAGCAGCACCACTGCTCTCCAGCCCGCCCGCCCCTTCACTGTGTCAAAACAGCAGGAACAAACACCACCCACTCTGACTCCTCAGGGAAAAGTCAGGTCTCCTTTTTATGTCTCTCTTCCAACTTAACCCAATTAGGCTTTCCCTGTAACTTGATTTCAAATAAACCTGTTTTCTGGTGCCGTGGAACACACAGATTCAGAGATGAAGATTTCTCTAACTCACTGCCTTCCCGGTGAGTTGGGTGCGGGCCCAGACTGCAGTCTCCCCCATGGAAGGACCAACCGCTCTTCACCTTGGGCGCTCACTGCAGGGAACTATCTGACGGCTCATCTAAATGACCCCGCTTTCCCCTTACTCCTTAATAGGCTGTTCACCAAAGGACAAGACACAGCCACCCCAGCCGCGTAGCACTATGGCAAACCATCCATCTAGTCACTATCCACTATCCATCTAGTCAAATCTCAGTTCACACCCAGTTCCTCCATGTGGTAGCCATGCCTTATAAAACAGTTGCTTTATCTGTAAATAAAGCCATGTAGCTCCCAGGATTCCCTTGATTGAAAGTTTATTGTGATTTACTCACTCTAGCTAGGATCCTCTTTTTTTTAATGGACAGGTGCAGGCAGGAATGAAGGTGAACAGGCAGGCAGGCAGGAACAGAGGAGGCAGTGCTTCATTTTTTGTTGTTCATCATTAATTGTTTCCCCACTCCAGGTCTTGAACCAGACACCTTGGGATGTTGGTGAACTGCGCCTGGTTTAAACCCCTCGGCCACCAGGGCATGCCAAGGATGCTCTATTTAAACAACAACAAAAGGAATGGCCACTAGGCGGCCACGTACTGGAGGTCTCAAAGTATTCCAAAATGTCTTGGGTTTTGGTGGGGAAAGGGGGGACGCTTCTGTGAGCCTTCCTGCTGCGCTCCTTTCCATGGCCCCAGCACCCAGGGTCAGGGCAAGTGGTCAGGCTGACTTTTAATATCACTACCACTTGCTAAACTCACCTCATTCTGTCAATAATCCTTTGAGAAAGGATCGTTTCACAGATGAAGGAAGCAGTGCTCTATGAGATTAACACCCATCCGACCCATTCCCCGCCCAGTGTCACTGGGCTGGTCAGCGACAAAGCTAGAATTTGAGCCCTGACTTACTGAGTAGATAGCCTGCACTTTTTCCCACCTCACAGCATAGCCTAGAAGCAGAGCCTGGACACACCGGCTGGGAGAGCCAGGCTGGAGACAGATCTGGGGACCTGCAGAAAGGAGGGGGAAGAGAAGTGAGTGGAAAGAGGGAGGAGGGGCGGGGCCTGGCTCTGTTCCTCGACAGCCACCTGTTCTCACCCCTGCACACAACCACTCTGCCTGCGCGCTCAGGGGGAAGGGGGCTTTTTCCATCTTTTGTGTCTTGCACATATTTTCCCTCCCTTTGCTCTTCCCTTCTCTCTCCTTGTTCCTTTTGTGGATAATACTCCCACAGGCCTCCCACGGCAGCTCCAAAACGCAGCCTCCTGAGTTTCTTCTTGTTGACAATTGCTTTGAGTTGTCTCTGAACAGAGCTCCCTCCGCCTTCCCCTCCCTGTGACTCCCCACTGTGGCCCCAATGAGTCAAGAGTTGGGGGAAGAGGAAGGGAAAAGGAAAGTACAGCAAAGAAGATATTGTCTCTGACCAGCCTGTTCCCAGCTCCATTTTTCACCTCCTTTCCAACCCCTCTCTGCTGTCTCCTCATGGTGGGTCCCTGTCCGGGTCAGAGCGTTCTGTGAAGGGAGACTGGACACTGGGCTGAGGGTCCACATCGGAGCACACCCACCTAGACAGAAAGGAGTCCTTCACCAGGCCACACCCACCTGTACACACATTCACAGAAAGAACAGGGGGAAGGGGGTTTTAAGGCCAAAACAGACTGCTGCTGCACTGAGATGAGAAGAATGAGCACAGCATTCAATAAAGGTTAGTCTGTTTTCTTCTAAGTGGGACCAGAGCACCCCAAAGCAGGCACGTGCCTGTTGCTGCTGGAGGAGGCAGTGCCTCTTAGAAAGGATATTTAACTGTCGGCCTCAGTGTCTTCATCTGTATATTGGCAGCTATAAAGTAACTACCTTATAGAATTATGATGAAGATTAATGAAATAATCCAAGTAAAGAACTGAGTACAGTGCCTGACCCAAAGTGAAGTTCAATAAATGACAGCTATTGTCATTCTTTGGGGGCATTCCACACATTCTATCTATCCCATGCTCGCCCTAACCCAAGGAGTCTGGTTTGGCTGAATGTCCAAAACCAGCCCAGGCAGCTGGGCTGGGAGCCTGAAAGTGAGCACTAGGCGCTTACAGGTGTGATCCAAGGGCTGCCTGAATCTGATACAAGTCCAGATGACCAGGCCTCATGAGTGCTACACGCTAGACTCAGGGGGAGACAACCATGGTGGAGGGAGACGGTCTCTCCTCTCTATCTCTGTCCTGCCTACTTCCTCACTTGTGAAAAGAGTCGGCGCAGCAGCGTCTACCTTACCTATTTCACAGGGCCCCTGTAAGACTCAAAATCAGGTAATAAGCATTTTCAAGAGGCAACAATCACATCATTCTAGGTCCTACAAACCCTCCGAGGTCTTTTATTATCATTCCCTCATCACAGATGAGCTCACTGAGTCACAGGACAATCGCACAATCAGTAAGGGACAGAGTTATATTCAAACCTAGGTAACCTATCCTGCTTCCCAAGTTGGAGGGTACTTTCAACTACAACCTCATCCTGCCTCTCAAAGACAGCTGCCTCTGAAACTGCACCCTCTGTTTAATAAAATACTTGAGCATGACCCCGAGAGCACAGATGAGCCACTGAAGAAGGGGTTCCTTTGCAGCCCAGGATCCAGACCTGGTTGGGGTGGGGGGCATAAAGTGCACACTCCTTAGGATCACTCTCCTGGGAGCAGGATTCCAGAATTCTGAAAAAGAAGGATTTCTTCCTTTCCCCCCCACCCCCACCCCAAAAAAAAAAAAAAACCAGCTCATTTTATTTAATACAGGTGCCTGGGGCCTTAGCCCTAGAGGCTTGTTAGGGATGAGCGGAGCAGAGGACACTCCATTATTTCCTATGCGGTTGACAGAGATTGTGTCTCCTAGTGACAGAGATTGTGTCTCCTAAAGGGGGAACTAAGCCTCCTGCTTCACTCCTTCGGAAACAAACTGCTGTTTTGGCCCCGGCGGCTTCTCTGGGCGCGGGCGGTAGCCCAGCTCGCTAGCAAACCGTGGGAGGGAGGAGGAGCAGCGCTGGCAGCGCAAGGCTGCGGGGAGCGCCGCAGCGCGGGAGACCGCCGCTAGACCGCCGCTAGACCGCCGCGCCGGCCCGGCCCCTCCTCCCCACCCCTCACCGGAGCGGGTCCCTGAAGCCAAGCTCTGCAGCTCCAGCTTCAGCGCAGAGCTTATTCTCCAGTACTGTAGGGTAGCGGAACGGAGGCTGGCAAGCACTCTCCGCTCGCCAGGACCCACAGTCACAAGGTTAGGAAGTTTTCCCCAGCGTCCGAGTCTACCCGTCGCGGGCATTTGCAACACAACCCTCAAGCACAGCCCAGGGGCCGCAAAAGGTGACAAATAGAAATATAAAGGCGAGACAAAGTGTCTAGGGACAGACGGACAGACAGACAGACACACAGACACACACACACACACTTTTCCACCTCGATGCACACAGAGAGATCGTCTGAACCTTATTCCCGAGACTACCCCACCTCCAGTATTCTGACAGGGCCCGCCTGCACGATATCTGCAGTGACAGCGACTGGATGATCCATTTTCCGGAAGGTCAAATTGAGCCTGAGAAAGGCTTGGCTCCCCAGAAGCTGTATTCAGACCCGTACCCATCTCCATCCTTTACACCCCCGTGTATAGTTGGTATCCCAACCTCCGCCAACTACCCGGCCTTCACAGCCTCCGCCTGATTGTTCGGCCCCTTTCCCATTACATTTTTTCTTGAATTGCGTGTGGGGGGGATCTTCTAAAGCCGGAGCTCTCCGGGGGTCCCTCCCGGGAGGAGAGGCTGTGTGGAGGCACTCTGAGAACCCCCGCGCTGCGGAGAAAGACGCCTCGCCCCAGCGACTGAGTCAGCTGGGGCGGGACCAGGTGCTCGCCCGTCGTCCTCGGAGGGGCGGATGGGGCCGCTTAGGGAGGCCGGGGAGGTCCGCGTGGCGGAAAAGGAGGCCACCGCCTCTCCCAAGGTCCCAAGGGGAGGGGGCTCCCTTGGCGTGAGTCTTGTCCCTTTAAGGAGGCGGCCTGCTTGGGTGTGCCCCGTCTCCATGGTTACCCCGGTGCAGGCGGCGGGCGCGGGAGGGAGGGAGGGAGGTTGCGCTTCTCCCCGACAGACGGAGGGAGCCGCGGGGACCCGGCGCAGAGCGGAGCCCGGGCGGGAGACGACCCGCAGTCGAAAAGGGAGCTGCGGTTGCCGCCGCTGCGAACGGAAGGTGCCGAGAGCGCAGCTGACCGAGACCGGGAGCCCAGGGTTCGTGGGCGGCTAGGGCGCAAGGGGCAGCGCGCCATGCTCCCGGCCTCGACGGCGTGGACGCCCCCTCGCGCGCGGGCGGCCGGCGGGACCTGCAAGCCCAGGGTGGGCATTGCCCCCCGACGGCTACTCTAGGGGGCGCGGGGCCCGGCGGGGGGCGGCCGAGCTGGGCGCCCTCTCCCGGCGCTGAGCCCCCGCGCCCCGGAGGGATGGGGCGGGCGGCAATAGCCGCCTAAGATGCCGGCCATGCGGGGACTCCTGGCGCCGCAGAATACCTTCCTGGACACCATCGCCACGCGCTTCGACGGCACGCGTGAGTCCGACCCTCTCCCCACTAGCTCCGGGACAAGCTGTCCCTTGCCAGGGTTCCCACCTGTCCTGCACCCCGACATCGCGGCCTGGAGCCTACTTGTTCTCTCCCCCAACCTTGCCCTGCTTTTAGCTGGGACCAACATCCGCTTCCCAGCGCCGCTGTTTCCCCAAAATGTTCAGTCAGCACCGCCCCAGGTCAGGTTTGCTGCTGCCGTTGGCGGGGGCGGGAACTGACCTAGTAGATCTTTATCTGGTGTTCTCCCACCCACCACTACTGGCAGGTGCGGGGTGAGGAGGGGCACAGGCTCAAGGACAGCCCGGATGGCTCAGAAACAGATTTAGAAAAGAGGTTTGCAAACGGACAGAGTAACAAGACTCAGGAGCTCAGTTTGTCCCAGCTCACCTAACCGCCTAAGCCCACCAGCCTAACCCATGGAGCCCATCCAACCCTAAAGATAGGCTTGAGGACTCCCACCTTGACTGAGGAAGTTTGGCAAAGGCTACCAGAGCTTCCAGATCCTGGGTCTCCCCGCTTCTGAGCACAAGGAAAGTCATCAAAACCCCCTCTCTCCTCCCTCTCACACTCTCTCCAGTGGGGCTTCTCAGTTCTCTGCCTAATGGCCTCCATGGTTGGACACTCATGGAAGGTGGGAGCCCATCCCTGGGCACCCCGCCCCCCAACTTCCCATCACACATAGGCTTCTCCATCTGCTTTGCTGTGTGCTTGGCTCCTGTAGCCTGCTGATTCAGCACCCCCCACTCCCCAATACATTCCTGGCTCCAGACTCCGGTGTTCAGCCATCATTCTTACACCCCCATTCTCCATTACATTCACCAATTCCTGAACCAGGTCAGACAACTGGGGCTCAAACAGAATGCGGAGTGGATGGTGGTCTGGACTGCCTCCCAGTCCAGAGGGAAAAGGGGGTCTCAGGGCGAGGAGCCAGACAGCCAACTTGGATACCTGACTGGAGAGTCAGTCTGGCAGAGGTAGAGAAGGGGTTAGGCTGGCCTAGAACTGGTCATATGATCCTCCTTTGGGCATCTCCAGCAATGCCCCCTGCCCCAAGCTGCTCAGGACACACTCCAGAGGACACAATGCCTACACAGAACTGTATTCACCACAGTTTTCACACGTGGTAACTCTTGAATGCACTTGTGAACATGCTTTTAGGAGTGGGCCCTTATAGGACAGTGACACACGGGTGATTCCTGCTCAGAAACCAACCCTGCGCTACTGCCAAACACACACACACATATCCATGTGCGTGCACGCTCATGGTCCTGAGAGGTGTAACACTCACCCTGTAGTTGGGGACATTTGGGAAAGGAGGAGTGGTAGACCCTGCTGGTTCCCCTTTCCCCACACTTCCTCTGAGAGGTGCTCTCTTGCAGACAGTAACTTCGTATTGGGCAACGCCCAGGTGGCAGGGCTCTTCCCCGTGGTCTACTGCTCTGATGGCTTCTGTGACCTCACGGGTTTCTCCCGGGCTGAGGTCATGCAGAGGGGCTGTGCCTGCTCCTTCCTCTACGGGCCAGACACCAGTGAGCTCGTCCGCCAACAGATCCGAAAGGCCCTGGATGAGCACAAGGAATTCAAGGCTGAACTGATCCTGTACCGGAAGAGTGGTGAGGCCACCTGGCCTGCTGGCCTCACCTCCCAACCAACACCCACCCCCTCCTCTGTCCTTCCTTTCCGTTGCCATCTTCTCTGTCTCCCCATTGCATCCCATCGTTCCATGTACCAGTGTTTTCTTCCTCCACTCCGCCTCTTGTTCCTGGGCCCCCTCCTCTTTTCCATCTCTACCCCAGTCTCAACCTCAGCTCAGTTTCAGATCTTGGCTTTCCCACACACTCTCTACCCCTTGCAGGAAAATGTCCTGTCTCAGCAGGGGATCCCTGAATACACTAATTGGAGGGTCACCTCTGTTCTCCCTTGCCTTCCACCACCCTATTCCACTGAGCCCTGTCCTGAGTGGAGTTGGCTGCCGCTCCCCCTGACCCTTGCAGGAAAGGTCTGATCCTGCTGTGTCATAGCCAGAGGTGGACCCTTGGTCACCTTTGGCCAGGCAGAGAATAGGATCTGGGCTGAGTCTGTCTTTGTACCTAGGGCTCCCATTCTGGTGTCTTCTGGATGTGATACCCATAAAGAATGAGAAAGGGGAGGTTGCCCTTTTCCTGGTCTCTCATAAGGACATCAGTGACACCAAGAACCGAGGGGGGCCTGACAGCTGGAAGGAGACAGGTGGGTGCTCCAGAGACGGTTGATCCAGTCGCTATGGCGGGGATGTTGGTTACCTTAGGCCTAGGCAGGCCTCGGCACCCCATGTGGGCTCAGGGTCTCCCACACTCTCATACTCATTTATTCCCGCTTTGGCCTAGACCTAGTGCTGCTCTCACCTCCACGTGCCCAGGTATAGAAATCTTGTCTCCAAATAGACCAGTTGAGACAAAGTTGGGTTTTTTAAGTCAACTTTACTAAGAAACTGAAAGCAAACAAAATCCATAAAGGCCTGTGAAGTGCCATTTTCTGGTCAATGAGTGAGGCCTAGCACAGACCCACTTTTTCTTTTTCTCCTGGCTCAACTGACTGGGGTGCCCTGGCCAAAACCTTCTTTTAGGTCCCTGGGGCCTTTCCAGCTTGTATCCTTCAAAGACTGGGGAAGGCCTTGGAGTGATGGCAAAGCTGTCGTCAGAAACTGCTTCAAGATCCCCTTGCCACTGGTGGTTACTCTCCATTCCCACTTCCCCTCCCCCAGCCAATGGTCCCTGCACCTGGACTGAGCTCCTTCACTGAGGCCCCCACAACTGCCTGATGGCCTTCTGCTCTGCACTCTCCCCACCCCCAGTACCACCTTCCCATTCCTTCCCTCTCCCTGTGGCAAGGTCCCAACCTTGGACTGTACCTCCTTCTCCTGTAAGCTGGCAGTGAGGTGGTGTCTACGAGCCCTTATGGGATTGCCCATTGCTGGAGTGGCAAGTGAACTGAGAAATGCCAGAGCCCCCAACTCTGAACAGACAGGCCCGTCCAAGGTGCTCCCCCATCATCCTCATGGACCCTCTTCTTTTGCAGGCGGTGGCCGGCGCCGATATGGCCGCACAGGAGCCAAAGGCTTCAATGCCAACCGGCGGCGGAGTCGAGCTGTGCTCTACCACCTGTCTGGGCACTTGCAGAAGCAACCCAAGGGCAAGCACAAGCTCAATAAGGTGGCTTTTGCACTAGGGTGTGGGTTTGGGGGTGGGGCCTGGTAGGGGCTGGTCTGAGGACATGAAGCAGGGGAACTGAGCCCACCACAGAGAGAAGGCCCTGGGGGCCAGCCCCACCTGCACTCTGAGTCATGACTTAGGGAGGGAGTTCCACATATCAGGTCCATCACAGGTATGGAGGAGAATCTTGGCTTGAGTCAGAAGGGTCTTGGCTCAATTTGGTCTCCTTAAGCAGCTTTGTGAGCTCAGCTAAGTCACATGACTCCCTGATCCTGTTTTCTCATCTCTAATATGGGGACGCTAATGTCTGCATTAGATGTCTTGAGAATGCAGAGAAAAAGGAGGTGGATCCCATCCATCCTATCCACGCTCAACCTGTGCCTATTTCCTTTCCTCCCTGCCTCATCAGGGGGTGTTTGGGGAGAAGCCAAACCTACCCGAGTACAAAGTAGCGGCCATTCGGAAGTCACCCTTCATCCTCCTGCACTGCGGGGCGCTAAGGGCCACGTGGGATGGCTTCATCTTGCTTGCCACCCTCTACGTGGCGGTCACCGTGCCCTACAGCGTGTGTGTGAGCACAGCCCGGGAGCCTAGCGCTGCCCGCAGCCCCCCCAGCGTCTGCGACCTGGCTGTGGAGGTCCTCTTCATTCTCGGTTTGTGTGCCCTGCACTTCCCACCCCACTGTGCCAGGCTCGTCTGGGGTTTCCATGGGGATAGTCCGCATAGCTCCCCACAGGTGCCCCCTTGCCCTCTCCTGTCTGTGACCTGTGGGCTTTGAAATCAGACCTAGTTTCCAAGTGTGCCTCTGCCACTAAGGTCTTCTATGCCCTTGTACCACTCATAGCCTCTCTGAGCCTCAGTTTCTCCCTCCATCAAATAGACATGGTCCATCTCTTTGAGTTACCGTGTGAACTAAGTTGACATACATGCAGGACCCAGGACAGTGTCCAAACTGAGCAGGTACCCTGTAAAGGGAGGCTCCTCCTACCCCATGCTGACTTCCACCGATTTCCCTCAGACATCGTGCTGAATTTCCGAACCACGTTCGTGTCCAAGTCAGGCCAGGTGATATTTGCCCCAAAGTCCATTTGTCTCCACTATGTCACCACCTGGTTCCTGCTGGATGTCATTGCGGCACTGCCCTTCGACCTGCTACACGCCTTCAAGGTCAACGTGGTCAGTGTGGCTGGGCTGGGCGGGCTTTGGGGCGGCACAGGCGGGCGGGGCCGCGGGTGACCTCCTCCCTCCCCACCCTCAGTACTTCGGGGCCCACCTGCTGAAGACGGTGCGCTTGCTCCGCCTGCTGCGCCTGCTCCCCCGGCTGGACCGCTACTCACAGTACAGCGCGGTGGTGCTGACCCTGCTCATGGCTGTGTTCGCTCTGCTTGCCCACTGGGTGGCCTGCGTCTGGTTCTACATTGGCCAGCAGGAGATCGAGAGCAGTGCCTCTGAGCTGCCCGAGATAGGTACCGGAGGCTCTGCTGGGGGCAGGGGTGGGCATGCGTATCTACCAGAGGGACAAGTCTGCTCCAGGGTGCATGTGGGTGCCGGTGTGTGTCTGTCGGGGCATGTGTATGAGCCGATATGAAGAGTCAGATGTGTGCGCGTCTGCACATGTACATGCTCATGTGTGTTGTCCAGGAAACGTGCACATAGGTATGTGTTTGTGAGAAGAGTGTGGGGACTGGTGTGTGTGTACAGGTGTGAGCGTGTCAGGCTTGTTTTCCAGCAGCCGGGTGTAAAACCAGGTGGACCCCCTGGAGGAGTCCTTTCTACCCCTTATGGCCAAACTTCGATTGTGTCCTTCCATCCCCTACGCAGCCAGGACCCCTTCCCTCTCAGGAGCCCAGCAGGGAGCTGCTGTCCTCCAGGGTTCTTCTGATGCCTGGCACTTCCTGCCACCCTTGTGGAAACTTGGTCACTCCATCTGGGCCCCTGAGGCCCCTTGCCCACTCCGTCATCTCCACTGCTTCTCAGCTGCAAGGCAGCCGCTTTCTGTGCCCCCCAGTGTCTCCCTTCTCCCTCATTTCACCTCGACTTTACAGCTCCTCCCTCTGCTCACCTCCCACTCACATCTTAACTCCTGCCAGGAGGGCTGCCACCCCCACCTCTCAACCCAAATGTTACCCAGAAGGTCACTGTGACCTTCTGGGGCCCTCACCCCGCTTCAAGTCCCTCTGATACCTGACTCCACCAGCCTTGGTCCTCTGCTCTGCCTGCGACCCTCCCTGGGCTTCCCCTCACCACTTCTGTACCTTCGCAAGCCTCCCCGCCCCCCACCTTGCTCTTCTTGGGGGTTCCCCTGGGGTAGCTGGGTAAACATCTCAACTTCCACCCTTTCGCATTCTGACTCCAAATCATTCTGTCCCAACCCTTTCTAACTCTTCATATTCCACAGTTAAAATTGAACGCATCTTCCTCCCATATCTGCTAGCTCTCTGTCAGCTTCCCCATCACTGGCCTTTAGCTCTTGTTTCCAGTCAGCAGGCAAGAGGCCGGCTGCTCTGATGTCTGTTCTTTGGTGGGGTCATCAGGCATGCGGGTTGACCTTAGAGCAGCTCGCTGGGACAGGGAGGCACCTGTGAATCCTCTCTCCCTCCCCAAGCTGCTGCAGACCGGAGACACGCAGAGACCCAGAGGCTCGCCGGGGTATTCCCCGAGCTCTAGTTGCTGAGCACACGGAACTGGGATGCTCCAGGCGGTGCCAGTGCCTTGACACCTGCCCCTCCCCTAAGGAGGCTGCGGAGGCGGCTGCTCTGAGGTCAGCAGACAGGGTTAGAGTTCTAGGAGGTGGCTAATGAATGGTGACACAAAGCCCTGACCCAGCCTAGGTGACGGAGACGGCAAATCCCAGAGTCAGCAGCCTTGCCCTCTTGCAGCAGGACAACCTGGGTCTTGCATCCATGTGATACATTTGTTCTGTTCACCTCACAGGGGCTAATGAGCTGATACGAACATGTCTAACTCCCAGAGGGTCTCAGACCCCACCATAGAGAGGTGGGATATGTGGGGGGCTGAGTGGCTGTTTTGCAGAATCACGTGGTAATTCGTTCACTCTTGAACCCTAGATTCCAGAGTGGTTTCATCCTATTTTGGTCTGGTTCTAGTTTACTTAAGTGTCCAGGTCTTCACATCATCTCTCCTTCTTTCTCCAAGAGAACACCCAACCCTGGCCTTGCTGCAACTAGGCTAGAGCCGCCCCTCTGACCTCCCCATGTCCAGCCCTGGAAGGGATGTCCCATGAGGGGAGAGGGGTTTCTCTGCTGGCTCTGCTGTGTCCTGTGGAAGGCTCCTTCCATGGCTTCCATGCCTTGTTTCCCTGCTCCACAAGGTGTGGACACGGACCTTCTGCCCAGATTTCCATGGGCTGGATTTTCAAACAATTGTGCTAAATCCTGAGGATTTCTCAGAAAGCCACCAGTCCCCAGAACAGCCTCTGCTGGCCTGACCCTGCCCACACAGGGGCATCATCCCAGCACCAGCTCCAGGATCTGCTGATAGCCCGTGGCCAAGACTGAGAGAGGAGAGGAGAAGCCCTCTGTCACCCACGCCTCCATCCTCCTGCCTCAACCACCTCCCCCTTTAACCTGGCAACCAGCAACCTCAGGGCCCTGCTAACTGGCACCTGACGAGTCCTGCCCTTGTGTCCTCACGGCGTATCTCAAGGAGTAAGAAGGGGAACCCCCACCTTGGCTCAGGCCTCAGCATACACCCCCACATTCCTGCCCCCAGTGTGTAAACCCCACATTCTCTCTGAGCGGAGCCTCTCCTTGTCCCATTTCTAGGTCTGACACATGTCTTTCTTTAATCAGGAATGACTCCTTCACAGTTTCTTTGTGTCAAAACTCTGCTCATCCTCTGAGACCAAGCACCATCATGCCCTCTTCCAGGAGGCCACCTAGTCCCAGCTCATAGCTCGCTGGACTGGGTGCCATCTTGGACCTCGTGTACGCTGAAGTATAGTTGCCAACCTACATGATCTGTGCTTCTTAACTCGAGCCTGCAGTAAGCTCCTTTGTGTCCCCCCAGCCCCTGGCACTCCACGGGAAGCTGCTGAATGAATGGGTGAGGCTGAAATGGGGATCGCAAGAAGCAGTCTATATGAGGAGTTAGGGAGAGTGTGGAGTATGGGGCCTGGGGTGTATTGAAGTGAGAGGGTCGTAGTGCATGTGGAAGTGTGGGTCCCCTTCAGCCTGGACGCTGAGCCCATACCCTGTGTGTCTCCATTCTAAACCAGGCATTGCCCTCTTTCTCTTGCTTCCCATGTCTCCTAGTGCTGCTGGGACCCCAGGACCTTTGTGGACTCTGGCAAGCCCTATCCAAATCCCTTGCAATCCCACAACTCTCTAAGTTCAGTGACTTCAGGCAGCCATAGGACCCTGAGAGACCCCATACACAGTCCCTGCTCTTGCTAAGGTCAGGCCAGAAACTTTGGAGTTGAAAAGGAGACTGGAGTTATCTTTAGCCACCATGAAGTGGCCCGGGCCGCCTGTGTCTGCTTGTGTGCACATGCTGTGGCCTTTGAATGTACTCATCTGTGTGCTTGTGTCCATGCAAGTGTGTTCCCTCCCCTGCCTGGATGTCAGCATGCAAGGGCACTTGTGTGCCCTTGTCTCTTACACACAAGCCTTTTCAGTGTGGGTGGCCATGGCTCTGTCCTACGCATGTGCTCACACGCATGTGTCCTTGTCCTCTCAGTTGTGTAGCGCACATGTGAAGTGTTTGCACACGTCTACAGAGGTGTGTTTGAGACCATATGCATGATGTTGGGTGTGTGTGTGGCTGGGGGAAGGGATGAGGCTGAATGGGTGGTTTTCTGCAGCATCTGACCTCAGAGAAAGAGCAAGAGGAGTCTGAGTGGATAGAGCAGATAGGGTGGCCTCACCACCTGGCCCTGGAGATGAGCCCATAGCTGGTGTGAACTCAGCAGACCCGAGGTCCCTCTAGTGGGCCTCCTGCCTGAGATTAGTGCCAGTCATGGAGAAGAGGTGCTGGGTTCCCTGCTCCACGCTCAGCACCGGTAGTAGCTGGCTGGTGAGGACAGCCTCATCCTCACGTGCTTGTCTTGATGAGGGTTGACATGGTGGACAAGGCTGTGCTGGACTGGCGGAGATAGGCAGTGTCAGGAAGCCATGGGGGTGGCTCTGCCCATCACACCGCTCGTCTGGTAGCAGTGGACGCAGCAGCACTGTCCGGCTCAGGCCCGCCTCGTCCATTCCCCAGGCTGGCTGCAGGAGCTGGCCCGTCGCCTGGAGACCCCCTACTACCTGGTGAACCGGAGCCCAGCTGGAGGGAACAGCTCTGATCAGGGTGACAACTGCAGCAGCAGCAGCAGCAGCAGCAGCAGCAGCAGCAGCAGTGAGGCCAATGGGACCAGGCTGGAGCTCCTGGGCGGCCCGTCACTACGCAGCGCCTACATCACCTCCCTCTACTTCGCGCTCAGCAGCCTCACCAGCGTGGGCTTCGGCAATGTGTCCGCCAACACAGACACCGAGAAGATCTTCTCCATCTGCACCATGCTCATCGGCGGTGAGGCCTGTCCCTGGCGCGGGGCCCACTCCCAGACTCCGGTCCCCGGCCCACCTCCCCCAGGCTCCCAAGGCTCTCCTTGGAGGCTGTCCTGTTTTAGGGAACCCAAGGAACGTGGGGCAGGGGCAGGGGAGCCCCATGGGGCCGCAGGTCGCCCGCCACCCAACGGCCATGAGCCCGGCCTAGGCGAGTGTGAGGGCAGGGGCGTGGGGACGATCCGTCCAGCATGGTGTCGGCCAGGCCCGCAGGTCGTGGAGGTAACCCTCTGGCCGCCCCGCAGCCCTGATGCACGCCGTGGTGTTCGGGAACGTGACGGCCATCATCCAGCGCATGTACGCCCGCCGCTTCCTGTACCACAGCCGCACCCGCGACCTGCGAGACTACATCCGCATCCACCGCATCCCCAAGCCGCTCAAGCAGCGCATGCTGGAGTACTTCCAGGCCACCTGGGCCGTGAACAACGGCATCGACACCACCGAGGTGCGCGCAGGCGCAGCTGCAGTCCCCGCCCTCAGCCTCGCTCCCCTAAGGAGTGCGCGCTCGCCTAAAAGCCTCGGACGGTCTCCGGGCCTCTGTTTCCTGGGGGTTTGGCCTCACGGAACAGGGTGTAGCCAGAAGAGCTTGGAGGCCCCTCTGCTCCCTGATGGCCAGGCCTGAGGCCAGGAGGAGGAAGGCTGGGCAGCTAACGGAGAAGGGCATCTAGAGTGATTTCAAGATGGAGGCGATAGCCCCCTCGCTGTTTATACCCTGTGTGGAGCTGGGCACTGTGCGGGGGTCCTCAGAGTCCCCTCCCGGTGTTCTGAGGCCTGCTGGGGTGGAAAGGGGCTGGTAAAGGTGGCCTACCCTGTGCCACCCCAGCCCTCACCTGCTCCCCACCTGCAGCTGCTGCAGAGTCTCCCGGACGAGCTGCGCGCCGACATCGCCATGCACCTGCACAAGGAGGTCCTGCAGCTGCCCCTGTTTGAGGCGGCGAGCCGCGGCTGCCTGCGGGCGCTGTCCCTCGCCCTGCGGCCCGCCTTCTGCACACCGGGAGAGTACCTCATCCACCAGGGCGACGCCCTTCAGGCCCTCTACTTTGTCTGCTCAGGCTCCATGGAGGTGCTGAAGGGTGGCACCGTGCTCGCCATCCTAGGTTTGTGAGGTCGGAGAGAGGGCACGGGGTGTATGGAGGCTGGTGGGAAGCAGCCAGGATGGAGTCAGGAGTAGCCTGGGAGCCCTGGACAAGGCTAAGAGGGGACCCAGTGAGCACAAGGTGGCAACACAAGGAAGTGGAAGCAATCCTGTGGGTGAAAACGTGGAGGGCCAGCCTGTAGCCTGGGAGGGGCCAGGGGAGCAGCACTTCCTGTCAAGCAGGAAGATCAAATGCTAAGACTGGAAATGCCCGAGACTATTTAGGCAGGGCTGGAAAAGAGGGATGGAAGCTATCCTTCTGGCTTCCTGGAAGGGATGCAGTGCTGGGCAGGTCACAGAGCAGGCCCAGGGCTGAGTCTGGGGATGGCGAAGCTCAGACTCAGTGGGTACGCTTCCCTTTTTGGCAAAAGAAATCAGTGAAGACAGGGATCAGTTGACTCAATGAGGAAGAAGAGACTGCGGTTGTGCAGGCCCTGGGGATCTCGCTGCATGGCCAGCCCTGTGACCACCCACTGACCTCTCCTTTCAGGCGCGCCTCCTGGAGCCCAGTGTAGGCAAGAACTGTTGTTACTTCTGCTTTGCTTAGGAGACTGAGGCTGGGAGGGTTTAATGAGAGGCTGAGCTTAGAACCTATCTCCTACTTAACCCTTGGCTTCTTACTACCCTGTGTCTCGGGTGTCTCTGGGGGTTCTTATGAGCGCAGAGGGTCACCACGTCAGGATGGTTGGGTGATGGTTGGATGTCCACCTGGAACTTTAGGAAGGCACCCCTGAGAGCTCTGGGAACATGAGACTTTCCGCTCTGGAGCTGGGAGAGGCTCTCAGCAGTGACTCCAGCAGGCAGGGACGCTGATCTGCATGGGTAATGAAGGGACTCAATCTGGTGGCAGGGAGGTGGCACCACAGCCACTGCTGAATCCTCAGGCAGCTAAGAGCTTACAGACTCAAGGCTGTGGCTTGTGACTAACCTGGAGAACCAGGGAGACCAGATGCCCAGCAGCTACTGCAGGTCTATCCTCTCTCCCTGGAGCAGGGTGATCTTTCAACATGAGAAACATGAGAGGAGAAATGCTTTGGGGGCTTGGTGCTGGGGTGAGCGACTTTTTCCCTCCCCTGACCCTTTGTGACCTTTGGACCTAGATGCAGTTATGCCAGGACTCTGAGCAAACAGATAGTATGGTTGACAGTCCTGGAGAATCCCTGGAGAACTGGAGAGATTCAGAAGGGCAAAGAGATGGGTTTTGACTATTGCAGACCGTTCATCCACATCCAGAGTGTAGAGTGGATTATTAAACAGATGGTTTTATCTTGAGCCGAGGAGGCAGTGTGCAGGGAGCTGGCATGGGCCCTGAGAGCCTCTCCGCGCAGAGGCAGGCTCCACCTCTCAGAGCAGTCACGTTCAGTATTAACACGGAGCCGCAGGGATGGCCTCCGACTCTGCCTGAGGCCTTGGCCTCCAGAATATGCCCGGAACTGGGGCTTACGGCACCTTTGATTGATCCTGTTCCTGCCCATATGTTCCGGATAAGCCATTTCCTCTGTTGACTTGGTGGCACTGGATGCTCTAAGGGACCCCGGGTCCCAGCCTGGTCATGACCTGGTTCTCTGCTTGTCTTCACCTCTGGCCCCCACTGGCCTCCTTGGTGACACATCCAGATGCTTCCTGCCTGCTCCAGATGGCTCCAGGGCATCATATCTCCATCCCTGTCTGTTCTGGCCCCTACCTCTGTGTACAAACTAACAGCTAAGCAGGGACAGAGTGCATCTATGGAGGAGACGGAGGCAAGCTGAAGAGAGGTGGGCCAGGCTACAAATCAGGAGGAACATATGGGCTTGTTGAGCTGAACTGAGTCTCTGGGTGAGATGCCAGCCTCGAGGGCAATCTCTAGACCCTGTGACCAGTGGCACAGAACTGTGTCCTGCCCCATTTCTTGTTTTTATCTGACCTCTTATATGAAGACAATACATACACATGTATCCTATTTCCAGATGACATACAAGAGGAGGGAGAGCGCATTCATTAGCTCTCAGAGGGAGCTAGTAGATGACCTGAACTCAAGAAAATACAAATTTTTTTAAAGGAAAGGAATAGGCAGGAATTAAGGTACACAGGAAGAACTGTTTTGTTTATTTTCATTTAGTTGTTCATCTTGGTTGTTTCCTCCTGCCCTGGATTTTGAACCAGGGACCTTAGGATATATGTGGATTGTGCCCAGTGAACTAATCAGCTAGGCTACCAGGGTGTGCTGATTTTTTTTTTTTTTCAAAGAGAGTAAGGAAGAAAGGGAGGAGAGAAGGAAGGGAGGGAAGAAGGAGAAACATTTTTATTCAGTTGTTTTTATTTTGTCACCCTGACCCTGGGTCTTGAACCCAGGTCCCTGGGCTTTATGCAGTTAATTCACCAATATCTCAACCACCTGAGCCACAAGTGTGTGGGTGTGCTGCACACTCAAGCTTGAGCAAAAGTCCAGGAGAATTAAACAGTGGAGGTCTCTAAGCTCAGTGGGGGCTGCCAGCAGCCCGAGGCAGCCCACAGAGCGGGAGGCAGCCATCCTTCCTTTTCCTAAAGATAAGGACTGCCAGGTAGTGGGATGAGCTGCCCGAGGCCGAGTGGCATGCCATCCCTGTTGGGGATGATCTACAGGGGACTCTCGTTGGGAAGGAAGGGGAAATAATGAACTTTAATTGACCTGTGTGTCAGGCACTTCATCTACATTAACTCATTTAATCCTCACTGTGTCCCTGCTGGGAGACACCCTTTTTCATTGATGCTAAGAAGCGCTCTGTTCCCCTCAATTGAACATCTCTGAGGTTTCTAATTGAAGTCATTTTCCAATCACTGTTAGGCAGGTGGCAGTCTCAGCCAGGTGGTGGGAAAATCCTTCATTGACACCTTCTGGTAAGATCAAGAAGTGCCACAGACTGTCAGACAGGATCTGTCATAGAGAGGAGGCCCCTGGGACCAGGGACATGAAGGGCCACCTAGCATCTCCATCATGCCACACAGAACATGGACCCACTGGAACCTACTGGTTCCATGCACTGGCCCCTGGAAAGCCAGCCCCGAATCACCTGTGGGGCCCCAGAACCATCAGACTGCGGTGTCTCACAGACTGATTCCGTAAGTAGGGACAGACCTGTGAGTCTGTTTGACTTTCCCAGGGGATCTGCCCCACAGGCAGACTGGGCAGCACTGGAACTGTCCCCCCAGTGCCAGTTTCCATGCATTTCAGCGCAGTGGCTTTGCCCCCATGGGTGCTCAAGCACCTGGGCTGCGTGTTCTCACCCTGAGCCCGTGGGACAGGAGAGTGCTGACCTGGATCCAGATCCTTCTGCTCCTCTCTGTTGGGGCTAAGGCCCGACAGTGGGGTTCAGCCCATGAAGGAAGTCCCCGGCCTCCACTCAACTCCCCTTTCTATCAGTGAGGGTCATATCTCTCTGACCTTGGCTTCCTCTCCCCAGGAAAGGGCGACCTGATTGGCTGTGAGCTGCCCAGGCGCGAGCAGGTGGTGAAGGCCAATGCCGATGTGAAGGGATTGACCTACTGCGTCCTGCAGTGTCTGCAGCTGGCCGGGCTGCATGAGAGCCTCGCACTGTACCCGGAGTTTGCCCCACGCTTCAGCCGGGGCCTCCGAGGAGAGCTCAGCTACAACCTGGGTGCTGGCGGGGGCCACGCGGAGGTGAGGGCACTGGGTACGTGTGTGCAGGAGGCTGGAGGTGACTGGGAACCTGCTAGGTGGGTGGGGGCTGGTTCGTGGAGGTGCGGTGTGCACATGGCCTGGTGTGAGCACCTCATGCCCTCACACCCCCTCACACCCACACAGTATTCTTTTGAGCTCAGTCCGGCTGTGCGCAGCCACCCCTCCCTGCTCTCCCTGGCCCTGTCCAGACCAATCTTAGGTAAAGGAAGCCAAATGTATGGGTACCACACGGGCATCTGCAGGCCACAGATGAGGATGACTCCCATGGGTCAGGGCCAGGCTGGGCCCTGCACACCCCTTGCCTCTTCCCGGCCAAGCAGGACTGCTCTGAGGACTTTTGATTGTTCCTGGAGTGACATAATCCAAACCAGCTTTTAGTACTGTGTTCCCTTGGATAACTCACTTCACCTGAGGGCCGGTGGAGAGGACTGGTGTGTTCACTCTTGCCTGGATTTGTGAGGGACAGCAAACACCTCCAGGACTGGGTGACTGGGAGCAGCAGAAAAGAGCCTCCCCCATTCAGCCTCTTCCTCTGCAGGGTGGGTGATACTGGACCCCCTGTTTAACGGTTTCTCCCTTCTAGGAAGATGAGACTGGGATAGCAGAGGAGAGTGGTGCACAGTGAGGGTATTGACACCAATTCCCTGTCCCCTACTGTCCCCAGGCAGACACCAGCTCCCTGAGTGGCGACAACACTCTCATGTCCACGTTAGAGGAGAAGGAGACAGATGGAGAGCAGGGTCCCACAGTGTCACCAGCCCCAGCTGATGAGCCCTCCAGTCCCCTCCTGTCCCCTGGCTGTACCTCCTCATCCTCAGCAGCCAAGCTGCTATCCCCACGTCGAACTGCACCCCGACCCCGTCTAGGTGGCAGAGGGCGGCCAGGCAGGACAGTGGCCTCGAAGGCTGAGGCTCGGCCCCCTGCTCACCCCCGGAGCTTAGAGGGGCTGCAGCTGCCCCCCGTGCCATGGAATGTGCCCCCAGACCTGAGCCCCAGGTGAGTGCACTCGTGCCCCCACACTGTGACAGAGACGGTGATGCCGGGGCCCTAACCAGCACACCACTGTGTGTCCACCCCTCCTAGGCTGCCTTGTCCAAGCCCACCTCCTCCAGGAAGCCTTCCTTGACCTTTCCACCTCCTTGCTGCCCTTGCCCACCACTCACTGCCTAGCCACATACTGCTCTCAGGGCTCTCTTGCTGTTTCATTTCGCTCAAGCTTGGCTCCCCTGTGAAACTACAGGCCCAGAGGGGAAGGGAGCCCATATTACCTTCCTCTTCACTGGCCCAATTCTGGGCTCTGCAGCCTCTGTGTGTGGACACCACCACAGTGGGTGCCTGCTGATTATTTGTTGCCCTGGTGCCGGGGTCCACAGGGTAGTCGATGGCATTGAGGACGGCTGTGCCTCCGACCAGCCCAAGTTCTCCTTCCAAGTAGGGCAGTCTGGCCCGGAATGTAGCAGCAGCCCCTCCCCTGGACCAGGTACTGGGCCCCGGACTGGGAAAAGGTGGGTGGGCAGTCGCTTTATGAACGCAAGCGCTGTTGACCTCTGGGCAAGCAGCAGGGCACAGACCACCCGGAAGTCCACCACCTCACCTACCCATGCGGTGCAGGCGGAGGAGTTCGGTGGTTAAGACCAGCACCTTGATATTAGATGCAGCTGGGAGCAGATTTGAGTCCCTGCTCCATCAACTTCTGTCAGCTCTCTAGAGCTGTGACCTTGGTTCTCGCCCCAGCTTCCCATCTCTAAAACAGTTGTGCATGTTAAATAAGACAGTCGCTAAGCCCCTTAGCATGGGGGGATAGAGAGCTGGGGAGCAGAGCTGGAAAGGGCCCCTGGTCAGGCCAGGAAGCTGTGGGAGAGGACAAAGTAATGAGCTTTCAGGAGTGTCCATGTCCCTGGAGGGGAGAACAAGATGGGCATCCAGAGCAGTGTCCTAAGGGGGAAAGTCTGGAGTAGTGTATGGGGTCCCCTGGCACTTGGGGCGAAGTTTAGCCACTTGGGCAAGGCTAGAAGGCATCGTTCCTGGCATCAGGTCCCGCTAGGCCAAAGTGGTCAGTGCTAACTAGGGCAGAGGCCTGGGCCCCAGCCAGCCTCAGTTGGTAACCTCATCCTACTGTCCACAGAGAACGGCCTGCTCACTGTTCCCCTTGGGTCCAGCGAGGCAAGGAACACAGACACACTGGACAAGCTTCGGCAGGCGGTGGGTGAGGGGCAGGGTGGAGGCAGGGAGGGAGAGGTGTGGACACTGCTGTTGCCACGATGGTGGACTCCTTGACCAGCCCTCCTCCCCCACAGGTGACGGAGCTGTCTGAGCAGGTGCTGCAGATGCGGGAGGGCCTGCAGTCGCTTCGCCAGGCTGTGCAGCTGGTCCTGGAGCCCCGTGGGGAGGGGCCACGTGCGGCCAGCGCTTCAGGGTTCCTGCAACCTCTGTGTGTGGACACTGGGGCATCCTCCTACTGCCTGCAGCCCCCGACTGGCTCTGTCTTGAGTGGAACCTGGCCCCAACCTCGTCCAGGCCCCCCTCCTCTCACCGCACCCTGGCCTTGGGGCCCCCCAGCATCTCAGAGCTCCCCTTGGCCTCGAGCCACAGCCTTCTGGACCTCCACCTCTGACTCAGAGCCCCCTGGCTCAGGAGAACAACATCCTGAGCCCAGCACCCCTGGCTCGCCGCCTTCTGAGGAAGGGGCTCGAACTGGGCCCCTGGAGCCCGTGAACCAGACTGAGGCTGCCAGCACTGGAGAACCCCCACCAGGGTCAGGGGGTTTGCCCTTGCCCTGGGAACCCCACAGCCTGGAGATGGTGCTTATTGGCTGCCACGGCTCTGGCACGGTCCAGTGGACCCAGGAAGAAGGCACTGGGGTCTGACTGCCAGCCCTAGAACTCAGTGTTGCCAGACATACTGCCATCCGCTGCTCTGCCCAACCTCAGTGTGGAAGCAGGGCGGCAGCCCTACCCTGGATGCTGAGCTGCCTGCTGGCTCAGGGTAGGGAGCCTAACAACAGAGGGCCTGGCCCCCTACTCAGAGGTGAGCTGGAGTCTCGGGGGCCAGGCCCCAGGCTAGGAATCTTCAGTCCATTCCTGGGGGCCTTCCTGGGCTTGCTCCTCTGACCTCGTCACCCTCTACAGGCTGGGGACAGAGGCCCGAGGCCAACGAGGGATTCTGCCATCCCCTGCATGTGCCCCTGCCTCACCTGTCCCCATTTTTTATATTAAAAATATAAATAAGTAAAAGAAACTACTTTGGAACTCAGTGCTTTTTATTTACAAAAAAAAAAAGTAAAAGTCTGAAGCTAATCAACCGGAGACACAGGGTTGGAAGTGGAAATCTGGAGGAAGAGGACTGGGTGGTCTGCAGTCTGCAGAAAGGAGCGGGAGAGGCTCTGGCTCTAGGGAAGCTGGAGGGTCCCAGCCTCTGCCCAGCTTCCCGAGGACCACCTCATCCTCCCACGAAAGGCTCAGCTCAATGAGCCAGCAGCTGGGGCTCTTCTTGCCCATTTATGGTTTTTCCAGGAGCCTGGGTTCCCAGCTCAAGGGGCTGGAATGGCAGGGGAAACTGAGGCCAGGAAGGGTCCTGCCACCACTCCTCACTGCGGTGTGATCTTGGCAGCCTCAGCCCGGATCAGGGCGATGAGGTCCTGGTTGATGAGGAAGACGAATCGCAAACTGGCAATCTGTGAGCAGGAAGAGGAAGGAGTCTCAGGACATACGTGCGATGGCAGCTAGGCGCCACCAGGCTCCTCCCGGCCATTCCACTTCCCTCCCAGTTCACCTCCACCACAGAGTTGTTGCTGAGACGCCATTTGGAGCCACACAGCACAGGCCGTCCATCGATGTAGATGGGCCGCCGACCCTCATTGGCAATGAAGAAATCACCGTTATTTTTCAGCTTGATGACACCTGTGGAAAGAGAGGAGAGGGATGCTGGGATGGAGGAAAGAGAAGACAGCCCTAAGCCCCCATGTACCCGCTGTTTCCTGAGGATGGACTACAAGGCATCTAGGACTCTCAAGTTAGAGATCTTGAAACGCCAGTAACAGCTACAGCTGGTCCACGAGGGTTCTCAGGGAGACCAAGCCCCAGGGCAGAGAGAGGCAGAAGGGATATCCTCACACTCCCTCTGGGTACCTTGCTTCCGGGAGATCTTCCAGGCTGGACCCTCCAGAGACAGGTCCACATCTATCTGGTTATCCTTGGTGGCTCTGCCCAGGGTGATCTGGGGAAACAGGGCAGGTGAGGGCTGGGACCTGAGGAACGGAGCGAGGCATGCACACAAGCCAGGGAGAGGTTAGGACAGGGAGGGACTGTGATGCCTCACCTCTCTCGAGCGCATCAGGTACCGCACCATGCGGCCCCGCAGCACGGCCAGTGTCTGGTTGTCGAAGTCTGGAGAGCTCATGCCTGGGAGAGGAGCATGGTTGGGGAAAGCGCCCACCCCTTAGGGCCACAGGGTGGATGGCAGGGAGTGGGGCAAGGTCTCCTGAGGGGAAGGAGGGTGCACCCAGCCAGGCAACAACAAGGACTGAGTGTGTCTCAGGGAGTTGGAGGGTGACCATCCTCCTCACCTGTGATGCTATCCACTAGCACCTGCCACTTATGCAGCTCTTGTTCCAGCTGTCGAATCTCTCGCTTCTGGCGCCGGTCAGCCACTGTCAGCTCTGGGGTGAGGTGGGATGGTAAGGACGGAACTCCAAGGTCATCATTACCTTGTACAGTCCTCTCTGCTCCCTCAGGAACTTCCATCCCCCCACTGTCCCTCCTCGGGTACACTCACCATGTTCCAGGACCTCATCTCGCATGTCCCTGGGGATGAGAAGAATGAGTCAGGCTCCCCTTCCAGCTCAACTGTCATCACCATAGGTGCCACCTGGCTCACTAGGGGACCCCTGAGGCCCTGTAGCTGAGCAGCCCAGCAGACAGTTCCTCTGGCCTGGGTATAGCCTCCTTCCCTGGGGCTGAGTGGAGAACGCCCACCAGGGTCAGGGGGCCTGGCCTTGCCCTGGTATCCCCATAACCTGGGGAGGGAGGAGGCACAGTGGGATCGGGGACGCTCAGCAGGGAGACCAGGTACCAACAGCTGTAACTGGAGGATGAGGCGGCCTCTGGGCTGAGCTCGATCTCTGCAGTAGAACAGACAGGGTCCAGCGGCTGGGAAGCTCTGTCCCCGGGGGACACCGAGCTTTCTGCACCCTGCTGATGGTCCTGGCTACTCACTTGAGCTTACTGTCGTCAATCAGGTCCTCTGCATCGGAGAAGTTCAGTACTTGGTCCCCCTTGGGCAGCGGCTGCACTGAACAAAGGACAGAGGGAGGGTTAGCACTGATGATCCTATCAACCCCAAGCTACTGAGAAGACACTGAACTTAAGGGGACACACTGTAAAGATGGAACCATGTGAAGAATTCTGCACTGAAACCAACAAGTTAACCAATGCCCACAACAGTCAGGTTAGGCTGCGTGTGAATCTGGCTCAAAGCATTTATGGAGTTACTGAGGGCAGAGGCGGTTCTAGAAAGGGAAGGGAATTACATAGGTTCTTCAGTGAACAAAGGGCTCTCACTTAGACAACCCTGAACTAGGTAGGGAAGGCACTACTATTAGCTCCACTTTATAGATAAGAAAACAGGCTCCAACTATGTGATTCTAGTTTAGGAACGAGTCAGGATTCAAGCCCTGCTTTCCTGATTCCAAATCCAAACGCTCCTCCTCGTACCATCACTTGCTCCCAAGCATTTACCACCACACTCAGTGAGGGGCTGAGAAACACAAACCAGTATTAAGTCTTACTTACAAAAGATGGGCAGGAAGGCAGCTGCCCCACCTTAAACCAGGGTTTTTCAAACTGTGGGTTATGATATATTAATGGGTCTTGAAATTAGTTTCCTTTTTAAAAAGAAAAACGGAATGGAGTGTCCACCAGGTATGTTCAAGATACTGTTTCATAAAAAGTTTTTTTTTTTAAAGAAAGGTATAGGCAGGAATGAAGGCAAATAGGCAGGCAGGCAGGACGAGAGGGCAAAGAAGCATTTCATTTGTTTTTGTTTAGTTGTCAGACTATGTGGAAAGAGGACTGGGGCAGTCATCCCCACAAAGCCCCTTTCCCTTCCACAGCCTGAAATTCCACCAATCTAACACTCCGCTAACCTAACAGCTAAGGCGTATATGTTCCCTGCTCCCAGCTCTAAAAAGCAAAGCATCCATCAAATACCCACAAGACAACACTTGAACAAGAGAATAATTACACCTCTAAGTAACAAATAAGTTTACATAAAATAATTTCCAAAATAGTGAAAAATGGACCTAACTATAGCAACAAAAAATACAGCTGACCCATGGTCCATTCTTCCTGTGGGAACTCAGTGACTCTGAGATGAAGAAGCAGCAGAGCTCAGGAGTAAGAAAGGATGATTTAAAAGAGTAATTAAAAAAAAAAAAGGAAGGAAGGAAGGATGCTTGCTGGGCAAGAAATTCAGACATACTTAGTAAAGAGAGATGGGGCCTCACTCTGACAGGCAGATTTCCTGAAACCCTCTTGGAATATCTTTAAACACGCAGAAACTGCAGGACCCAGGGGATCAGCAGAAAGGCAGAGTTGACACTTCCTTCTCAGAATGGCATGAGAAACTACTAGAAGGCCATGTCAAGATCCAGAAAGTAAAAGCAGATTGTCCTGTTACAGTGAGTGACCCTGAACTCCAAACCTAACCAAGGAATTTCCTGTCGTGAACCAGACTGCTTTGCTACTACCTGTCACTAGGAGAACAAATTTTGTTGAGGAAGCAGAGAACATTCTGGCTCTTGGGGAAGGACAAAGACAGATGGACTGAGTGTAAAGTCCCAGGAGGCGGTTTCTGAACGGCCTGAAGGCAGCCTAACAGCACTGACTACTTGGCAGGAGAGGGAAGGGGCAGAAAGACTTGGAAAAAGTGGCTGTTATCTTTAGGATGGGAAACGGAAAAGTGAGCAGTGAAGGAGACTTTCACATTGTACTTAGGTTTAATGTTACTCACGAAGAATATATTAATATTATTTATGTAATGGTAAAATACGTCAAAAAGACAAAAAGAAGTGGTACACAATTGTGCCATTTAAACTTTCTGCACAGAATTCTAGGCAATTCTGGCTACCCTTATCACGATGCTGAAGACCATTCCAGATACTTTCCTGCCCTCTTGCTATGGAAGGAAGTGAACTGAGGAGCCACTGAGGGATCGATTAGAGGGTCTTAAGGGCAGATGTATTCAGACTATCCCCCAACCCCAACACACACCAGCCCCACACAAACCCCTGCTCTGCCAGCACCTGAGCCAGTTACCTGTCTGGTCCTCCAGCAGGTAATACTGTTTCATGAGCTGCCAGTGGGCCTGCAGAGCTTTGGCAGTACGGGCCAGGTAGAAGGCATCGGGGTGTTGGTGCAGCAGGTTCTGGAAGGTCTCCAAGGTGGGCTGGCTGGTCTGTAGGGCAAGAAGCAAGCTCTAGTGTCTAAGTTCTCTCATTCCTGCCTCTGCCTTCTCACCCCTGCCTCCTGCCCAGTCCCCAGAAGCTGGAAGAAGTGAAAGCTACAGCTGTCCAGGGAGTAGGTTCAGCTTTTCCTGAGGCCCTTGTCCAACAAGGGCCCTGCAAATGGTCATGGATCTGCATGGGCACATCTCCAGGAAGTGGGGTCTCCCCACAGCCATTTTCCAGATGGTCCAGCTCCCACCCTGTGCAGCCCTTCAACCTCATCACCCTCTACCCTTACCGATCCTACTTTGCTCAGCAGCTGCTCCTCAGCCTTGCTGAATAGGGCCTTGCTCTGGATGGTGGCAATGGCCTCTGGATGCAGCTGCCTCATGGCCTGGCAGGCCAGCCTGGGCAGAGGAGGAAGATACAGAGGTCAGGGCAGGGTTCAAAAGTGGTGTCCGGCAATCTGGAGTTCCTGCTTCCAAACCTGCAGGCCTCTGAGATCCCCAACCAGAGACGAGGCCCTCAGCGGGAAGAGCCCAAAGCTTAGTATAGCACCTGTGGTCTAATGGGTTTGTCAAAAGCATAAACAGGTAACTCAGGAAACTGAGGTTCCTGAGTTTAACCCCGTGAAGAGCCTCAAAGGCATGGTCCCCTAGACGCCAGCTGCTACTCCATCCCTAAGACCTTCCTCTTTGTTTGGCGAACGCTGCCACCCACTAGCCACTGTCTATTTCTCTTTCTCAAGTGAGCCCTGTCCATTTCCTGGTTTATCAGGGATGTGGATACAGCTTGTGTGGTGCCAGAGTTTGCTGAGTAGGATGGTGTGAAGCACCAACCAAACTCGCACAATGTCAAATGAAGTGACTAAAGAGGAAGCACGTGTGCTGTGTGGGCACAGGTTTATTTGGAGCGTGAGCTGCTGGGGCTAGAAGGGGCCTTAATGTCCTTGTGTTGCAACAACCCCTTTTTCTCATCGAGAAAGAAATTGTGGCAAGTCAGTGTGGAAAGGCTGGGAGGTAGCCTGCCCCAACCACAATGCACACAGTAGTGGACCCACTCATCTGGGGATTGTCTCCCATGCTTCTTCCTTGGGTTCCAGCTCCTCTTATTTCTGGCATCAAGCTAGACTAGCAAGGTTGGCAGCGGGAAAAAGTGTCTCTTGGCAGCCTGACAGATCTCAGTTTCATCCCAGGATGCAAAGGCCCAGACATCCTGCTTCCCAGGCCCCGCACGTGAACCCTATACAATTCTTTCTACTTCAGGAGCCAAATTCTGGGGTCTCTAATACCCCCCCACTCACTTGGAGATGACTGGATCATACAGCAGGGCGTACCAGCGCTCTTGGATTTCCCGAAGGGTGAAGCGGCAGCTGAACTTCACACCCAGGTGGACAGATGTCAGGTCGTTGGTCTGCAAGGGCCCGGGGGTTTGCTCCAGCCTTAGAACTAGAAAGAACCCTTCCCTTGCCACCCACAGAATGCTGCTGCGTTAGTTGGGGGGCGGGGAACTAGAGGCTGAGGAAACTAAAAAACCTGTGTTGGGAAGTCCTACCTGCAACACAGCATTGATGAGCAGGAGGTCATCTGCAGGCTTCCAGCGGCCCAGGTCCTTGGTCACCTGAAGTGGCTGTTTGCTCTTCTTCATACGCTTGGTGAGTCCGGGGGCTGGGGCTGGGCTAGGAGGTACAGGAGTGCTGGGGGCCTTGGACACCTGGGCAGAGGACGGGAACAGAGTGAGCTTAAAGCCAGCACTGGTGCAGCTGGGGCTCTAGGCCTAGAGCTTTCCATAGTGTAAGCAGCACAGGCAGGAGCTCAGCTTTCAAATACCCGCCACTCCCCTTCCCGCCTCCACCACAGCACTTCTACACAGTCCTTGACCATATGGGGTCTTCTCTTCGCTGGTGGCACCCCCAACCCCAGAATGGAGGGTGGGTGGGGAGGATACCAGGGAAACACTCTTGTCTGGGGCCAGAGCAATGCCACCTGGGGGTTATTTTTACACCCAGCAATGCTGAGAACAGGCTGTCTGCTCCCAGAATAGATGCAAGCTCTATGCCTCCCACACAGAATGTGATACAAGATGCACTGACAGAGTGGAGGGAGCAGCAAGAAAGGGGGCGGAGAGAAAGATGGGTTCCCGAGAGGGGGGCATCTGAGGCTGGAACTGGGGCAGCAACTTGGTCCTCTCCTAAGCCTCATCGACAGGGCTCTTGCCAGCTGGCAAAGGTCGTGGAGAAACACAAAATCTGGCACAGCCTCCCCTCCACCATCTCCCAAACCATCACCTTCTTCTTCTCACTGGAGGAGGGTTCACTCCCAGAACAGCGCCCTGGTTCCACCCCACTGGCCCCCTTCGCCCGAGTAGAGGACTTAGCCAGGCTGCTCTCCACCAGCTCATCATCAAACTTCTTCCTCTTGATGAACCTGCAGAGAGTACTACCTGTGAGCATTCCTTCCTCCCTCCCCAGTGCCCACTCACACACACCCTGACTCTAAAAGAGCAGGTCACAACAGGGTGCTTGCTGCCCTCAGAGGATGGGACTGCTCCATCTGTGAGATGACAGCATTACACCACGCAGACTTCACATCAAAGACCTAAGGTCTCCCTTCTTTGCCTTCAGTTCCATAGGGAGGGATTTGGTAGGGACAGAAAAAGCACAATGCTTAGGCCCCAAAGGGGCACAGGTGGATGACAACAGGGACAAAGGCATGCAGCAACTATAATGCCCCTGTCCAGTCTCTGTCCCCCAGAACCCTTCCTACCTGGAGGAGCTTCTCCGTTTAGGGATGGTGCCCAAGGCCTGGGAGGAGGCCCGCTTTTGCCCTGCCAGCGACTCCTCATCTTCTGAGCGGCTGGCAGTGCCTGATGCCATCAGGGATGAATCTAGCAGTCCTTGAGAATCTAGAAAAAGAGAAATGGTGAACTCAGGCATCTTAAGTGCCTAGTAGAACCTCGAGTCGTTGATCATGAGATCCCTCCTCAGCCCCATTGCCAGTCCACCTGGCTCCTCCCCTGCTTCCTTGGGAGTTCCTTGACCATTTTGATTCCATCTGGGCTTGGACCTGGCCCAGACCTTCACACTGGGCAGTTCTCCTGGTGCCATGTGTCATGTTGTGCAGCACATGGAGCTCAGGTCAGACTGGTGATGCCGACAAACTGGGCTGTGGGCATAACTGCTACTTCTGCCCCCAAAATGTAACCAAACCAAAGAGTGGCAGCTCAGCAACAAGTCAGTCAATTGTGGCCTCTGCTGAGAGGTACATGGGTGGTGCTAGCCCAGGGGGAGGTGGCAATGCCCAGGAAGGACCAAAAGACACACGTGCCAGGCATGGGGTGGAATAAGCAGATGTATGGTGCCCAACCTTTTGGGGAGTTGGCCGGCCTCATACTACCTTTGTCCATCCTCTTACAGTCCCAAAACCACTGGTTCCAAACCACAGGGCTAGGAGGAAGGGTCCCACAGGCTCATCCAAGGATTCTGACCAGGTAAGCTTAGAGGCTGAGAGATTCTGCAAAGGAGAAATGAGTCTCCCTGAGGATCAGGAGTCTAACTGGTCAGTCTCACTTCCTTACACTAGAACAAGTTTCTCAGGACCCCATAAGCTAGGGAAAGGAAAGGAAGTCGCCAGGTTCCATTTAGTCAATATGACCCTGATAACCAGTAGCCTGTTAAAGGTGACTGACATCTTTGAGAACATGATAAAAAGCTATGGGCTCCAAAAAAATGTACAAACACGTATTATTTTAGGGGGTTCACAGACCCCTCTAATACTTCTACATAGCCTGTAGGTTAAGGCCTTTGATATAGAACTAACAAGAAATACGGGATTCTCGGGTCACTTTTTGTTAACTGACAACTCAGCTCAGAACTACCACCCTTCCCCTCCCAGGCCAAAGCAGGGAGAAGGAGACAGAACTCCGAGTCCATCTCCTTTTATTTCCCATTTGCAGCTTTAGCTGCAGATTCCGTGGGTGGTAGGTAGTCTGTGGACGATAATGGGTTTGGGAACTGCGCTAATATGCGGCGCCCTAAAGGGCCCTCTCAGAATCCCGGGAGAATTCAACACTAGGGATTGTCTAGGGCGCGACGCAAGCGGCTCCCGCCCCTTCTGCCCAGGGCTGCTCTTCCCGCAGCGGTTCTGACTCTGCCCGCAGGTGTGCCGTCCCACCGCTCCAAGGGTACGGCAGGGAATCCGGACACCTGGGGAGAGGGCGGAGGAACCAATCGCCGGCAGATAGAGGCAGGGTCTGCGCCTGCTTCCTTCTAGACCCACCGCCCCTGCTTCGCTCCCAAGTGCACTGACGAGGTGAGGTTTTAGTACAGGTCTGTTTCAGGGTCTCGGGATAGAAATTGTGATTAACTCTGCCCGGAAACTTAAAAGCAAAGCACTAAATGAGTCCAGATGCTCTCGCAGGTTTGGTTTAAGGCCCAGGCTGACAGCAGAGGTGGAGGAGTGGAAATGCGGGGCAGGCAGATCCCAGGCCAATTGCCCCACCTTCGACAAGCCACCGTTGCGCATGCGTAACATCTCGGCCCAGATTACGGCCCGATCCGGCCCACGCATGCGCAGACTTTCGGGGCGCTACCGGGGCGGGGCCCCAAACCTGGGGGGGTCGTTCCAGACGGCATTCTGGGAAACTCTATTTCACCCCCAATTCCGCTCAGAACCCTCAGAGGCGAACCGCGAGATCTCACCATTCCTAGGCTGCCAGCTCCAACAATTTCTCCGCGGCGACGGCGGCAGCCGCAGGGCCTAAGCCGGCTTCCGTGAGGTGCGTCAACTTCCGGGTCCACCAACCAAGGGCTGCGCAACTCCTTCCGGTTCGCCCCCGGAACGTGCGTGAGGGGGCGTGGCCATGTCTATAAAGGTGTTTGCTGATAACACAAATAAAAGGTTTTCCCAATTGGAACAATAAACAGGGAAACTTCAGGGATTGTAGGCCCCAAGAGGTTACCGGTTGGAGGCAGCAATTACAGGAAAAGCGACACTTGGGCGGGATAGGCGGAAAGGCGAGACCGAGTGAGATGAGGTGAGGTGACGCCCGAGGGGCGGGGCGGAGCGGAGGGTGGGCAAGCCGGTTGGCTCGCAGTCGGCTTCTGACTTTCTTTGAGGGTTCCTTGGTACTTTCTCAGAATCAGTGTTTGATTCCACCAGCAGTTTTAGAGAAGCCGCTCCGTGTCAGGCACAGGCCGTGTAGGACAGTGTGTTGATGTGAAGCGCTCGCGCTAGCCGGAAAGATGCGGTTTACCAAAGGGCGAACAGGTTGGCGTCTAAGGAACGGATGAAGGGTTGAGGCCCTGGGAGGAGTGGTCCCCAGTTGTCCAGCCCCAGTTGGCCCTGACAGTCCAGCCCCACCTGGACTGCTGGAGTAGTTGTGGGTCCCCCGGGAGGTAAGGGCCTTCAGAGGAGAGTGTCCTGTTGGGAATCTTGGGATGGAGAAGAAGTCTACAGGAAAAGTTGAGAGTTTGGGGGTGTGAGAGTTGGACTGGGGAATCAGAAAGCATGTTCGCTAAAATAGGGTTTCTGTTTGTTTTTTGTTTTCACGAAATAGCACAAAGTGTAATAGCTCCAGAGAAAAGTACTGCAGCTCAGAATAAGAAAGATAACAAATTCCTGTGTTGGATTTCTGATACGAGGTATTGTTGAACACCCATTATAGTATCTATACTAGATGCGAGTTATAGGAGAGGTCTCTAAGGAGGTGATAATAAGCTGAGATTGATGATTGGTAAGGAACCACTTGAGCTTCTGTAAGATGACCTTCCTAGTCAAAGAAGCAGAAAGGAATATGCTGAGCTTGAGCAACAGGAGCAGCCCAGAGTGACTGGAGCAGGGTGATCCAGAAAAAAGGGATGGAGATGAGAACAGAGAGGTCACTAGGGCAGATCACTGGGAAGATTTTGGTCCTTATTCTTAAGCTTTGGAAAGCTCTAAGGCAACCATCCTCTGAAAGGATTTAAATTTTTAAATGATCCCTCAGGCTGCTTGTAGAGATTATAGGAGGCCAAAGAGGAAGAGGGGAGATCCGATTAGAGGCTCTCCAGGTGAAGGTAAGCCTAGGTGCCTTAGCCAGGTTGTGGCTGCAGTAAAGATGGACAGAAACAGTGACTTGGATGTATGTTTCCAAGATAGAACCGCACAGACTTGCTGGTGGATTAGACATGGGATAGGAGAGAAAGGGAAGGATGAAGGATGAGACAGATTTTTGACCTGAGAGACTGGTTGGATGCGAGAGCACCCCCTCTCCCAGAATATGTCTGGAATCTGGCCCTATCTCACCAGCTCCTCCACTATCTCCTGGTCCAAGTCCAATTCCCTAATGGTCTCCCAGCTTGCATCTTTACTTCCTTTCCAACTTCTTCACAGCAGTAGTCCTGTTAAAATCTCTTGGCAATCCTCTGTTCAAAATCCTCCATCTTCCTTGGAGTAAAAGCTCATAGTCTAGTCCCTGTGACCTCTCTAACCTAATCTCCTGCTCTTCTCATTTGCCTTTCTTTAAATTTCGGTCTCCATCCTCTGCACTCTCTACCTCTTCCCTGTTTTGTTTTTCTCCTTAGTCTTTATTATCTTCTAATGTATGGTGTTGTTTTTGTTTTTTTTTCTCTCTCTCTATAGTGTGTTCCTCAGCAGTAAAATGTAAGCTCTATGAAGGTGGTATTTTTGTCTTATTTTGTTCACTGCTATAGTAGGTGCTGAATAAATATTTGCTGAATAAGAGTGTTAAATCAGGTTACTGAATCTTGAAGTCAGTGGGAGGAGCAGGTTTGTACAGCAATGGAAACAGTTCTGGGTAGATGTATTAAATTTGAGATGTCTGTGAGGTACCTTGGTGGAGATGTTGAGCGGAAAGGTGGACATACTAGTCTGGTCAGGGAAGAGGCCTGGCCTGGAGATACACATTAGGGACTCATTATCATAAAGAGTTGAATGACAATGCCTAGGGAGAGAGGGTAGATAGAAAGTGAAAAATGTTCAAGACCACTCTCTGGATCATTCCAACACTTCATGTAATGCAGAGGAAGATCCAGCAAAGGGACAGTAATAAAGTGTGGATAAAAAGAAAAGTTCACAATAGCACCACTCATCCATCCTCCAGTTCACTATCCCTGGCTCCAGAGTAAGTCTTTCGCAGTTTGGTACCTATTCCCTCGGATAGATGTGGCGGACAACACAGGCCACATTCATGACTTCTCATGGCTCCTTGCTCAGCTGGTCAGGGCCCCAGGCTCCTGGGGGATTAGAGCATGGTGGTGGAGAACACAGGCTCTAGGGTCAAACTGCCTGGTATTAAACCTAAGCTCTGTCACTTTACAGCTTGTGACTGAACAAGCTCCATTTCTGTGCCTCCATTTCATCATCTGTGAGTAAATAATAGTGCCCACTGCATAAGAGAGTTCTGAGGAACAAATCACTAAACAAGTAGATAGTATATAGCAAGTGCTAAACAAATGTTAGCTGATGATATAGAGGTTGTTCTTAGGGGCTGGGTCTCAGTGTCTCTTGTCAGGTAATCAGAGTCAAGGAACCAGACTTTGAGAGCATAGCCCCTCCCACTCCTGTCCACTAGAGAAGGACCAGTTTCCTTTGCAGCTAAGTTTCCAGAAACCCACTCAGAGCACACAGGATCTATCTGCTGGTGGCTCAACTATTTTCCTCTTAGGAAGTGAAATTTAATAAAGCTCTTGAACACTACAAACCTGTCTTTTGGATTCACAATGCATTTTCAATCAGCATATACTCTACTTGTTATCTGTACACTATTTTTTTCTCTTAAGAGAAATCATCTGCAAAGGAAGGATCTCATACACAGACTAAAACCTTCCGAAATGTTACTCCCCAGGGTTGAGAATCACAAACTTTATAAAACATTGACTCTTTAGCATGACAAAACTTAACACTGCTCAGATTAAAAAGCCAGACTTAGACTTAAACCTAGATTGCTCCCACTTAAGTATTTGACAAAGGATGACCTCTGTGGCTTTTATTTAATATTGCTTTGGAAGTGCAAGTCTACTTAATTATAGGAGGAAAAGAAAGACATAAGATATAAAATCTGTAAAAAAAAAAAGGAAAAATTACCATTATTTATATATCATGTAATAGCCTCCCTCAAAAATACAAGGACATCAACTGAAAAGCTAAATCAAACACGACATTTTAACAAAGTGGGTACAAATTAATATACAGAAAAACCAATGAACAATAGTCAATTAGAAAGTAGAGGAGAATAAAATGTGTCCTTTACAATAGCAACAGCAAAGTAAATTAACCAAGAGTAATCTTAGCAATAAATATGCTAGATCTAGGTGCTCGAAACTAAAATGCTATCAAAGGACAGAAAAGGAGACTTGATTAAATGGAAAGGCATACTCATGTATTTTGGGGTAGAAAGACTCACTGTCATAAAGATGTCAGTCCTCCATAAATTAATCTATAAATTTAACAGAGTCTAATAAAAATAACAGCAGACTACATAACCTGAATACAAAGTTTATATGAAAAATTTGCATCAGGAATAGCCATGAACATTCTGAAAAAGGAATGGAATAGCTCTACCAGATATTAAGCCATTAAAAGTTACAATAATTAAGATAGTAAAATCCAAGGGACACTAGTTCATGCTCAGGCAATTTGATCAAGTGAACCAAATAAAGAGTCCATAAATAGACTCAAGACATTTCAATGTTTAATATATGATAAAGATGGCTTTGTCTCTCAGTAGAGAAAATACGGTTTATTATGTACTAAGTATTGAGACAATTGTGTAGCCACCTGAAAAAGAATAATGTGGCCGCTCTACTTTAGTCCTTACAGTAAAATAAATCCATATTAATCAGTTGTGTTTAAAAAATGTAAACAAGTAAAACCATAAATTTATAATGCCAGAGTGGAGAAGGTATTTTTCAGAATAGCAAAATTTTCCCAAAGCATAAAAAGAAAGCATTGCCAACATAAAAAAATCTATAATTTCTGCAAAAAACACCATACAGACAAATGACAAACTGGGGGATATATTTTCAATTTATACCACAAAGGGACAAATTTGCTTAATAGATACAAAATCCCTTCAAATCAATATGAAAAAATAAAATGCAGTAATAAAATCAGATGGCTAACATAAAAGGAAAGATAAGTGGTTCTTAGACATATTAAAAATAATACTCAACCTCACAAGAAAATTGAAAACCATACTTAGGTATTATTTTTCACCTAGAGATTGGCAAAAATAATCCAAATGTTTAACAATAAACCCTTGGCATGGTTGTGGGGAAGTAAACCCTCTCGTTCTCTGCTGGCAGAGCTGCAAATTGTCAATTTTTGTCAAAATTACAAATGCATATAACTTCTGATCCAATATACCTGCACACATGCAGAACTATATACACATAATATGATGTACAGTGTGTCAACTGTAGCATTGTTTATCGTTGCAAAAGTTTACAAACAACCTAAGCATTTATCGTTAGAAGACCAACTTATTATTTCTTTCTTAAATGCTTCTTTCTCCTTTCTTTCCCTTCCTCTCAAAAAAAAGAAGAAAAGAAAAAGAAAAAGAAATCCTACTTAGCCCCGAAGTCCTTTCCAGATCCTTTCCAGATGCAATGGAACATCTTCCATTTTACTTTGCACCTGTATGACACCACTTTCCCTGTGCTGTGAGTGTTACATGTGGCAGCTGCCCGCTGTCTATTGCTCTGTCTCCATCCTGGAGTGTGAAGAGAGGTTGTGTCTCAATGTCATCCTTACACACCCAGCATTTAGCACAGTGCACTCTGTAGTACTTGCTGAATGCTTAGCCATTATAAGTGTACAGTTCAGTGGTATTAAATGCATTCACCTGTGCAACCATCACCACCATTCATTCCCAAAACTTTTCATCTTGTATGTTTGAAACTCTATACTTATTAAGCAATATATATATACATATATATATATATATATATGTTTGTTTTTTAAGGAAAAGGAGCAGGCAGGAATGAAGGCAAGTAGGAAAAGAGAGGAGGAAGAAACATCTTTATTTGATTTTTATTTATTTGTTCACACTGGTTGCTTCTCCCCACGCCTGGGACTTGAACTCAGAGTTCTATGGCTTGCTCTTTCAGAGGCAATTGACCTAACTGCTGCTCCACCAGGGTGTGCCTAGACAGTAACTTTGAATTCTTCCCTCCCTTAGCTTCTGGCAACCACCATAATACTTTGTGATTTTGAATCTACCTCATACATATATTTGTCTCGATTTGACTTTTTTTTACTTAGCATAATACCCTCAAGCTTCATTTATCTTGAAGCATATTGCAGAATTTCCTTCTTTTTTTTTTCCTAAAAGAGGAAGAAAGAGAAAGGAAGTGTTATTGAGAAAAGAATTTCCTTCCTTTTTAAGGCTGAATAATAATCCCTTGTATGTATACATGACATGTTGCTTATCCATTCATTGGTTGGTAGACACTTGGCATCAAATGTTTTAGCTATTGTGAACAGTGCTGTTATGAAGATAAGTGTGCAGATGTCTCTTTGTGACTGTCCTTTCAGTTTGAATATATATCCAGAACTGGACTTGCTGGGTCATATGATTCCATTTTTAATTATCAAAGGAGTCTTCGTGTTGTTTTCCACAGCAACTGTGCCATCGTACATTCCCGCCATCAGTGCGCACAAGGGCACCAATTTCTCTACCTCCTCACCAACACTTGCGTGTGTGTGTTTTGTTATTGTTTTATAATAGCCATTCTAATGAGTGTGGGATGGTAACTCATTGAGTTTATATTTGCATTTCCCTAATGATTCGTGATGTTGAACATCTTTTCATGTGCTTATTGACCATTTGTATATAGTAGGTCCTCATTTAATGCCATTGATAGGTTCCTAGAAACTGCAGTTTTAAGCAAAATCAGATATAAGGAAAGCAGGTTCCCAAATAGCATTTCATTCAACATTGGCTGGGCTTATTTATTTCTTAGGGAAGTTATAACAGAATGGCTTCGAATGAAACTGTCATTTAAGGACCTGTATCTAAGTTCTTTACCTATTTTTTAATCATGTTATTAATTTCTTATTGTTGAGTTGTAAGAGCTGTCTGTCTGTTCTGTATGTTCATTTCTTATCAGATATATGAGGCAAGTATTTTCTCCCATGCCGTAGGTTACCTTTTTACTCTCTTAATGTACAAATTAAAAAAAAAATTATGAACCCGTTTTTCTATTTTTTCTTTTGTTGTCTAGTTTTACTTACTTTTATTACTACCCCAGTACTTTGTGTATCATCAATATGTTTGCAATAAACTCCTCAGAAGTTTGTTTTACTGTTCCACCCTCACTGCCTAGTACAGAGCATAACATCACATAGGTGTTCAATCCATATTGAAGCAATCAATAAATAATCGCTCATTTAATCTGCTCTCAGGGACTTCCAGATAAGCCAATCACTTTAACAATGTTTTGTGTGTGTTTCCCACTAGCTCTGACAAGCTACCTTTGCAGGCCAGAGACAAGCCATTTCATGTAAACATGGCTCTACCAAGGGCTTGCGACGTGTAGCTAAGAGAAAACATTAGAGCTGTCATCGTGGTTAAGTGTTTACCAAAGAGATGTGGCTTCTCTGGGCTGGAAAGAAGCCTCAGAGGCAAGAGCAAGGCAGCTTAAGTAAGGAGGGATGGATCACTTATTCCTTAGGGAAAAATCTAACTTGGCTTGTAGTATGTACGCAATAGACTGACCATATTTCCTTGAGACAAAAACGAGACATTGGGATGGCCAAAATGGGATGGGGTCATGCACTGGGAGCACCAGGCCAGAAACAAGTCAGTACCATGTGATACCAATCAGCAATTGCATAATAGTGACATGTGGTTTGGCGGGACTTTGTACAAATGGCCAGGGCTGGTGGAAGGAATTTTGGCACCTTAGACAAAAACAAACTTGGTGCACCTATAAGCCCTGCTCTAAATGTCCTGCTTAAAACACATGCTACTTTAACCATCCTGAAGTGCCAGTAACCCCAACAGTGTCACTCCATAGTGCCAGAAATAGACCTCATGATACTTACCTGTGGCTCAGTTGGACCACCTTGCGATGTTCTGCTCCCTTTGAAGAAACAGGTGCATATGTGTGTGTGAGGGGGGCGGAGGTATCCTCTTCTTGCTTCTTCACAGGGGCTGGGAACAGCAGTAGCAGCCGCAGCCTGCTGCAGTCAGTGCCAGCAAGAGACATCTTTAACAGAGGGCAAAAGAGGCAGCTGTTTTTGGGCCCCCTGAACAGACTGGCCTGGGGCAACTCAACTGCCCCTTTTACCCCGTGGTAAAGACAGCCCTGGTTTATTAAAAATGGGACAAATTTACAGTTATATTAAAATGACAGGATGGTCAGGAAATCTGAGCAAAATAGGACTGTCCCATTTATAACTATATATGGTCAGCCTAAGACACAGCCCTCTGTGCTAGGTGCAGCCACAGCTGTGGAAGGGAGCATCTGCTGTTAAGGAGTATGGAGCTCTTGGGGCTGAGGATGGGCCTCTCAGTAATCCCAGAACAAAGGCAGGATGAATCCATGCTGGAAGAGATTGTGAACAAAGTTGGGGAGAACCCTCTGGAGAAGGGGAGTCTCCGGGAGGACTGGAAGAGTCTTTGTGATGGGAGGTAGCATCTGAGCTCATTTGCTGAACTTTCTGAATGGGATGGGAACTGTAATTTCTTCAGCTACTCCCCTTGCAGACTGTTCTCCCAGCTGGTTCTCTTTGCTGTAGCCAGAGAATCCTCTTGAAGTGTAGGTCAGATTATGTCATTTCTCTGCTCAAAACTGTTACTGTAACAAGAGTAAGTGTCTATCCATTCAGGGTTGTTGGTTTCCTTTTTAAGTGCTGATCAGTGTGATCTGTCCCCAATCACTTCTCAGCACTGTTCCTTCTGCTCTCCCACACACGCACCTGGCACCAGACACCCTGTTATTTGCTGTTTTCTGGATTTGCCTGTATGCCCACCTCAGGCTGTTCTCTCTGCTAGGCACACTCTTCCCCAAACTTGCTCCCAGATATCCTTCAAGTTTTTACTCAAATGGCACCTCAGTGAGACCTGAGATGACCAATTTTAAAGGACTAATCTCTACATGCTGGTACTTTAATCGCTGTTTTGAAATTTGTGTTTCTCCATGGGCTCTTTTACCATCTGACATACTGTGTATTTGACTAATTTTATGTGTTTATTGTCTATTTCCCCCAATAGAATGCAAGCTCTGTGAAAGTGTTTTTGGGAAAAAAAAATCTATTTTCTTCAATACTTCAGTTGTATTTCGCTTTTTGCTAACACCTAGAACAGGACCTCGTATTAGCTGCCCATAGACATTTCTTGAATGAATGAATGAAGATATGATGTGTGTTTGAGGGAGTTTATAGGAAGGGCCTCCTGGTGCAGTTCCTAAAGAGTTCCTGAAAACTCTTTCTCAGGGACATACTCTGACCTGCAGAGCTGAGGACCTTGCTGTGGTGGGTGGGCAAGTGAAGAGGAAGTGATCCTAAGCCGAGGGAGAGAAAAGTCCAGCTACCAAGAATTTTCAACTACAAGCAAGGCCCAGACCGTGTTTTTGCTCTATCTGCTTGCCGCCCAGCCCAATGATACCAAAGTGGGGGTCACTCACTGTTCACCTTGCTCCGCTTAGAACATGTGGTGACAGAGAGGAACTCCTACATTTGATGCTTCTCTTAACTTTTTCCAAGAGGGAAGCCTCCTCTTTAAGCTGCTTTCAGTGGAGACAAGGGACATGGAGATGGTGTTAATAGGAATTATCTTAGGATTTTGTGCTTTCATCATCTTTTTTTTTAGTACTAATTTTTGGTTGGTATTATGGGAACAGGGTTAGGAGTGGTCTAGATCCAGGATCCAAATGTCCAAAAGGATGGGTCAGGATTCCTGTGTTTTCTTTCCCCTGCTTTTGCCAACCACCTCCTCAGACGACCCCCACCCAGCTTCTGTTGTATCCAGCATTCCCTTCCTTTTCATTGGGTCCCTCTCCCTCGTCAGCCGCTGAGCCCTTACGCAAGCACTTTGCTGCCTCCTTGTGGCTGCTGCGGTAGAGATACTCTTGCAGAAAGTGAAGCCACACAGACCATCTATGAATTTTCTTGACCCTATGTCAACCCTGAATTACTGACAGCAGCCCCCACTCTTGCAGACATTGCCACTAATGGCAATGAACCTCCCCTCAGCAGAGCCCTGACAGGTGTACCAGCTGGACTGGAGCCTTGATTGTTGCAAGCTGATCACCTCTGGAAAAGAATTTGGGGAAAAGTCAAATCCCAGGACCTACCTTGAGGACACTGAGGCTAGTCAACTATCATATCTCACCTCCACCTACTCTGCCTTCTCTCAACTCACAGCCAATAAATAGTCTTCAAGAGGAGATACAGCCACCAGCCAGCTCAGGGTGTAGAGAGGGGGCACTGGGAGGGACACGAGAGGAAAGGCTAGACACTGTAGAGAACTAGAGCCCGTGCTCGGTGGGACGCTGAGCTACTACGCAGTTCCAGCCCCTTGTTCTTGTGCAACACACCTCAGGCTAATATCGGCCGTAAACTCAGGAGTGTCCTAGAAAGCTACTGGGTTATCTTATGAGCTTAGCCAGACCTCAGGAACCGTATGATTGGCAAAGCTTCTCATAAGAAGACTGCCTTCTTAATTTTCCATGTAATTATTTTTCCTTTCTGGATGCTTTCAAGATGTTGTCTTTGGTCTCAGCAGTTTGACTATGAGATGCTTGTTTTTCCTTCTTCTTCTTTTTTTTTTTTTTTTTTTTTTTTTAGAGGAAGGAAAGCGATCAGGAGTAAAGGAAGAGGAGAAGAAGCAGCATTTTTATTTATTTGTTCATTTTAGTTCTTCCTCCCCACTCTGGGTGGCAAAACTGGGCCCCTGAGCTTTACATGGTCTACACGCTCCAGCTGCCAACTTAGCACCTAAGTCACCAGGAGGCACCAAATATACTTTTCTTTATATTTATCTTGTTTAGGGTTTGCTGAGTTTCTTGGATCTGTGGTTCATTGTCTTTTAATAATTTGGGAAATTCTCAGTGATTATGTCTTCAAATATTTCTTCTGTCCTGTCTCCCTTTTTGTGAGACTTCACTCACATATTTATTAGGCTATTCGTCATTGTCCCACACATCTTGGCACTTAGTGTGGGGTTTGCGCAATTGTTTCTTTTTGTGTTTACTCTCTATGTTACACTTTAGTTCAAGCTCAAGCTTCAAGCTCAGAGATCTTTTTTCCTTCTGTTTTTGTCCATTTCGCTGATAAACGTGTTGAAGATATTCATCATCTCTGATATTAACAATTTCACTAATAGCAGTCCTATTTTTCCATTTCACTTTTCACAATTTCCTACTCTGTGCTCAAATTTCCCATCTGTTCGTGCATGCTACCCGTGTTTTCTACTGAATGAGATCCTTTAACATCTTAAATACAGACACTGCCCCGCGCTACTGCAGGTTGTTCCAGACCGCTGCAGCAGAGTGACTGCCACAGTAGAGCAAGTCACGCAAGCATTTTGGTTTCCCTGTCCATATAAAAGTTCTTTTTACATTATGCTGTAGTCTGTGAGGAATGAAATAGCGTTATAACTAAAAAACAATGTGCATACCTTAATTAAATGTAACAGCAACATGAAGTGAACACAGGCCACTCATAGACTTGCTCAACGCAGGACTGTCACAATGCTTCAATTTATTAAAAAAAGAAAGAGTCGTATCTGTCAAGCACAATAAAGTGAAGTGCAATAAAACAAGGTTTGCTTGTATAGCCATTCAAAAGTCCTCAGTTGATAATTATGTCTCAGTTGCAGTCATGTTTCTTTTTGAGAAGATGATTCCTCTAAATATGGGTCAAGCTCATCCTTTTCCAAGTTAGCCCCCTCAGTACAGGGAACATGTCAGACCTTTTCTCTCCCTGGCTTTTTGGCTGGGTTGCTTTCAGAAGACTTTCCATTTTACCAACCTCCTTAAAGGTCACAGTTAAGACTAAAGTTAGCCCTTTCCTCCTGTCCCTTCCACATTAGTGTTGATTCCTCATCTTGTAGGTCCTGTGGCCATAGGCCATGTCAAGAAGAGGTATGGCCAATCCCCAGTTCTGGCTTGAAGAAATATTCTTCCCATGCCTTGGCTCCCCTGAGTTTTTTTGAGGGTGGAAGCAATATCTTGTTTGACACAGCAACTGTGCTCTTCAAAAAAGTGAGGCTCTTCTATAGTATCAAAGAACCTCACTAAAGAAACACCATCTACATACACATATACATATATACACACATATAGATGGTATTTCCAACCCTCTTGGCTTCATAGCCTTCTTTTTCTTTAGGCAGATGAAGATGTTGGCAAAGCAGGAGATGAATCTGCCACCTTGCTGGGTTGCCAGAGAGCTCCCTAGGGGGTGACCAGAAAGTCAAAGACCTCCATCCTCAGCTCAGGTTTAGCTACCGCACCTCAAGCACAGTGCCAAGAGCCTCTGGACACCTAGAAAACCTTCAGAATGTCATGGGCATCAAAATACCAAAAAATTAAAAATAAATGTAATGTTTATAAAATATGACAGTCAATTTCATTACACTGTCAAATTTAATATTCAAAATACTCATTACATTTACAAAACTTGTTAGATTTCACCACTATGCTGAGAAGTCACAGCCAACTACACATTCAAAAACTACTCAGTTACTTTCCAAAGCAAGTTATAAAAATCATTTCAAGTCACTTAAAGCAGTAGATTTAGTGTGGGACCATGTGCTCTGTTGGATACAATTGGGGTGAGTGAGGCCACTAAAACAATGCTTATGGGGCCCGAAAAGCTAGAAATGACCCTTCACTGCCACAGCTATCCTCCAGGTGTGTCCTGAGCTGGAGTGCCGCTCACCTTCCTGCCCCACCAGGCTTCCCTGTGATATGTTCATCTGTGCCTCAAAACTCAAACCCTACTCATCACATCCAAAAGCCAGTTGTTCAAACCTCGCATCCTCCTCTTCCCTCGTGCATCTCACCGGAAGGTGGAAGCGAGGCTGGATGCCGTTCCTGAGAAATGGAATCACTGGGGACAGGGTCATTTCCTAGTAGATGTTTTATCATGCTTGGTTCCTGGCCAGGCCTGGCTGGGTGAGTGGAGACAGAGGAGGCAGGCAGAGGCCAAGTGGAAGACAAAGCAGATGACTATGAGGAAGAGTGAGGGTGGGCCCGGGGGCTCCTTAGGTGAGTGAACCAATCCAAGTATGGTTTTGACCGAAAAGACAGACAACTGCCAGAGATGGCCTCCTTAGCCATGCTGTCTAGACCGGGAAGCTCGTGCCTACATTTCTTCCACTTCAGTCCTCCATTCTCAGAGATGCATTTGCCTTTGCCTCTCACCCAAGGACACTTGGCTCTTACTAATACTCAATGTCTCCTTTTGTTATTTTCTTCTATGCTTTTTCAGTCATCAGCACATCAGTTGCTCTTTTGTTTGTGGCTTTGATTAATTGAAGACTCCTACTGGGTACCAGACACTATCATGGGTGTCTGGGCTTATTGGCCCTCCAAGGACAGACAACACGAGGAATGCACTCTGGTGACCAGGTTGTCGTGGGCCTTGTTCCAAAGTTAGTTAAGGCATATCCTAGTGGCTTAGCAGCTAAGTCCGCCAGACATAGTCCACGTACATCCCAAGGACCTGGGTTCAAGATCTGGAGCCAGGGGTGGAGGGGAATAATTGTGATCGACAGCTAAATAATAGAAATGTTTCTTCATCCTTTCTCTGCCTGCTTGCCTGCTTGCCTTCATTCATGCCTGTACCTTTACTTTAAAACAAACAAACAAACAAAAAAACCAATTGAGAAGGTGTGGGTTGCAGCAAGGAGACAGAAAAATTAAAAAATAAAATACCTCTATTTATTAAAAATATACAGTTTGGGGCCTGAAGGAGGAAAGTAGCATTTCTCAAGTTTCTAGGACTACGTAGAAAACCCCCACAAGGTCTCTTTAAAGGCACCAGCTAGGAACATGTGTTTGGAACACGTTCTGTGTATTTTCATTCACCCTGAAGTTTGGGAATCACTGGCTAAGGGATGGAGTGGAACCTAGGATTATCTTGATCCTTCTGTTTTCTCAGGGCTCCAGGGAAGGACTTGCTAGAGTTTTTGTGAACAAGTTCAGCTGACTCCTCTGGGCGTTCCTGACATTCCTTTCTTTGGGTCCTTGAGGCACTGAAAGAGTTAATAAAGTTAAAGGTGGGGGAGCAGCTGAGACAAGGCCCCCCTGAGATGTGAGTGCCCATCCAGCCCACCCAAGAACTTCCTTGATGTTCTCTGGGAGACCAGTCCAGGGCGGGGCCCCAATGCAACCAGAATGTGCTTAACTCGGTCTGCCGCACTCCAGGGCTCTGCTTCTCTTCTTGTGAATCTGCCCCTCATCTCACTTCTTGGGAGACTTCCTCTCCCTGCTCCTTCATGCCCACCCAGGTTCTCTCCTTTCCACCCACATCTAATCTTCCCAAGTTATAAGCCCTCTCTGTATGCAGGGTGTTGGGTGTCAGTGAGTCTGTGCGCCCCGGTGAACCCCTGTGTACTTGAGCTGTGTGGGAATAGACCCTGAATGGTTAGAGTCAAGGTCAAGATTCTTCTTAAATGGCAGACAGTATTTGGTGGGTGCAGGCACATAGCTATCTTACCTGTTAGAAAGAAAGACCCAGGGAGATACTTGTAAGACAAAGCAGAAAAAAGATCTTGGAGAAGGGAATCTACTGCTTTTTAAGAGACACAGTCTTCCTAGTGTCCTCAGCCACAGCAGGGAGATGAATAACGCTTCCTTGAGTGCTGAGAGGTCATCTCAGCAGGTGAGTAGGTGACAGGCTGTCAATGCTAGGCAGACAGGAAAATGGGGCAGCCCTAGTTAAGAAATAGGACAGTACAGCCAGGGGAGCAGGGGAGGTCAGTAGGACCACCAAGAGGCAAATGCCTGGCACCACACAGCAGGTGGGTTGAGGAGTCATGGTGGGCCAGGGGCAGGTGGGCAAAGAGAAGGTGCCCTTTATGGGAGTAGAAATAGTGTATTTCTAGCAGACCGAGGGCACAAAAAGCAGTGCTACCACTTCCCATGAGGCAAGAGGAGCCTGGGCAGAGAACTTCCATTAAAGATGGCAGATCCTTGTGCCACAACAGTGGGCTCCTAGGACCACATGGGGCCCACACTGCCACTTGGAGGGTCACCTGGCACGCAGGTAGGTGGAGCCACCTCCATGGAAGCAGATAAGGAACAGAAGCAGGGCCTCTGTGCCAGGTAGTGAGATCTGCTGAAGAGCTTAGACAGAAAAGAGGAAGAAAATGGCATTCACCTGAATTCCCCTGGAAAAGGAAGCTGTCTTTGCTGAGAACAATATTTTGATAAGTGCCTAAGTCTGAAGCTGAGATCCCAGCGTAGGCCTGAGTGTGGGTGGAACAGCTCTGTGTGAGACATGAGGGAGTCTTTAAATTGTGCTTGTTATACCAAAGAAAGGTGGGAAGAAAGGAGACTGCCCTATATGGTGATGTTCACCGTACACGCCATTCCCCATCACCCCCCTACACTTTCAGGGAGTTACTGACATCATGAAAAGCTTGGGATCAAGTAGAGAGTGCACACTTGATATTTCTGTGCACATATTTATGAGTGTGAGAACTAATGGGCTGGGCCTTAGGTTCAAACAGATGCTCCTGACTCTGGGCACCCATTGGGATGCAGGTGTTGGGGAGGAGGAGAAGCGGGAGGAGGAGGAGGAGGAGGAGGGAGACACCACCATGTCGGCTTTGGACAAGTTTAGCCAAATCTTGGCTGGGTAGGACCCCAGTTGACTTCTAGGTTACTTAGTTCTACCATTGTTGTTTTGGTTATTCCCAGTGAGTTCTTTTGATATATGAGTCAACTAACAACAATAGCACACACACACACACACACACACACACACACACACACACACACACACGTTGGAAACTCTTTAGGAATTGAAAACCAGGTATCCATGTAGTAGGTGGGCGCTAATGCTGACCGTAAGAGCAGAAGCACAAGCCAAACACTGTCACTCTGTTTTATGTCATCCCATCTGTGAGACACCAGCATCCAACAGCTCTTTTCTCTGGTTAGACATCAGTGCTCTCTTCCTGTCAGTGATCTTTAACTGGGCCAGGGCCACATGAAGCAGCTGAGACTGGTCATCTAGAAAAGCTCCTTGAAAGAGCCTTGAATCTTCAATAATGACATCTTCAATAAAACCAGGAGAGGCAAATGAGAACTCTATCTGCCTAAATAGAAAAGCCTCTTGTTGACCTACTGAGTCCTGCCTCCCTTCCCTCAGCTGCTCTTCCCAGGAATAGTCCTCGAGGGCAGTCAGGCAATGACGGTGCCAAACGGAGATCCAGACCTGAATTTCAGGTTCATCATGCAATTCTCAGTTGCCCTCATCTCTCCATTCCTGCACCTGTCTCTTCTTGAGAACAACTTCAAGCCCAATGGCAAGATCCAGATACAGAACTATTCGTGTGCATTCCCAGGAAACAAGGGGGAAGGACAGACTACTGGAGTAATCTTTTGAGATGATATGTAAAGTCCTTTGAGGGAACTAGAATGATGTCACCCTGTGGGGGGTCTAAGCTGATGGCTGATGAATGGATGGGGCTGGCGAGCATCTCTATGCGATACAATAAATGTGATATTAATATTCAAAGAGAGATCTCTTTGGCCATTGGCTAGGGATAGAGTGAACTGTGGGCAGGTCTCCCTGAATCCAGATTAGCCATTCAGTCTTGCAACTTACCAGGCCTGGAGGAACATCAGGCTTTTGTGGTAGGAGGAATTCACATCCAATGTCAACATCCGTGGGATATCTGGATGCCCCTCTAGCTGGTTCCAGGGCAGGCTGGCAGGGGTCTTCTTTTCTATTGGGTAACTGGAGGAGGCCACATCAGTCTTCCAAATGGCCTTCATCTGTTTCTCGTGTTGACTGGGGAATGGGGGGCAAAAGTGTTAAAAAAGAGACAATTAAACATGCAGAGGGAGACTGAGAAGCAACAAGCTCTCCAGGGCCACAGGCCCAAGAAGACAGTGTCTCGTTTACTTCCCTCTGTTTAATAGTTGTTACCACCCTCACTGTCACCTCTCCTCTTAACTCTGAGTCTCCTGGGGGCTTCCATGACTGAGTGGCTTCTGGAAGAGGCTTCAGGGTCAGCCCCCTGTTCTTCTAGGCATATGCCCTGGGGTTGGGCCCCTGAACCAGCCACACAGTGGTGGGTGTGGATGTGGGTCTTCTCAGATGCCCAGAGGCTCACAATGTCTCTTTTTTGAGCCCAGGGTCGCACAATGGAAAGGATCAAACTTGTATATACGGATGGGCCAATGGCAAGTGCCAGATCAAAGCTCAGGGTAGAAATGGCTCTAAGTTCCCTGCTGTGGGTCCTCACATGAATGGTGAATGCAACTTTCACTTGCATAGTTTGAAACATACTTGATCAGGCTGGCCCCCAAAGCCTTCACATCCCACAACTGGGTCGATGACCAGAAGTGGGCAGGGCAGCTGAGAAGACAGGTGCCTTGCAACTTGGGTGAGCTCTGCCAATCCACATCCTTGCTAAGCTGGCAGCTTCCCAAGTCTGGCCACTCCTACTCTCTGCTTCTCCATCCACCCAGCTGGCTGCACCCTGGGCTTCCCCACACCTACCTGGCCTTCTGCAGGGGCACAGATTTCCGGGGCTTGGATGGAAAGTGCATAGGGAGCTGCTTGCAGGATGGGGGGCTGGAGCCCATGTGTTGAAGTAAGGGTGGGGGTGGCTTGCTTTTCCTTGACTTTGGGGGGTTGACCACAGGGGTGTGCAGGGGAATAGTCCACTCCCGCTGGAGCTAGAGAAACCAGCAGAAAGGCATCAGGAAGAGGAGGTGGAGGGAGGTGTGATCTAACTCCCGTTAGACTCTTCATGACCCCAGGGCATTAAACCTTTCCTAGAAATTCCTTAAATTCTTGTTTGCTGGTCTAGTTCCTGTTTTTTCCTTTATTGTGGAGAATCTGGACAAGGGATAAAATAACAAGGGAAAAATTAAAGGAAGCCAGAGCACCTGGGACTCCTGAATGGACTCACAAGGTCATGATGTGGGTCAGGTTGGGCCTGGTGTGCTTGAGGTGTCTTCATCCAGGCCAGCCCTGGCTCTGGTCAGGGAGCTGGGGGAACCCTTGCAGCCACTCAAAGAGTTATCCTATGGTCCCTCTCCCTCAACCTTGAAAACAATTTAAGCAAGCCAGGACACCTACAGGAGATGTTCGGGACTAGTAGAAGATGACATGAAACTGAGTAGGAAGATACCTCCATGGCCAAGGCTCTTCCAGCTGCCTGACACTGTCACACCAAATCCCTCAGCATGGGGGCTTACCTCCTGACCCACAATCCCAGCAGGTTCTGAGTCACTGCGGTGGGATTTTCCAGTCTCACCAAGCTGTCGCCTAGGCCCTTAAGAACTATGCCAGCACTTAAAACTTCTCTGCCCCTGGTAGTAGGGGGACAGAGTAGAGGAAACTGAAGCCAGCCCACAGAAGATAAAACATGTCAAACCCAAAGGGTCCAGACTCAGAATGATGGACTCTCAAGAACAGCACTGAAAATGAGCAGCGTCTCCACAGTTGTGGGGAGAATGAATTCTACCCTAGTCTTACCTATCCATTAAGAGTGAGTAAAGTCATTCTCAGACAACCAGGGTCTCAGTGATTTTACCTGCTGGGTACCCTTTGTCAAGATGTGACCAGAGGAGGTGCTGCCACTAAAAGAGAAAAGCAGAGAAACTGTCCCCAGAGGAAACAAAGTTAAGTCCCCAGGTCGAGGCTGAAGAGGACAGCTGTGCACCATGCCTGGAAGGCCAGCAGAGCCCCTTGACGGGTCCTCCAGGGGAGGGAGACCCTCGTGTGAAGTCGGGCAGCAAGGTCTACCCACTCCAGAAGAATATTTTAAGGCTTTTTGTGTGATTGGAAAGCAGCCCCTCCTTAGACTCAGGCTGCCTGCTGGTTCAGACTTTAACCAGCTGTCTTACTTCCCCTCTGTCCCCTTTTCCCCCACTACTCCTTTCTGGACCCCACCCCTCCTGACCCTGATGACCCTGGATAAGGGCTGGTGGGTGGCCCACCTTGGGGAACATGATCACCATGCTACTCAGGCATTCCCGGTGCTTCTCCTCCAGGGACTTCTGCTTGTTGGTCCAGGTCTGCAGCTGGAGGCTCTGCAAGTGGTCGATTTTCTCCAGGAAGATATAGTCTCGTCGAGCCTCGTCAGGATTCTGGGTTCCTGGCATGATTTGTATGCGGTTGCCCACTTCTTCGCTGGGAAGATGGGGCAGTGATTTAATGGGTGAAAGGGACTCCCGCCCGCCCCTAAGTCTGTTAACCAGAGATGACTGCGTTTCTGATTCCTGGGAGCAAGAAGGGAAAACAGGTCAGTGAAACTGGGGAAACAGCACAGAGAAGTAGAAGGTGGGGTAGTTGAAGACCTTCAGGCTGGGCTGGAAGAAACAGGAAGAGAAAGTATGGCAAAAACGGGAGCTCTTTTAGGGGGTCATGGACACGATTATTAGGAAGAGGAAGAAATAAAGAAGCAGCTTAGAGGAAAAGCCCACTGCAGGGAGAGCAAGATGTCCTACACCTTCAGGGTTGCCCAAGGCCAAGGTCAACATCCTGCGCCCATCCCCTCCATCAGTAGTCTCTGTCCCGGCCCGCCATGATCTCCCCATACCTCCTTCCCACTATGAGCCCTTCTCCCGTCGGCCGGTTTGGGCTCTGCCCGTGCACCACAGTGGGTAGGGATGGGTGCCAGGGAGACCTACCGGAGGCTCTGGAAGCGTCTGTAGCGGATGTATTTAAGGCACAGGCACTGCAGCCTGAGCATGCTCAGCTCCGTGGCGGTGGTGATGAGCTCCAGCGCCCTGCCGCACAGGTGGTAGGGCAGCTCTCCCTTCTCACGCAGGAGCTGCCAATCCTTCCTCCGGACCTTGGCGTCCATGTGGCGAACAATTCCCTTCAGAGTTACCAGGGAGGTGTGCACAGCAGGCCGGACTACCTTTCCACTGGGTGTCCCCTGGGCAGGAACAGAGGCTGATTTCTTGGGCTTTAAGGGAAGCTGCTGGGCCTGATGTTTCTGGGTAAACTCAGCTGAACTAGTGGTCTTCTGGTCTCCCAGGTTGAGCTGCTGGGTGTTGGGGGACCTGGGCAAGTGTGCCCTCCTGCCTTGGTGAGCAGATTGGGTCCGACTTGGAGAAGGTAACTGCTCTGCCTTCTTCAAATCCCTCCATCGACTGGTAGTCCTAAAGACCTTCCCCTCCCCATCGTCCCTTGGCCACTCCAGCTCCTTCCTTGGGCTCCCTTGCTTCTTTTCCAGCTGGGCCAGTCTCTGCCCCCTTGCCACCTCCTCCTTTTCCCACTGCTGCAGTTTCTCCTGGTGCTCCTGCTCCAGCAGGGCCCACTTCTTCTGCTTCTGCAGCCACATCTCCTCCTCCTCCAACCACTGTTGTCTCTGCCTCTCCCAGCTGAGCTCCTCTTTCCAGTGCTCTACTGTCCTGGAGCTCTCCAGGGACAGTTGCTTCCTAAAACGAGCCTTTATTTGGAGTCTTTCCTTTTCTTGGGCTATTTCTTGGAAGGCTTTCTGGTCTTTGTCTTTATGACCCGGGCTTTCTGTCTCCAGTCTTTCCCGTTTCTTCAGAAACTTGTGATCCACCGAAGATGGCAACACAAGCTCAAGACTCTCAGTACTCTGGCTGTTGTACACATCTGCGATCCTCGAATGCATGGTTATGGTGGAAAGTGGCAGCTGTGATGAAGGTCTAGCACCACTGTCCCAAGCCATGGCCACGGGGCTTGGAGAGAGTGGTGAAAACAAGTGCTCCTCCTTCAGTTCCTGTTGGGTTTCTTCCACGACTCTTACTTTCTTTGCAAAGGTCCCTTTCCTAGGAGGCCTTGGGCCGTCGACCAAGATCTCAGCTGAGACTTCTGCTTGGTGTCTAGCACACTGAGCGTTCCTCAGCTGGAACTCTAAGGAATGCTTTATCAGGAGAAGGTCACGGTACTTTTCTCCTAGAATCTCCACCTGCTGTATCAGGGCGTCCCTCTTGCTCTCAAGGACTTGAATGGACTTCTGAAAGTACAGCCTCTGGCTGCTAAGCTCTTTGGTCATCTCTGTTTGCAAGCACCTGTATTTGGTCTCCAGGCTCCTGTTCTCCTGGTGCTGGAGGATCAGGGCCTTATTGAGGTTCTCCACCACAGAGGACATGTACCTGATGGCCATGACCTCCCCCTGGTTGAACATGGTGGAGTCCAGGAGCTCCTGCAGCATGGACTTCACTTCAGAGACCTTCGTGCAGGTAATGTGCTTGTCCTGGAGCATCTGCTCAGGGCTCAGTGGCTGAGGGTACGATGTAGATTTTTGCGGGCTTTTTTCCCGCCAGTCCTGTCAGAAGGTGTGTTTGGACACTAGGAGAGGTGAAGAGAACAAAGGCAACAATTCCCATGGATCCCAAGGGTTATACTGATCCTCCAGACCCTGCTTGGCCCAAGTCGCATCCAACCCTCTTAGAGATTTGGCAAGAAAAAGGAGCTGGAACTGGATTTGAAGCCAGAGGAGATATCCTCAGAAGAGATTTCTGGGGCCCCAAGTTTGCCCAGAGCATACCCTTCAGGGTCTGCCAGCTCCACGGCACCTGCAGGGCCCAGAGGGTCCTAGAACTACTCAATCCAGTTCAGTTCAGTTCAGTTCAACTCCAAGTACTCCTGATTTCCCTGAAGTCAAGTCGTATTTCTAATCATGCTACTTCCCAGCTGCAGTATCTGTGTTTGACTCCCCATCGCCCGATTTCCAGAAACCAACCTGTCACTTAGACTCCAGATCACCTGGGAAGCTTTATTTCCTTTTCCTCTTAGTTCTGGACTATGTTTATAGAGGATTTATCATATGGTCCTACAACTATTCACATGTCTTGTTTTTGTTTTTCTTTTTAAAAATGACTAATGTGTTTTTCCATTAGGGCGGGGTCATGCACGCCTTTAATACTCTGATGAAAGCAGGGACCTTTTCCCCAGGAAAATGCACATACATTCAGACTGTGCACTCTGTTCCAACCACTCATAGACCTCAACTCCTGACAGACGGAGTCATGGTTGGACTTGTGCGCCCTTGGAGTTACAATGTGTGGGGCTGGTGGAGTGATTATCTTGGAGCAGTCATTCATTTGCCCATTCAAGGAGTATCACTGGCAGAAAAAACAATGACTAACTTTGGATGAAGGGCTAAAGGAAATATAAAAATTGAATAACACTGAAGTCAAGATAACCCTAGTTAATATTGTCAGAGAGGCCCTATGACCTTGTGATTCAGAGCTTGGATTCTGGAATGATCAGATGATCATATGGGCTTGCATCTCATCCTTATCATGTGCTTTGGGCAAATTTACTAATTTCTCATGCTTGACTGTACTATGCATATTTAGTTCCAAGCATAATACCAGGTACCTAGCAAGTGCTCAATAATCCCTAAAAAGAAATGAATAAGACACAGACTTGCACTCCAGGAGTTTATAATCTAGCAAGGAAATAAGCTAAGAAGTACACAAAAGTCTTATTTTAAAGATGCAATATGGGTCCCCTTTTGTGGCTCAGGTGGCTAATGTGCAGTCTGTGAAAGCCATGAACCTGGGTGTGAGATCTGTGCCCAGTGGGGGAACAGATATACTATGGTAAAGGTTGTAGGAGAGTGTCATCTTCTTATCACCTGTCCCTGCCTCTTCTCTCCCACAGCTATTGACCTCATTTGGTAATAAACCTGACCATGAGAATCAATGGTAAAACACTGATGTTAGCTATTGTTATTAAGCCCTAGCATGGTGCCAGAGGCCTTACACCAAGTGGAACCCTGCGAGTAGACAGTGTCCTTCTCATTGTGTACCTGAGAAAAGTGAGGTTCACAGAGATGAAGTAACTTGCCCAAAGTCACACAGCCAGACACTGACATAGATGGGATTCAGGTTGCCTGACTCTGAAACCCTTACTCTTGAATAAGAGTAAGAAGCCAGAAAATCTAAATGTGGGTTTTGATTTTGCAACAAGCTTCCTTTGTGGGCCCTTCTCTGAGTTCCAGTGTCCTCATCTATAACATGTAGGATGTAGATAACCTCAGGTCTCCTCTAGTGCTGATAGGAGTAACATTTCAAGATTGAGCATGTTGTTGGTGGCCCACTTCTAGAGCAGCCACAGTTAAAATGGTCTTGGAAGGGCCTCCCGCTGAGCCTCACCGAACTTCCTGGCTCTGTAGCTGAGTTTGAGTTAGGAAAGGCTGTCTTTTGACTCTAGCTACAAACTCCAGCCTTTCTGGCCTTCTAGTCTTATTTGCCAGAACCTCCATGAGGCCAGAACTCCAGGGAGCTCCAGGGAGCACCAAAAGGACCTATTTCCATACCATCCCTACCCTCAGCCCTGAAGTACAGCTTAGAACTGCTCAGGGCTTAGCTTGGGTTCACTGTCCCAACACTTCACTACTGCTCATTCATCTCAGATAAAGATTTTCTTGGGGAGAAGAGTTGGAAAGACCCCCCCATAAACCCCGGCTTGTGACTTTTTCCTTGAGATGGCATCCACCCCATCCAACTCCCTCCCCTCAGGTGCTCCTGAAACCTACTTTGTGCCCTTTTCTTTTGTCCTTCCATGAGAGTGGAACAAAGGGAAATGAGGGATTCGATGCCTCCTTTGGTGGCAATGAGAGAGAGAGGTAACATTTTCTCCATCACCTCGATCCATTCGTCCAAGGATTCCTCTTCCTCACCACTCTTCCTGCTCTTGATCTCATATGTCAGGCTATCACCTGAAGAGGAAGAGGGAGGTGCAAGTCAGGAATAATCTGTCCTGTAGGGAGCCCCCAATAGCCCTATAGCACAGGGGTTATACCGGCAGGCTGTAAGGCCAGGTTGGTTTCACCTCATACTAGCTGTGTCATATTGAACAAATCACTTATTCCCTGAGCCTCAACATCACTGCCTATAAAAGGGTTAGGAGAAGGCTAAGTGACATAATATATGTGAAATGGTTAACATGAAGCTTGCCATGTAGAAATATGCTGTGAACATTTCATAGTATTATTGTACTTTAAGGCCATGGATGTGTCTGCCTTGTTATTGCTCTATCACTATTGTCTCATCCAATATCTGGACAATTAAGTGAGTCACCAGCCCTGCTTAGGTCTTAGGGCAGCAAAAGAAACAATGAACTGAGAGCTCCTAGGGGCAAGGCCATGTGAGATGGTGGGACATGTCCCTACAACATCTTCCTCCAACCTTACAGCATCTAATACAACTCAAAGCAGATTGAGGTCCTAAGATGGGATAACATGAGGTGTGGAGTAGCACCTGGCTTCAAGGCTACGTGTAACTGATTTACACCAAAATGGCGATAACGGTGCTGTTTGACCCAGTGTCCATGCAGTAAGAGTCATTCAGTGCTTTGAAGATCACCCTTGGCTTTCTCCATAAAATAGTTATTGTGTTCCACCAAAAGACTGTAAGAACTAACAAATTCAGTAAAGTTCAGTAAAGGATAGAAAACCAACATGCAAAATTTTGTTCTAATTTTACATACTACAATGAACTATCTGTAAAGAGAAATAAAGAAAACAATCCACTTACAATGGCATCAAAAACAATAAAATACTTAGGAATAAATTTAACCAAGGAGGTGAAAGATCTCTACAACTAAAAACAGTAAGATATTGATGAAAGAAATAGATGAAAATACATATATATGGGAAGATATATCATATTCATGGAAGAATTCATATTATTAAAATGTCCATACTACCCAATGCCATCTATAGATTCAATGAAATGTCTATCAAAATCTCAATGGCATTTCTCACAGAAATAGAAAATCCTAAATAAAATATGTATGGAGCTACAAAAGACTCTAACTAGCCAAAGTGATCTTAAGAAAGAAGAACAAAGCTGGCGGCATCACACTGATCTCAAACTATATCACAAAGTTATAGTAATCAAAACAGTATGATAAAAACATAGATCAATTGTACAAAAAGAAGAGCCCCCAAATAAACTCACATATGTGACACATACAGTCAATAATATCTGAAAAGGAAGCCAAGACTATAGAATAGGTAAATAATAGCCTCTTTAATAAGTGGTCTTTCCAATAAGTTGGGGGAAATGGCTATTCATATGCAAAAGAATGAGATTGGACCCTTATATTATACCACTCACAAAAATGAACTTGAAATGGATTAAACACTTAAATTAAGATCTGAAGCCATAAAACTCCTATAAGAAAACAGGTTTGGGCAATGATTTTTTATTTTTGATATGACCCAAAAGCAAGGCAACAAAAAGCAAAAATAAACAAGTGGGACTACATCAAACTAAACTAAAAACTTCTGCACAGTAAAATAAATGATCAACAAAATGGGAGAAAATATTTGCAAACCATATATCTGATAAGGGGTCAGTATGCAAAATATTTAAGGAACTCATAGAACTTCAATAGTAAAAACAAACTAACACACAAATTGCAAATACTCCAATTTTTAAATGGACAAAGGACAAATAGCTAATAGATACATGAAAAGGTGCTCAGCAACACCAGTCATTGGGGAAATGCAAGTCAAAACCACAACAAAACATCACCTCATACCTCTTAGTATGCCTATTATCAATAAGACAAGAAATAAGTGTTGATTAGTACGTCGAGAAAAGGGAACCCCTGTGCACTGTTAGTGGGATTGTAAATTGGTACAATCATTATGGAAAATGGTATGGAGGCTCCCCAAAAAATTAAACATAGAATTACCATATAATCCAGCAGTCCCACTTCTGGGTATATATATGAAGGAAATAAAAATCACTATCTCCAAGAGATATCTGCACTACCATGTTCAGTGAAGCATTATTTATAAAAACCAGGATATGTAACTAACTACATACACACATACACACAAATATTTGTCATAACAACGATGGAAATCCTGTCATCTGTGAGAGCATGGATAGACCTTCATGGCATTAAGCTAACTGAAGTAAGTCAGACAGAAAAAACAAGTACTGCGTGATCTCACTTAAATGTGGAATCTAAAAATGCTGAACTTGAAATGGAGAGTAGATTGGTGGTTACCAGGGACTGGGAGAAATGGGGAACATTTAGGCATATCGAATCATCACATTGAACACTTTAAATTTGCAAAATCTTATTTGTCGGTTGTATATCAGGAAAAATAAAAAATAAAATAATGTGGATTTGAATTTAGTTTCTATCTTACTAAAAAGTGAGGTGTCATAATGGACCTGTGACTTAGACGTCATTACATCTGCAGCTAACGTCATGCTCTGTTGCATTCTGGACATTATGTTTGCCCCTCTGGGGGGTGGAGGTAATGTATTGTGACATGAGTGGAATATGTTTCACTGGAGAGGCACGGCAGTGTTTCTTTTACACCCCCTGTATCTGTAACCCCACCCTTCTATCCCCTCCCAGCAAATGCTGACCTCAGGCCCCCACCTAAGGAGGAGATTCAGAGAGCTGGGTCCAGCATCTTGGGGAAGGCCCCATCCTCAGGACTGTACTCAGTTTGCAAACTCACCCCAGTTACCCAGCCAGTGGAGAATTTCATGCAAGTGCTTCTCTTTAGTCTTCGCATCTTTGGAGAGGGAGGCAATTTTTTCCAGCAAGATGAATCTGCTTTTGCCCTTTAGTTCCATCTGGTGAGACTTTGTCTTTTCTTTAAAATCATTTCCTAATTCTTCCTGGAAGAGGTTGATGACACAGTTGACATTGTCCAAGATGTCTGAGAGTTGGGAAGAAATATCCTAGACAGGAAGCAGCAGATTGTAGTGTTTAGGGGTATGGACTCTAATGCCATGCCCTTCAGTGGTATCAGTTTTCTTATTTGTAAAGTGGGATCATTCTAGTACCTATGTCACAGGGTTTTTGTAAAGATTATGTGAATTAATATTTGTAAAGCACTTAGGACAGCGCTTCGTGTGTAAAGTAAGTGTTTGCTATTATTACCAACATTTTTATTATGAAAACCATGTTAGGAAGGGAAAGAATACTAAAAATTCATAGCAAACATTTCTTCATAATTCCAGAATTTGCTGGAGACTTCTGAACATCTCACAAAGATCCAGAGGCAACAGAAAACTGGAAAAATGAAGCCCCAAGAATCTTCAGGATCAGTGGCTCACATTAAAAAATGTACTAGATGGAAACAACCGAAGTGCCAATTAACAGATGACTGGATAAAGAAGATATGGTATATATACAGATGGCAATATTACTCAGCTATAAGAGAAAGATGAAATCCTGTCATTTGCAGCAACATGGATGGAAGTACAGGGGATTATGCGAATTGAAATAAATCAGGAGAAAGACAAAAACCAGATGATCTCACTCATGTGTGGAATATAAAGAACAAAGTCAAATTAACACATTGACTCTGACAACAGAACTAGATTACCAGAAAAGAGGAGGTTGGGAGGTGGGGAGGTGGTGGGAGCAAAGGGTAGTAGAGTTCAATGGACAGTGATAGAAGATTATTAGAAATTTGGTGGTGGGCACGATGTTATATATTCTGAAAGAGTAAAGTGTATATCTAAAACTTTTATTGTGGCATGCTCTGATGGTTTAGCAGTTTGGACCATCACCTCCGGCCAAGTGCAGTCCACATACCTTTCAAGGACTCCAGGGTATGTCCTGGGGCTGGGGAAACAACCAAGATGAACAGCTAAAAAAGCAAATAAAAGTGCTTCCCCCTCTCTCTTAAAAAAAAATAAAACTTTTAATGTGCTATAAATCAATGCTACCTCTATAAAAATAAAAGGCACTAGAGGCTCAGGTAGAGAGTGAATTCTAGCCTTTAGCCATTTCCCTGTGAACTTCTAGGACTCAGCTTGAGGACTTGACAGATTTCCTAGAACAAACTCTGAATCACGGGCACTAGGCCCCTCCTCCTGCCCTCCAAGAACCCACCTTATGTGGCTCAGCCTGGGACATCCCTGTGGGCAGCTTCCTTCCTGGGCCCAGACCTGCCTTAGGGGCTGATGTCATTCCTGCTGGTCTTGCAAATACCAAGTCTAGAAGATAGATATTTTGCACTAATCTCTTCAGCCTAGTTTGCAGAGGATCCCAGGACCACACCCCAGTGCCCAGAGCTGGAATCTTGCCCAAACCCGTCACCAGCCTCCATATTAGACGCCGATAGAAGGGTGATCCCTCATCTCAGGAGTTACCTCCTGAGCCCGAGTTAGCTGGGCATCCTCAATCCTCGAGATGATGGCTTTCACTGATGCAGGGGTCATTAACTGTGGGGTCACCTCTTTTTCCATTTTGGATCACTCTGTCAGCCACAAAGACCTCCTGTCTCCCTGGTACACAGGCCTAGACACACAATGTTGACTGCTTTGGGGTTAAGGACCACAGGGTAGTTCCTGAGTATCCTCTGCCTAGCCGCAGCTCCTGGTAACTGCCAGACATCAGGTTCCAACCGACCTTCCTTTCGCCAGTGACATCATCAATTTGATTGAAGAATACCTTCCTATCATCTATCTGCTTGGTTATCTAGCTTTCTATCACCTGGTATATGTATGTGTGTATATACATACATATGTATATATATATATATAAACACATTATTACATAATATATATTAACATGACCTTTTACTTATTAAAAATCATTGTTATGCTCCCAAATTAAACATTAATGGCTAAAAATAGGAAAAAGCAATTAGAAAAAGTTCCAAAGAAGAAAAAGTTTCTAATGAAAATATGTTTGCATTTACACCAGGGATCAAGGCTCAGTCAGTACTTTCACTTACTGAAGGTGATAATCATAGCAAGAGGCCCTTTAAAAACAAATGGTTAACAAGGACACCATTATATGTCCAGGACCTAGATTGTGCCTGGTACATAGTAGGCACTTAATAAACACTTGTTGAATGTGTATTAATGTGAATGAATAAGTACAAATACATCTACATGCATATTATTTGTCCGTGCTATGAAAAAGCATTCCCATTTAACAAAAAAGAATTGTAAGTTCAGTTCCTACCACAGCCCTGGCCACTTAACTTGTCACCTGACCCCTCGTTCCCATACATTCACTCACTGCCTCAAAATTAATTCTTTCATTGCATCATTCACTCCACAAACACTAGGTAATAAAATTCTATGTTCCAAGCATGGGGCTATGTGGTGGAAATACAGAAACAAAGTTCTTTGAAGTGCTCACATCCTGGCTTGTGGATATCTGCCCATCTGTTCATCTGGCATTGGGGAGTCCTTCAACCCCTTATGATTTCAGAGCATCTTGAAGTTTACAAATCACTTTTTCATCCAAACATGTGCAGACCAGCTAAAGGTTCAGAGGTGTTATAACATCTACACACTATTAAAGAGTTGCGAAGTAGAGAGTCAGGACTCCGATCTGGCTTCCTGACTCCCATTCTGGACTCCTTTCCTTCTTTTCCCCTTTCTCCCCATCCCCTTTCTTTCTTTTAAATCCAATCATACTAATAGTTAGGTTTACATACATGACCTAAACAATCTAATTAAAAGATAGAGATGGTAGTGCACCCTGGTGGAGCAGTGGTTAGGTTAGTTGCCTCTCAAGAAGCAGGCCACATATCCCTGGGTTCGAGTCCCAGGCCCGGGAGGAAGCAACCAGTGTACACAACTGAATAAAATAAAAAAATGAAGATATTTCTTCCTTCTCTCTCTTCCTGCCTATCGGCCTACTTGTCTTCACTCCTGTACGCACTTTTCCTTAAAAAAAAAAAAAAAAAGTTAGAGATGGTAAGAGTCAAGTAAAAAGAACCCAAGACTCAACTATATGCCTACAAGAAACACACCTGAAGAAAAAAAAGGCATACACAGGTTAAGAGTAAAAGGATGGAAAGAGATAAACCATGTTAATACTAATCAAAAGAAAGCTGATCGACTGTGTTAATATCAGATTTTAAAATAAGAAATATTAGCAAAAATAAAGAGGGAAGGTCATTCCATAATGATAAAGGTGTCAATTAATAAAAAAGACATACTCCTAATATGGGTATGCACCTAATAACAGAGTTTCAAACTACGTGAAGCAAAAAACTTAGAGAAGAGAAAGGAAAAATGGATAAATCCACAATTAGAGATTTCAACACTACCCTTGCACGAATTTGTAGAAATAGAAAAAAATAAGGATGCAGAGGTTTTGAAAAATACTGTCAACCAACTAAATACAATTGACATTTATAGAATGCCTCACCCAACAACAGCAGGGCACGTGCTATTTTCAAATGCATATGAAACAATAATCAGAGTCATACGGCAAATATCAATAAAATTAAAAATATTAGAATCATATAAAATATATTCTCTGAACAAAGCAGAGTTAAAATTGAATCAATAGTTGAGATATATCTGGAAAATCATCAGATGTTTATAAATTAAACAACATATTTCTATATAACCCATGAATCAAAGAAGAAATCAAGAGGAAAATTATAAAATATTTTTTACAGAATGAAATTGAAAACATGACATACAAACCAAATGTGGTGGATGCTGCTAAAGTAGTATTTGGCAGAAGAAAACTAGAAGAGGAAGAACACTAAAATAAGCAGAAGAAAATGAATAATAATAATAAAAAAAATTTTAAAGTCAAACAAACAGAAAATCATTGTAACCAAATTCTTTAAAAAGATTGATAAAATTCTAGCCAGGTTTTACCATGGAAAATAAAGAGAAAGACATAATTATCATCATCAGGAATAAGAGAATGAACATCACTACAGATTCCACAGTAGCAATAATAAGGAAGAATTATAAAAAAACCTTATGCCTATAAAGTTAATAAGGTAGATGAAATGGGAACAGCCCTTGAAAGATATAACATATAAATGCTCACTGAAGAAGAGAAAGGCTGAAAAGCCCTAGATCTACGAAAGAAATTGGATTTTAATAAAAAAGCTTTCCCTCAGCTGTCTAAGTGTCCATCATTAGATGAATGGATAAAGATGTGATATATACACAATGAAACACTACACAGCCTAAAATGTTAAAATCCTGACATCTGTGCCAACATGGATGGAGGTAGAGGGGATTATGCTAATGAAGTAAGTCAGAAGGAGAAAGACAAATATTGGATGATTTCACTCATACATGGAATATAAAGTAACAAAGCAAAGGAACAGACAAAATGAAAATCAAACCTTGGACATTGGCAATAGAACTGAGGTTACCAGAGGGGAAGGAGGGAAGCAAGGGAAGTTGAGGGTTGGTCAAATGCACAGTGGTAGAGGACTTTGGGTAATTTGTGGTAGGTGACTAATTGGTGAATTTAGGCAAATATTTAGGAAAAAAAAATGAAACAATCGTATACAACTCTCCTAGAAAATTGAATAGTAAGGAATACATTCCAAATCATAGATAATATTACTTTGCTATCAAAACCAGACAAAATATGAGAAGAAAAATATCTAATATTCCACATGAAAAGAGATGTCAAAGAAAATGAAAGCCACTAACTGGAGAAAATCTGTAAAACCTATGTCTGATAAAGAGCTTGTGTCCAAAATATAGAAATAACCACTATGACTCACTAGGAAAAAAATAATCCCATTTTTAAAATAGTTATGTTGGAGCATGCCCTAGTGGAGCACCTGGGTCAGTCGCCTCCAGAGGAATGCAAGGTCACATACCCCTGGATTTAAGTGCCAGTCAAGGGAGATACAACCAGTGTGAACAACTGAAATGAAAACAGAGGTATTCCTTCCTCCTCTCCCTGCCTGCCTGACGACATTTATTCCTGCCTGCACCTTTCCTTTAAAAAAAAAAATGTTGGGGTCCCCTGATGGAGTAGCTAGTTCAAGTGCCTTTCATCAAAGTGCAGGTCATATTCATCCCAAGGACCCGGGGTCATGTCCTGAACTAGGGAGAGCAACTAAGATGGACAACTAAATAAAAATAAAGTTCTTCCTCCTCTCTCCTCCAGCTGCAGCTGCCTGCCTACTCTCCTTCATTCCTACTTGCCCCTTAAACAATTAAAAAATAAAATAAAAATGTCACTGAAGAGATACAAATGGTAAATAAACACATGAAAAGATTCTCGGCATCATTAGTCATTAGGGAAATGCAAGTTAAAACCACAATGAGATGCCAAGTCTAACAAGGATGGGCCAGAGTATAAAAAAAAGTGTGACAATACCCAGTGTTACGGAGGATGCTGGGAAAGTAAAATCTTCACTGAATACTAACGAGAATGTCAGATGGTATGGTCACTCTGGAAAAGTTTGGCATTTAAAAAAATTTAAATATACATTACCAAACAACCCAGCAATCTCACTCCTGAGTATTTATCCATGAGAAATGAAAACCTATGTCTCCACGAAGACTTAAACACCAACATTCATGAGCAGCTCTATTTGTAATAGCGCAAATCTGAAACTATCCGAATGTTCATCAACTTGTGAGTGAATAAACAAATCAAAATATGAGCATGCAATGAAATAGACGTCACACCAAAAAGGCATGAACTACTGATACATGCAACAACATGGATAATCTCAAAATATTGAGAAAAGGAAGCCAGGCACAAACTACTACACACTAGAATGAGTCCCATGTCATGACTGTGGGAATTGTGATACTCGCCAGTACACATCTGGGAAAGCCCACTGTGTGGTGCACTTAAAATTGGTGAAATTTTGTTCTATGTAAATTTTACCGCAGTAAAGTTTGTTTGTGTGTTTGTTTATTTTAAGGAAAGATGCAGGCAGGAATGAAGGCAAATAGGCAGCAGGAAGACAGAGGAGGAAGTAGCATTTTATTTAGTTGTTTATCCTGGTTGTTCCCCTGGGTCCCAGGTTGTGAGCCTGTGTCCCTGGGGTATATGTCAACTATACCAGCCAGAGGTCAGAGACGACCAAGTCACCAGGGCATGCCATAAAGTTGGTTTTTAAATGCAATGTTTTATGATGTCCAGGACTATGGAGGGATTGTGGGCAGACAGCACAAGGGGCCAGAACCTAGTCAGAAGGGTACTGGAGGATGTAAAGATACATCTTCCTCCTTTTTCAGGTGGTGAGTCTTCTCTGCTTTCATATCCTTTTCCCTGGAGACTGGGATGATGCTCTTCCCAGTCCCTCTCCCATGGGCAACTCTGCAGCCAGTTCAAACTCTTCACCACAGTTCAGAGGTCACCCTTAGGCAATCACTAGCCCAGGGAGATGTCTGTAAACTTTTTTAAAAAATGCTGCCAGCCCCCCTTTTCCAAGTAAAACCTTGTGGTGAACCTCACTGTCTAAAACAGATAAAATAACAAATTATCGTGATACATTTACAAGTTTAACTTCATGCTATCTTTGTGTTATAAAAGCATTCACTGTCAACAAGCCTGCTGTGATGAACCCAACAATTAGATATGTAGGACATGTGGGTGTATGTATTTTTGAACTGCTGTTTAAAAAAATTAAAATATATTTAAAGTTTCTGGGTAAAAAATGGTAGATGAAACAAATGAGTCTAATTTTGCTCTACTAAAAATACAGTAAAACTATGGCAAAGGAATTTTAAAAGACTAAATCCATGAGGACAGGGAAACTGGAGAGGAGACAAGAACAAATTGTTTAGGAAGTTGGAAAGCATAGGGAGGAGTGATTACTGACCTGGGCTAGTGAAGAATGGATCCCATGCAGCTGTGGGACAACCATAAAGCAAACAGAATTGGTTGTGCCAGATCGCTGACCACCCCAAGGAGGAAGACTTAAATATGCTGATATCAGAGGTCCCTGCAGTGAAGCTCATAACTGACAAGTCTCCTATCCTTGAGCCCACAGAGCACACATGCTTCCCAACAGCTTTTTGATAACCCATTCTTAAATATGAGCGGACAGCCAAGGACTACAAGATGTCTGAGAAAAGATTCTAACATGAAAGAGACCAAAACAATAGTAAAGGAAACTTAGAGCAGAAATTATGTAGAAAGAAGAAAAGTTAAAATTACCATTAATAGCTTCAGAGCTAAGAGAAGCTATTGCGACTCTGAACAAAATAAGATGCTATGAAAAGGGATGCTGGGAGACTGAAAATAAAGTGGGAGTAGAAAAAAATCTTTAGTGGGAAGATAAAGTTGAGAAAATCTTCCAGAAGCCAAAAGTGTAAAAGATTGAAAGTGGGAAAGCCAAATAAGAAATTAGAAGGATCTGTTCAACAGATCCAACTTCTGAATTAAAGAAGTTTCAAAAAAGAGAGAACTGAGACAATGGAAAGGAAGAAACCACCGATCAAGATTATATCCCAGAAGTGAGCGGCACTAAATGCCCAGTACAACAAATAGCTTCTCCAAGACACATCACTGTAATTTCAGAACACTGAAGACAGGAGAAGTTTGGAGATGGGGGAAACGCTACTTACAAAGGATATGGAGTTTAGACTTTAGACTTCTCAGCGCAGTGATGGAAGCTAGAAGGCAATGAGGCAATGCTGTTATGATTCTGAAGGAATTCAATACCTAGCCAAACAATCAAGTGTCAGGGTAGAATTATGGCAATGTCAAACATGCAAAATTTCAAAACAAATTACCTCCCGCTTTCTCAGGAAGCTTCTAGAAGGTGGTCTCCTCCAAAAAAGGCCAGAAGGCTCCAGCAGAGATGTCTTCAAGGTGATGAAGTTGATAGAATATCTGCTGCCCTAGATATTCTGAGAAGAAATTTAGGCAACCAGGGAAAGATTTTGTGACAAATATATAGAAAAATTAAACTAAAAAAACAACAAATTATTAATGCCAGGAAAAAAAAGTTTGTGCTGGAAAATAAGAGTAATCAAGGTTTTCTAAATTTCAGCTCTGAATAGCATACGTCATCACAATGTTGTAAGAGCTGAAAACTGAACTCAAGAATTACGGAACTGACACACCTGGTGGATTAGTGGTTTCATCAGCTAAGAGCACAATTTACATACCTCTCAAGGACCTGGGTTTGTTTTTCTTAATAAAAAGCATGCAATTATTTAACTTTTAAAAATACCTGTCGGGTGCGCCCGTGTGCTCGTGCTCTAGTCCACCTGGGAGCAGTCCCACATACATCCCAAGCTCCTTGGTTCAAAACCTGGGGCTAGGGGGACAACCAATGTTAACAACTAAATAAAAATAAATAAAGAACTTCCTCCTCCTCTCTCTTCCTGCCTGCCTACTCACCTTCATTCCTGCCTGTAACTTTCGTTTTTTTTAAAAAGTATATATTCTAAGAACTACTTCATTAAAATGATAAAGACTAAAAATATGATTGATAAAAGTTTATGGAACCTCTGAACCACTTCAGCTACTCCTAGAAATTTCAACAGTAAAATTTGGTCCCCACAGAACGAAGCCATCTTTTGACATCATCTAGGTATTGTGATGGAAACCACAATGGAATTTCTCTCTTACAGAGGCCCATTCCTTTCCTCCCATATGTCACTTATAACTGAAAACATCTACTCCAGGGTTGGTCGTTTTTTTTTGCCTCTCTCCTACGGGACTCTAAAGTTGGAAGCAGGGACGTGGCTCAGAGTTCTTTGCATCTCCAGAAACTTGCACGGTGCCAAGAAAAGATTACAGGCTCAGCTAAATGTTGGCAAATAAAGGAAAAAGGAAGTATCTTTACTCATACTTTGAATGGAAGGTGTTCAATTCCTTTCTACACCGGTGCGCCTGGAGCCCTGTCAGTTACTAGCTCTGAAACTTTCTATTCATTAAATCGCTTTGGGTTATAATTCCCTTATCTACAAAACGCAGAAACTAGATCTCAGAAGTAGCCTCAAAGTCATAAAACAAGCCCGCGTAAACCCTAACAGGGCAGGAATTTGGGGGGAATAATCTATCTGCTTTTTTCAACAGCTGTATGCCCAGTCTCTGGAAGAGTTTCTGACACCTAACAGGTGCTCAATAAATAGTTGTTGAGTTGATTTTAAAAGTGCTAAAAATACGCATCGAATTAAAGAACTCTCGGTGAAGTACAAAGATTAGCCTGTATTCGGAATGAATATTTCGGTCTAGCCCCTGGTTCCGGGAGTAAGCGCGGGACCTAGCGATTCCAAGCGTCCGTGGGGGGGTGGATGCGCCAGCGGAGGCGCGAAGCAGCTGAGAGAGGTCTGGAGGCGGTGGGTGAGAAGGGCGGGAGTCACAGGCTCGCCCCGGACCAGCGCTTAAGCCGCTCAGTGCCGCCCGGCGTCAGTCACTCTGGTCAGGGCCGGGACGCGGCAAGTCCCGCCCCTTGTGGGCGGACTCAGGATCCAGTGGTGCGGGGGCGGGGTCTGACTCTCCGCGCCGGGGACGGGGCCGGGCCGGGCCGCTCGGGGCGGCTCCGCGACCGTGTTCGTCGACGGGAGCAACCGGAGTCCCGGCCACCAAGGGGTTCGACCCCCTACTGGCCCCGCCTTCCCGTCTGCGGCGCGGCCAATCAGAGCGGCTTTTACTGGCGGGTGGGCCGAGCCGGCCCAGCTGCTCGGAGGCTCTGGCATGGTAACGTCCCCGCGCGGGGGTGGAGGGGCCTGGGGCGGTCCCACAGCGCCCCCGGCGGCCCGGGCCAAGGCCGGGGGGTCGGGGAGCCGCCAGGGGTACCCGGGACCCCCGGAGAGGGCGAGGGGCATGAGGGGTTAAGGAGAGGAGCCCGGGCGGTGGATGGGGGCGGGGATTTGGGGTGGAAGGGGCGGGGGAGGCCATGATGGAGGATGGCTGAGGGGGGCTGGGGCTGGGGGATTTGAGGGGAAGAGTTTCGGGACTGGGAGAGGAGGACAGAGGGTAGAAGTAACGGTGCTTGTGAAGAAAGGTCAGGAAAGAAGAGCGGGGGTGGGAGATGTGGGAACCGCGGGACCAGGGGAAAGCTGGGGGCCACATCTCCCCGCCTGGGCTGTTTGGCGTACGACGAGCACCTCCCTCGATCCAGTTCTTGTTCCCTTTGGAAGCCCTGGGAATGCCCCCTAAGACCAGCTAGAGACCCCTTCCTTCATTTCCCTCATTGTCTCCTGAGGTGAGGTGGGGGCAATGTCTCCTGAGGGAAGGGAGGCTTCCGGCCTCCACCCATTGCTGGATAAGCCAGGTAATTGGAGGGCAGAGGCCTCTTGATCCCAGCCCTGGCTCTGCCATCTACAAACTCTAACAACTCTGCATGACCTTGGGCAAGTCACTACTTTTCTTTGGGCCTCAGTCACCATCGGTTAAAAAAACAACGAAGGAAAGAAAATGCATGGGAAAATCCCACATCCCTTTTAGCTCCATTTGAAATAGAGTGGCTCTTGAGGACAGAGTTCAGGTGAATAGGTTCTAGGAGGTGGGGAAGCAAAGGAAAGGATGAAGATGGAGGCAAGGCCTTCAGCTAGGGCTGCAGAAAATCCCCAGCGGGGTGGGTGTGTGTGTGTGTTTGTGGGGGGCGTTAGGCACAAAGCCTGCAAGGCTAGGACTAGCTAGCCAGCGCCTCTGGAATGCTGTGTGGCGGGATGGATAACTTAAGAAGGTTGAGACCTAACCCAAGAAAGATGAAGATCGGATGTAACAGTCGTTCTTCTGAGGGAGAGTAATGAGATGGTATAGCAGAATGAGACAGCAGAAGGTGTTTTCTAGTCAGGCATCCAGTATCTGGAGAGCCGAAGAGAAAATATGGCTGGTACAGGGAGTGGGGACTTGGTCTTGAAAGCAGGGAGGGAGGTGTAGTGCTGTTGGAGGCAGTTAAATAAAGGCAGCAGGTAGATAAACCATAGGGCAATTGGCTGACTGCTCAACCTCTAATACCTTTCTTTTTGATGATGGCTACCTCTTTCTGAGATGTGCCTCCCAGCCTTTGTTTTCCAAGGTAAATCCCTTTAGGGAGTGAGTCAGACCGGGCCAACTTTGGGGATCACCTGACCGTCTTGAGGATTTCAGGATTGTGTGTGGATTGGGATGAAAAGAAAGAAAGAAAAGAATGAATTTGAATGTAAGAAATACCTGTGGCTCCATCAGTCATCCTTGTGGGGAAGCACCTTTGTGGAATAGTTGAAAGATACACTTTGGGGTCAGACTACTTGGATTCCAAACTTGTGCTTACCATTTAATTGCTTTGAATATTTGTCAAGTTACTTAATCTCATTAAAACTGATGAAGCTCAATTTATCTGTGAAATGGGGACAGTAACCTCTGAGGTGTTTGTGAGGAAAAAATGACTGTTTGACATAGTATCTGGCTTATAGTAAGCACTCAATAAATATTAGCTGTTATTATTCCCTCTTTCCAGTCTCTTCTGTCTCCGTTCTTGTCCTTTTCCCCTTGTATTCTTAATCTTTTGAGTATTCAATTCTGAGATGCCCCTTAAATGTGGAGGCTGAGAAGAATTGATTGCATCTTAGGGAGTCCTTCCACTGACCCAGGTGAAAACACACGAATTAGTTGATCAGTTGTCTCTTCATCATCTCTTCCTAGCTCACAAATGTGTTTTTGTTCCAGGGAAGACACAAGATCTACTTCTCAGTCCCTTTTTCTGTATTCCTGTCTCATACAAGTTACTTCTTCAGATTCTTAGATGAGTAGTGAGACTCAAATTGTATGGGCACTACAGCAAGTGAGGTGGGAAGGGATGTTTCAGGAAAGAAAGAATACATATCACACATAGGAGACTCAGGGTGGGGAGGACTTCGCAAGTTTCATAGTAATTTCCTTTCACTCCATTGTCCTCTGGGGAACTGTCCAGAACAGTCCAGTTTCTGAAACCTGGCCAGGGGTCTCCATTACAAGTTGAAGATGGTCAGACAGTTTTTTATTATTTGTTTTTTAATACTAGCATTTGATTCCAGTTTCCTGTTCCTTAGCTGTCCTGCTAAGCTTCCTCTTTGTCATCAAAGCAGTCTATGTCCAGAGAATTCATACAAATGTACCTGGGTGTGCGCACACTCACACACGCACACCTGTTTTAGGATAGTCCTGTATGCAAAAATCAATAGGGTTAGGGATGAGTCCGTATTTTATTACGGCACTTTGTGTGCCGGGGCCTGATTACTCACTCAGAGGAAGTGTAGGTGGAGAAAATATAATCCCTGAATGTAGGGAAATCTCCACCCACGTAGGAAGACTGGCGGTCCCACAGTGAAACTCCCAGCAGACATCCAGAGAGGAGCATATCATGCTGCAAAGTAGTGCAGCATTTATCCTAAGGGGATAGGCTGGATGTGGTAGAGTATGTGGCTACGCGGAGAATAGTCATAAAGGTAACCTAGAAAGTGAGCATTGGATCATCTTGAACAAGCAGAGGCAGAGTGGAATAAAAGAAACAGGTGCAGTTATGTAACAATTCTGTACACAGAGGAGGGAAACCCTTGAGTCAGGGTGAGCTAAGGAGAATATAGGCTCAGTCTTGTTGAAAAGCTTTGAATGTTAGATGAGAAATTCCGTAGGGTGGGTAGTAGGGAACCCACCACAGTTGTCAAACAAGAAAGTGTTGGATCCTTGCTAATTTTACCACAGGGTCACAGCGGGTATGCTAGAGTGAAAATTAGACCTTCCTGTGACAGAGACTGTGTTCTTAAAGGGAGTAGGGTTAGGGGGCAGAGTGGATCCACTCTTGGCTCTGTCCCTAGCCTGTGGTGTTACCTCAGACTAATTAGTCCTCAGTTTCCTAGTCTGAAAAAAAGGGCGACTTTCTTGGGTGGCTGCCTGAGTTGCCTCTGGCTCTGACATTCTGCCTTTCTTGAACCACTGCTAAGCTTTCCCAATGGCTGTGCTTTGTGGGACCTGCCAAGACCATCCTTCATTAGGTCAACAGCTCTTTGTTAGTACCGACCCTATGCCAATAGGGTGTCTTGAGGAAAATGAAGGATAGGATGGAGTGAACAAAAACAAAGCCCCTGTAAGTGTTTTCAGTCTAGTAGAGGTCTCGCTCCCTGGTGATCTGGTGGATAGGATTTGGTGCTCAATCTAGTGGAAGCAGCAGGTATTTCATTGATTCTAAGCCTCACATTTTAACATTTCCTGAGTCAAGATGCATCTTAAAACTGATGGAATATTATAATTTAATTAGTGGCATTTGTTTTTTAGTAGTGCCACATAAAATAGTATAATCAATTCTGTGAAAAAGTGTAAAGTTCTAGTGGGTAATTGCAGAAGGTGTGCACTTGGGGTACAGGCTCTGACTAATCCACTGGGTTGGGAGGAAGGCTGTCCTGAGGGAATGATGACAGAGATGAGTATATGTAGGAGAGGTGTGTGGGATTCATGAGATTACCCCGACGGTGGGGGCTGAGGTGGAGAGCTGAGAGCTGGTGAGTGCAGCCAGAGCACAGATGGGTGAGACTGGCAGAGCAGCTGGGGAGAAAGCCTGCCACAGCCTCCAAGGCTCTGGTGGCAGTTTTGGTCTTTAAGGACAGTGGAAACCATTGAAGAGTTTTAAGTAGGGGAGTAACTTGGTCTAAAGTGCATTTTGATAAACTTGTTATGGCTGCAGAGTGGAAAAGATGTGGCAAGACTATCAGGAGGCCACTGCATAGGTCAGAAAAGAAAGGATTGGTGGTGATGGAGAAGGAAATGGAAAGAAATTGATGGATTCAAGAAGTGAAATTAATCAGACCCTGATGCATTAAGGAAGAGGGAGGTGTGACAGGTGATTCAGGTTTCTGTCTTGAACAAATGTATGGATGGTGGCACCACGCGCAGAGATGGAGCCTGATAGGCTCCATCTGGTTATGTAGCATCTGGGAGGTTAGAGAGAATCCTAAAGCTACTTGAGGTGGGAAAGTGTGGCACAGAGAATTGTTTTCCTCCTTTGTTGATTGGTTTCTGATTTTCCAGTGGGCAGGAATGGGTCTGATACAGGAGAAAGTTGATTCAGGGTCCAGTAGTTTGGCTTTTCCCCTTCTTTGGGACAAGATAGGAGGGAAGAGTAGAAGGACGGATAATACTAAAGGTAGAGATTAGAAAGCATTTGAAATACTGAGGCTTTTCAGCATAGGGGATACTGGGAAAGTGGGGAGATGATGGCTGAGAAGTAGGTGGTTCTTCAGCTACCCCCTTTCCCTAGAACTCCTCCCTCCTGCCCCCACCTTCCAGGTAAAGAGGAGGAAGGCAGGGCCTTTCACCTGCATCTGCAGAAAAGTTTCACCTAAAAAAATGATTTTGAGTGGGTATTATAGTCACATGGGTGCATATTCTTAACTTACAAAAGGGCAGACAATGAGAAGTCTCCTCTCCACGATTTTTAGTGTGTCATCTTCAGTCTCCTATTTTTATTCAGGAGATAGAATGTTTCTGCACTTTATATTTTTTTCCCATTTGTTAATGTACCTTAGAGATTGCCTCATATCAAGATAAGCATCTTCATTCTTGTTTATGACTTTGTAGTTTTCATTTTGTGTATAATTTCATAATTCTTTACTGATGAATATTTAGGCTAATTCTAATTTTCTGTTTTGATGAATAATGCTGAAATAGAAACCTTGTACATACATTATTTTGGCCATGTGGGACTATATAAGTTGAATTTTTAGAATTGGGATGTTTCTTTGGAGAGAGGATTTTTTTCATTCATTCAATATTTATTGAGTACCCACTATGTGCCAGACACTATGGCAGGTACCAGGAGTCTAGCTTTCAACAAGTCAGATATGATCCCTGTCCTCATAGAATGCGGTTACCCTCTAGTAAGAGGAAACAGGTACCAGCAAACACAATAGTTCCAAATTTGTATACACAAAGCTAAAAAGGTAATCATGTAGACAATAAGTTGGAAGGATACGCTTTAAATATTTAAGAAGGCTTCTGAGAGCATAAGATATTTAAGCCGAGAATTAAAAGGATGGGGTGTAGCCAGCCATTTGGTACAGAACACGTAGCCCTAGGATGTTCAAAGTGTCATCCATGGTAAGATGACTTCAGGGTCTGTAGGGGAAGGGATGACCACTGAAGTGGGGAACAATACAGCCAAAAAGATGAGGGAAGTAAGTGGTCAGCAGATGCTAAAGAGAGTGAGTGACTAAAGATGAGACCATTTAGGGGTCAGAGCTGGTAGTGAAAAGAGGGTGTTAGGGAGACTAGTACTTATGAAGGACTAGTGACCATATTTAGAGGGCTGTGGGACTGAATCTCAGTAACTGGGTGAACTCAAATAGGGGAATAGGAAAAGAGGCCACTTCCTGGATGCTTTGGGAGTGAGAGACCTCTGTTAACTGGTTTGAAGGAGGCCTGGCCTGGCCTGGCCCACAGGCAGGAGAATGGATGAAAAGCCTTGGGAAGACCCAGTCTGTACCTGTAATAGAACCTCCTCCATCTTTTCTGTAACTTTGGCAAAATGGAAACTTCCAAAATAAAGATGACGTTGAAGGGACCTGCCTGGCTGGCTCTGGGCTTGTGGAAGAGAAAGCAGATCTACCCAGGGCTGAGAGCTGGAGTGGGCAGTAAATGGGCTTGGAGAACCTTCCTCTGGACTTTGTGCTCCTTTTTCATCCTTATCCCTCTTTCCATTCTGCTAAAGCCCATCTCTTTGCCCATCCTGGGTCCTATGACTTTTCTCTCCCTCAACAGTCGGTTCCCGATTCTGGTCCCCGGCCCCCAGCAGCGCCTGCCCCCTTCCCACCGGGGCCCCCCATGATGCCACCACCCTTCGTAAGTTTTATGTCTTTCCCTGGGCTTGGCTTTTCCAGCCTGCATCCCCAGCTCCCCAGACCCCAGCACCGCTGCATTGCCAGCACGGTTTTTGTGTAATGCCCCTTCTGCTGCCCGTGGAAGAGGGATGGTTTTGCTTGGGTATTGGGATGGGAGAAACTGCTCTTAAGCTCTCAGTCCATAGTTGACATTTGCCCCTTTGTCTTATTGTCCTTGAGACATGCTGGGGCTGAGGGTAGAAGAAGTGGAAGGGAAAAGACCCCATTAGTGAGAGGACTGGGTGGGGCTGTCTTGATCTTTCACTACTCCTTCTCTGTACTCTTTTAAGTATGGAAGTCAGGCTGGATGGCAGCTGGTGGTCGTCGAGTTGGAGAGAGATGGGAGGCAGGGGACTGGGGAATTTAGTGCCTGGACACCTGCCTTCTGGCCCTGTATCTGAGAGGCCTCTTTGGGGAGAGTCTGCGAAGAGCCTTGCAGCCGCAGTCCGGCGGTGGTTACACTTTTCCCTCTCCCTTCTCTCCCTCTCAAGAAGATGTGTGCTTGCTGTTAGACCCAGAGGACCCCACTCGCTCCCCAACCCCGGTTATCAGTCTTTCTCAGTGGCGAGGTGGGAGGCAGTTTTACGCTTTGTCCTTCTCAGACGAAAGCCCTGGGCTTGCCTCAGAGCTAGGGTGGAGGGTTGGGGTGACAGGCAAGTTGCTGTTTCCCGCAGGTCCACGTCAGTGTCTTCACTGCTCAGTCTCTCCTCCTCTCCTCACTTCCAGATGCCCCCACCAGGAATTCCCCCGCCCTTTCCTCCGATGGGGCTGCCCCCCATGAGTCAGAGACCACCAGCCATCCCCCCCATGCCACCTGGCATCATGCCCCCAATGCTTCCACCAATGGGGGCTCCACCGCCACTCACACAGGTAATCCTCTCTCTGGCACCAGGTCCTCAGAAAGCCTGTCAGTTTAGCTGGGGGTGGAGAAGACAGTGGGTGTCTGGACTTCAGAAACTGGGGAGGGGAGGTAGCTTCGGGACACTTGGATTTATCTGCTGTGTGACTGGAGAAAACTTGTAGACTAGGCTGAGCGCCCGGAACCTGGGGATTGCCTGCCCTCAGCCTGGTACCTGGTTTTGGTCTTCTTTATATCCATAGATACCCGGAATGGTACCTCCCATGATGCCAGGAATGCTGATGCCAGCGGTGCCTGTCACCGCAGCGGTAAGCACCGGGGCCGGCAGGAGCAGGCTGCCCTTGCAGCCCTGTGGGTCTGACTTGGAGTACAGGGTTATGGCCTCCATTCTTTCCCTCTTCTCATTGGATCCACCCTGGTCCCTGGCAGCAGTCCCCACACTCAGGTCCTCCTCTTCAACCCTGTATTCAGCCATTCTCATGTCTCGTTTATCCCCAAGGCATATATTTTCTCTCTTGCTTCCCGCCCCCACCCACTGTGCCCTGCCCCCTGAAGGAACACACTCTTGCTAGACCTTCCTTACTCTCACGGCCCTACCTCTGAACTCTTGAGTGCGGTGCCCCCTTCACTCTTCTTTGTCTCTGGTAAGAAACGAAAGCACCCAGGGAGCTTGATGTGCCTTCTTGTGCCTTTGTTCAGTGTAGTAGAGTCTGGGTAGGATGTGGAAGAGATGGATTTTGGAGGTTGACTCAACAAAATACTCTCACTTGAGGAAAAGAAGAAAGGAACTGCTGTGCAATTCCCCCTGGGATCTTAGAGCCATGGCCCCTGAGGGTGGGAAAGCCTGTTAGGGAGCAGAGATTCCTGGGAGCAGGACACATGGATCCTGACCTGGCCAGCTTTTCCATCCCCCATGGCCTGGTTCCTGGGGGCCACCGGGCTTGGCCCCAACCCTTCCCCCTCCTCTTTCTTCGGCAGACGGCTCCGGGTGCGGACACCGCCAGCTGTGAGTCTTCTGGGGGCCTCCTCCCCCCAGGCTCGGAGGTTGGGGGGTATAGGGGAAAGGGAACCGTGGACTGGAGCCCACCCTGGATCATGCCTGTTGGGATGCCAGGGGACCTGGGATGTTGATGGGAACAGGGGATATTTATTGGGGATGGAATAGGGAGGAAGATCTGGGGATGAGATGGGGGTTGGAGTAAGGACTTAGTATTTTCCTTTGGCTTCTTTTTTAGCTGCTGTGACTGGCACAGGCCCTCCGGTAAGTTCTTCCAGTTCAGGGTCTCTGGGTAGAAAGGCTGAAAATGGAGGGCTGTTGGTTAACTCTTTGGGGTGAGGAAAAGAAACTTTGTGAAAGGGGCCTTGACCACCATTCTGTGTGCCCCCTCCCCCCAGAGGGCTCTCTGGAGTGAGCATGTGGCCCCTGATGGGCGCATCTACTACTACAATGCTGATGACAAGCAGTCCGTGTGGGAGAAGCCCAGCGTGCTCAAGTCCAAGGCGGAGGTCCTGAGTGGAGCTTTCTGCCCCTTCCTTTCAGCTGTCCTGACCCATCCAAGTCCCTCAGTCGCTAGCCATATACATGATTCCTGTGATCCCTAGACCCCTGCCCTCCTCCCAGCCTCTTCCATGTTGAGCGAGGCTGGACACAGCTAAACACTCCTGTGTCCCTACTCACTGGGTCCCCTTAGCTCTCCTAACTAGCTGCAGGCCACGCCTCGTCCACTGATGTCCTCTGACCCAATCTTCTCGCAGCTGCTGCTGTCCCAGTGTCCCTGGAAAGAGTACAAGTCAGACACAGGCAAACCTTACTACTATAATAACCAGAGTAAGGAGTCCCGCTGGACCCGGCCCAAAGACTTGGCTGACCTGGAGGGTGAGGAGGGGCAGGCTCCGGTGGGAATGAACCCTGGGGAGTGGCCCTTGCTACCCTGTGACCATGTTCTCTTTTCCCATTGCAGCTCTAGTCAAACAAGAGGCTGCAGGGTGAGTGACTTGCCTGCCTATCCGTCTGTAATTGGGGCCACTTGAGTGGGTGGGAATGGGCTATCTCCCCAGGATCCCTGCTCCATGGGAGGAAGAGTCAGTTCTTAGTCTCCTTGTGGAATGGCCTTCTCTGGCCCCACACCTTTCCAGGATAGAGCCAGCCACCTCTGTCCTGGCTCTATCCCTCCTGGACACTGTCCTTCCGGCTCTGCTGCAGGAAACAGCCACAGCAGCCGCACACACAACAGCCACAGCCACCTCAGCCACAGCCTGATCCCCCGCCCGTGCCACCTGGCCCCCTTCCAGTGTCTACAGGCCTCCTAGAACCTGAGCCAGGTGCGAGTGAAGACTGCGATGTGTCAGAGGCTGCCCAGCCCCTGGAGCAGGGGTTTCTGCAGCAGCCAGAGGAGGGCCGCAGCAGGTGAGGGCTCCCCCTGCTGTGGCAGATGCTTGCCTCGGGCTCCCAGCCTGGTTCTGGGCATGACCTCTGAGAGGCAGAAAAGGGCTGTCCTGGGGAGTCAGGAGCGGGTGGTGCGCACATGTAGAGCACTGAAAGCCACAGGGACTGGGAGACGCTGTGGCTGAGACCCCTCTGCCCCCCAGTTCTACTGGACAGCATCAGCCACCACAGCAGGAGGAAGAAGAATCAAAGCCAGAGCCAGAGAGGTCTGGCCTCAGCTGGAGCAACCGGGAGAAGGCAAAGCAGGCCTTCAAGGAGCTGCTGAGGGACAAGGTGCTGGGGTGGGGCTCCCAGAGTAGGCCTGGAGGGGGCTGGAGGTGGACAGGCCCCATGACCCCTGACTGCTCCATTCCAGGCTGTCCCTTCCAACGCCTCATGGGAGCAGGCTATGAAGATGGTGGTCACCGATCCCCGTTACAGGTAGGCCGGAGCAGAGGAAGCCAGGTCCTCTAGATGCTGTTCATGAGAGCAGCTCATATAGGGACTCCCTGAGAAACCTCACCTCAGCACTCAGGCCCCAAGTGCTCCAGAGTCAGGAGAGTGATAGATGAGTGAGGGTGAAAGAAGAGAAGCTGGAGGCCTTCCTGGAGGAGAAGGTCGCTGGCATGAGACATTCAGTAAATGCTTGTTGAATTGAATTGATTTGAATTGAATTAATTGGGTCAAAAAGGGCTGGCTAGGGCAGAGGCCTAACTGCAGCTTGAGAACCCCAAAGCTTGAAGACCCAGGATTAGCAGGGTCTTGGAGCCCCATCTCTCCCCGCTCATTGCCTCTCATCCCTCCCCACATGCCAGACACCCGTTTGTCTCCCAGGCCTTGGAGCTCCTGCAGCCTTCCTCACCCATGCATCGACTCCTCCCTTCTGTGGAGATCAGTCCCCAGGGTGCATGACCTTGCTTTGTTGGCTGTGCATTATGGGTCAGGCTAAGTCCACTATCCCCACCCGACTCCCACCCTCTCTACCCCAGTGCCTTGCCCAAATTGAGTGAGAAAAAGCAGGCATTCAATGCCTACAAGGCGCAGCGAGAGAAGGAAGAGAAGGAAGAGGCCCGGCTACGGGCCAAGGAGGCCAAGCAGACCTTGCAGCATTTCCTGGAGCAGCACGAGCGCATGACCTCCACCACCCGCTACCGGTCAGGGGGCCGTGCTGGCGTGGGGACCGGGAGCCCTGAACACACTCGGGCCAGCATCTCTGTTCTCTGCCTCCTACCCATAGCCGGTATGCTCCACAGGCGGGCAGAACAGACTTTTGGGGAGCTGGAGGTCTGGGCAGTGGTGCCTGAGAGGGATCGCAAAGAGGTTTATGATGATGTCCTCTTCTTCCTGGCCAAGAAGGAAAAGGTAACCGTCAGTGGGCTGGATGCATCAGCCCAGTCTCCTCTGACTCCATGTTTGCTTCCTTTTGCTCCCTGGCTATTCACTTCTGTGCTCTAGGTCCCAGCTCCTTAACTTGGAAGTTGGTGTGGCACTTGCATGTCCCCAAATTTTTCCCCTGGGCCTGCAACACTGGGAAGGTTGAAAGGCCTCTGAGAAGTTGATATGTAACCTGTGCTCTCTCCCCGGTCCTCCCCTGCCCTAGCCCACTTGAGTTGCTCGCCCTGCCCTGCCTCACCCTGACCCTGTGGCTCCCCAGGAACAGGCCAAGCAGCTCCGGCGCCGCAACATCCAGGCCCTGAAGAGTATCTTGGATGGGATGAGTAGTGTCAACTTCCAAACCACATGGTCCCAGGCCCAGCAGTACCTCATGGATAACCCCAGCTTTGCTCAGGACCATCAGCTGCAGAGTAAGCCTGGCTTCTGCTTGCACCTGTCCTTCTGTTCCTCTCTGACTGGGCCTAGAGCCTGCCTCCCTGTGCCCTTGGGCCTGTTGGCCTCTCCCGTGTCTAGGAGTCCCCAGCACTCACTCAGTGTGCGTCTCTGGACTCTGGAGACCCTAAATGCTCCAGGACGCCCCCTCCTGCCCACCCCGCTTCTCCCTCTGGGCTCCACTGTTGACCTGGACACTGGGCGCAGAGGAGCTCTGGGGTAGGAATCAAGATCTGGAGATGATGATTTTTATAGCTCATGTGAATATGGTCTTAAATCATCATGGCTGGTCACACATGTTACAGTAAATTATTGTCGACCTATAATCACTGGTCGTATCAGAAATTCACCTTCTGAAGTGGCATCAAAGCCTGACTGACTTTCAGTGCCATAAAACCTGAAACCTCAGATCCCGAGTTAACTGGTTTCATATGGTGACTTATAGTAACTGGATTCACTGAACTGCATATTGCTAATTTTTCACACAATTGATGAGGCTTCCTCAAGGACCAGTATTTCAGTAGCCTCCGCAGAGTTTTTGCCCCCGTTCCCTCCACCCCAGGCACCCTATAGGGGCAATGTTCTCAAAACACTGGGGTGCTGGGGTCTGAGGGTTTCCCAGCGGTGCGGTACCCTCTGAGCCTCCTCTCTGCGGTTAGACATGGACAAGGAAGATGCACTCATCTGCTTTGAGGAGCACATCCGTGCTTTGGAGAGGGAGGAGGAGGAGGAGCGGGAGCGAGCCCGGCTTCGGGAGCGGCGCCAGCAGCGCAAGAACCGGGAGGCCTTCCAGGTACTTTGCCGCACTCTGGCTCAGAGCTTGGCCTCTACACTGGGTCCTGCTTCCTCTCTGCCAGGCCCACTGTTCTGTCTGCCCGCCCTGTCCCAGCTCTTGAGGCCCCTCTGTGCCTGTGGTTTACTCCTGCTGTGTCCCCTTCACTCTGGGTGACATTTCTCTAGGGAGAATGGATGTATGCACCTCCCAGAAACTGCCAGCAGAGAGCACTCTAATGGCGCCGCTTGGCGGCTAGGCCACTTTTAAAACCCTTTGGTGGGGAACCAGACAGGCTTAGCTGGCTTAGCCCCCAGCTTGGAAGTGGTCACTGTGGCTGTGGTGGGGGTAGTGGTTGGGGGTGGGGGACATTACTGATCTGGAACATGTTAGGAAGTTGCAACCAAGTCATAGGAAGATTGTGCTCCTGGCATGTTACTGTTTCTTTGCCTCCCAGTCCGGCTGGTTCTCATGTAGTTCGCCCCTCTCTGTATTTGCTTTCTCTTCTTTCGCATTGCTCTCGGCCTCCCCATCTGTATCTCTTCATCTCTGCCGCCCTTGCCTGCATTGCCTCCATCTGAATTGTCCCTGCCTCTCTCTGCCAACCCTTCTCTGCCTCCCCAGCCTCTGGCTTTGCCTCCCTCTCCTTCCCTATGTCACTCTCCCCATAACTGGCCTCTCCCTGCTCAGACCTTCCTGGACGAGCTGCACGAGACAGGGCAGCTGCACTCTATGTCCACCTGGATGGAGCTGTACCCAGCAGTCAGCACTGATACCCGCTTTGCCAACATGCTGGGCCAGCCGGGTAAGGCAGCCAGGCTCCCCCTTCTCCAGCCTGGCTTCCTGCCCTGCCAGCCTCTCTGCATCCCTATCCCTGGCCCTGTCCTCGACCCCACCCCCAGGCCTTGGGAAGTGGCCGCCCGCCAGGCCCCCCTCCCTCCCTCCCTCGCAGGCTCGACCCCTCTGGACTTATTCAAGTTCTATGTGGAGGAGTTGAAGGCACGATTCCATGATGAGAAGAAGATCATTAAGGACATCCTTAAGGTGAGGAAGACCTGGGGTGTGGGTGGATGCAGGCTGTCTGCAGGGCACACCTTCTGGATCGGACCTCCTACTAAGTCCTGTTTTGCATCGTTGCAGCACAGTCCAGTAGCTATCAGCTGTCGTCCTTCACTGTACATTGGGGAACGCAGAAATCGATAGCACGCAGTTTCTGCCCGCGGGGAGCTCATGGCCTAACGGGGTGCACATGACACTTCTTATTCAGAGGGCCACAGGTTGCTAATGAGAGGATTGCCAGGAGCATTGACGTTTGAACTGCACCTTTAGAACCAGTGGGTAGATGAGAGTGGAGGCCCTGGGGGAGGCAGAAAGGATTTGAGGGTAGGAAGCACATCTTACCATAAACTGGCCATTCTGACCTGTATAGAGTTTTAGAACATTTTAGAATTTGTTGCTAACATTTTAAAATCAAGGAATTACCCAAGAAATCTGGATCTTCAGCTCCTTTTGAAATTTTGGAGTATCTAGCAGCACAGGCCTGGTTTTGGATTCAAGCTGAGATGCCACTGTCTTCTTGAAGCAGCAGGTTACCCTAATCCTCACCACTCCTGTCCCTTCCTCGATGGGGCCACCAGTTCTGCGTTTACTTAGCATGTACATGTGGCTTTCTTACACCGGAGAAGTCATTCTCAATACCCGTGCCTGGCAAAGGTGGAAAAGTGAGTGATGGCCTGAGAGAGCCTTGTGTTTCAAAGAAAATATCCCAGGAGCATATTTCTTTTTGGGTGTGATGAACATTATAATGTATTTGGGGAGGCCATGGAATATTTTGCTTAGGAACAGATGGGAGACAGTTGCTCTAGGTACAAATCCAACTTAACAACTTACTAATTGTGTGACCTTGGACAGATTTGGTAACCTTTCTTGAATCCATTTCCTCATCTGAAAATTGGGGAGTTTTCCACCAAAGCGCACCTAAAAAAATAACTTGTTTCTCAGGCAAGAAGAGTCTGAGAATAAAGCTAGAAATGTCTGACTACCCACACATCATTTATTTGAAGTCCTGTGTTTTGCCTTAGAAATTTACACATTTTAATACCATATTACTTCTCCATTCAACATAAATGTCTTAAAATTTCATTAGGTAAGACATACTGTCAGGTGACGTTCTCTGTTTCTCTGGAACCACATGCCCCAGTTTGGAAGTAGAGCCCTACATTTAAAATGCCTTGAATGCTAAAATAAGAAATTTAGTTTTTAATCTTGTAGATGATGGGGAGTTGGGGAATGATCTGATCTGATGTCTCAGTAAAGTCCTGGTGACAGTGTCAAGCACCTGTCAGGCTGAGTACTCGCATCTTTAAGAGTAGGTAGAGGTAGGAGGACAGCACCTGAAGCCTCAGGATACAGAAAGTGATAGCGGCAGGAAATTCAAATAAGCTTTGAGCTTGAGTCATCCTTTTCTGACTCACCTCCAGACTTCCCTCTGTTGGGACTATTTGGTAAAAGGTCTCAGCAGCACTGGACTGGAGGGTTGAGAGGTGAACAGGGAGACGAGAGAGACTATTGCAGTAGCCTCAGTGGGGAATGAGCTTGGGCCAGTCGGCAGGAGGGCAGAGAGAGCGAGCTGGAGTGCCCGGCTGTGTTTGTGTGTCCCTAGGTTTCCTCCCAAGTGCCTTTGGACAAGCCAACCTCAAGAGAGGTGTAAGTTTCTCTGTATTCAAGTACACTTTTTTATACATCAAATTTTTACATAAGATTTTTCTTGTAAAGTTTCTGCTGTTAATAAAAAAATGAAAGTTTAAAACCAGTGGAATAGTCACTCCAAGTACAGTTGACAGATTTTTTTGTGTGTGAAATGGAGGGAAGGGGGAGGTTTGGTAGATAATGGCACCATTGGTAAGGAATAAGCAGGAAGAACAGGGCTGGAGAAAATAGGAATTCCATTTGGGGAATTATTCTTAAAAGCAACCTGGGCAGAGAGGTATAAAATAACTACTGTGTTTAAAATAGGGTAATCATACACATATAAAGTATAAATAATTAATCCCAGGACAGCTAATTTTATTTTTAAGGAAAGCTACAGGCAGGAATGAAGGCAAGTAGTAGGCAGGCAGGCAGGAAGAGAGGAGGAAGAAGCACTCTAGTTGTTCATCTTGTTTGTTCCCCTGGCCCTGGGTCTGGGTCTGGAATCCTGGTCCTTAGGATGTGTGTGGACTATACCACAGTGGTCTTACCCACCAGGCCACTAGGGCATGCTTAGACTGCTAAATTGTATTGAACACTTAACTTTTAGCCATGGAGTAGTTGGTCCTGCAGTCCTGCAGGAGTCCTGTTTTTGCTGAGTCCTGTCTCTCACACCTTCTAAGAAAGCAGCTTCTTTAGACAGTTCCCCTTCCTAGCTCCTGATTTGGGGCTCCTACATATGGAAGGCAGATAAGCACAGGAGACCCCCATGGCTAGCCACCAGCTAGGTGGACCGTGATGGTGCCTCTCATCCCATAGGATAATACCAAGATCCCTGGACTTGGAAGAACTGGAGGACAGAAGACCGGGGCCTGGGAGTTCCATGAGAATGGGGGAAATGAATTCTCTTGGAATCTGTGATCTTGAAGTGTCATAAAATATCCAGTCTAATATGGCTCTAAAAATCAGGAGGAGGAGTATGGGATGAAATTGCTAGGGGGACAGTATGAATCAGGTAGTAAGAAAAGATTAATTACTAATATCAGGGGACCAGTCTGTGCAAGAGATAGTTAAGGAGATTGGAGACCCCTTTGGACCCTTGGAGTCAGGTGCTAGGACACAAGCACTCTGGGAGAGAAGTGTCTGAAGTGGGTAGAATGGACGCAATACAGGCTTTAGTCAGGTAACTGCTGGCTGCTTATTGGTTGAGATCTCTGCAAGTAATATACTGTTTTTAAGCTTTAGTATTTTTTTAAGGAAGAGTGCAGGTAGGAGTGATGGTCAGTAGGAAGGCAGGCAAGAGAGAGGTGGGAGACACATTTATTTTTAGTTGTTCATCTTGGTCGTGCCCTCGACCCCAGGTCTTGAACCCAGGTCTTTGGTATGTTTGTGGACTGGGTCCAGTGTCTTTACCCACTACAGTGGCACAGCACATTGAGTTTTAGCTTCTTTATCTGTAAATTGGGGATAATTTATGTGCCAGGTTGTGAGAATAAAATACTGTTTGTAAAGTGTCTTGCTTATAGGAGACTCCGCAAGTGTTTACTCCTTTTCCCCTGTGCTGCACTGAAAGCATTTGAAACAAAGGGAAAGCGGAGGTCGTTAGCTTGAGGAAGGTAAGAGCAGGACGGGCAGGATGCTGCAGGTTAAGTAAGGTGGTATTTGGTGGAAGGAGCCAGTGAAGACGTGAGAGTGAAATGCTCTGTTCCCTGAGAGGAATCAATGTTGAAGAAGGACTGGAGAGCATGGAGACTGGCCCATCGTGCCTTGAAAATGCAAGGTGCTTTTAATGGTCAGAAGTTGCAGACCTGATAAGTCTTTTATTGCTCTCATGGAATAAGTGATCTGCGTGTGTATCATGCTTAAAAGTAAGGGCTTTGGTATCTAAAGACGAGGAGGAGCATTCCTGCTCAGCTGCATTTAGGACCTTGGACGAGTGCTCTGTCTCCAAACCTTGCTTCCTCCTTCTGCATAAAGTCAAGGTATCAGGACCTAGGCTTACATTTAGATACACGGGGATTAAGTGACATAATGTGTGTAAGGCATTCATGCACATAGGAAGTACTTAATAAATACAGCTAAAGGCTGGGGACCAGCAAATGTTGACTGAGTCTGCCTGGACGTTACTGAGCAGTGGGAGGGCCCAGCTGGGGGCTGATCTTTAAGCCAAAGGAACAAAGAGCTAATTGTGAGAAACTCAGGCATCAGTCCACAGACCTGGAGACACACACCCTACTCACCCTCACCGTGTGAGCCAATCCCCAACTCCCTGTGACAGCCAAACCAAGGGTAGGCCTGGGGGGCTTAATCCTCAGATGGTGAGGACCTGGACATCTTGGTTTCGAGGTCCCGAGGGCCTCTTCTGGGGGCGGGGGAATCTCTCGAGCATCCTGCGGGCTGACCCCTCTGCCTGCCCCAGAGGCCGGCTTTGGGACTCAGGCTGGTGGTGCCCCTGCTGAAGTTGTTGCTGTGCCTACAGGACCGGGGTTTCTGCGTGGAGGTGAATACTGCCTTTGAGGACTTCGCCCACGTCATAAGCTTTGACAAGAGGGCTGCTGCGCTGGACGCAGGCAACATCAAGCTGACCTTCAATAGTGTGAGGGGCCAGGCGGGATGGGGTTGTAGCAAGGCTCCATCCTCCAGCCCAGGCCTGTGTCTTACTCTATTCCCTCTAGCTCACTGCCCCGGTGTGACTCCACTCCCAATTGAGGAAATGATAGGAGTCCTGCTCTTAAGGGTTACCTGAGTGGGACCTGGACACCCACCCTTACCCTTCTGGGTGACCCATTTGGTGTCCTTTCTGCCCTCAGCTGCTGGAGAAAGCAGAGGCACGGGAGAGAGAGCGGGAGAAGGAAGAGGCACGAAGGATGCGGCGCAGGGAGGCTGCCTTTCGAAGCATGCTGAGGCAGGCCGTGCCTTCTCTGGAGCTGGGCACTGCCTGGGAAGAGGTCAGGACGGCAGCCTGGCACCAAACACCACCCCCTCAAGTCCTGAGGACAGCAGTGCTTCTCCACCATGGGGGGGCCTACTGGTCAGAGCATAGCTCTGGGCCAGCTCCGGCTCCCTTCCTTCCTCTGCCCCAGCCCTGCCCAGTGCTCATGGTGGCATCTGTGCCATGCTGGGTCTGGTCTGATCAGCAGTGCTCTCCTCATTCAAGGTCCGTGAGCGCTTTGTGTGTGACTCAGCCTTTGAGCAGATCACCCTGGAGTCGGAGCGGATCCGGCTCTTCCGGGAGTTCCTGCAGGTACTGGAGGTGAGGCAGCACTGCTGGTCCTCTGGATCTGTCCCAGCACATGAACGCTCTAGGCCACTCAGCAGAGACCTCAGTGTCCCTTCACCCCTTAGGGTCAGAAGGGGGTCTTTGGTGCCCTGGGATAACCTAAGACCCCAGCCTGAGGAGGCAAAACCAGATGGTCGGATGCAGGGTCCTTCTGGGGCTAACTGTGTCTTCCTCATCCTTCCCCCTGCTTCTGCCAGACTGAATGCCAGCACCTCCACGCCAGAGGCCGAAAACACAGCAGAAAGGGCAGGAAGCACCATCGCAAGCGTTCCCACTCACCCTCGGTCAGTTGGTGGGTAGAAGATGTGGGGTGAGGCTGGATTGTCTTGGGAAGATAACCATTTTTCTTGTTCTCTACATCACCTCCCCTAGAGGAGATAGGAGGACGCCTTTGGCCCCAGATCCTCCGCGTCCCCAGTCCCAGACTTGGGTGCTTCTAAAGGCCAGAGAACCTCTGCACTGACCTGTCTGCTGATCTCCCCAGGGCTCTGAGTCAGAAGAGGATGAACTGCCCCCACCATCTCTCCGGCCCCCCAAGCGAAGAAGGCGGAACCCATCAGAGTCAGGCTCTGAGCCCTCTTCCTCACTTGATTCAGTTGAAAGCGGGGTTGCTGCCCTTGGAGGACGAGGCTCCCCATCATCCCGCCTTCTCCTTGGAGCAGGTAAGCAGGTGCTAGAAGATACTGGCCCAGACCGAAAGGAGGCCCAACACCCTCAAGCATAGCGTGGACTGGAGCCAGAATAGGAAGAACGTGTCACCCCTGCCCAGGCAGGAAACTGGGAGAAGGAAAACTGGATCGACTGAGACTTCCTCAGACAGGTCCCTGTCCGTGAAGAATGAGCAGATGGATTATGGCAGAGAAAAGGATGAACCCTCCCTTCTCCTATGGGACTTAGCAGGGATTTTTTTATCTCCAGATCATGGCCTTCGGAAAGCCAAGAAACAAAAAAAGAAAACTAAGAAGAGACGACACAAGTCGGTGCGTAGAGAAGGAATTTCACCCAAGGCTGTGCTATTCTGTGAGAGCTCTTCCACCCGCCTCCCAGGCTGTGTCCTTCACAGGAACTGAGGAGGCGGGCTCTGGACTCTTACAGAACAGTCCCGAGAGCGAGACGGACCTTGAAGAGAAAGCTGGCAAGGAAAGTGATGAGAAAGAACCAGAACAGGACAAGGACAGAGAGCTCCGGAGGGCAGAGCTCCCTAACCGCTCCCCGGGCTTTGGCATCAAGAAGGAGAAGGTGAGAAGCGAGCACTGGCCCCAGCCCAGTCGGCGCTCTGTCCGGGCCATGGAGGCCCTCAGGGGAGGCTTTGGGTGAACTGTGACTTTGCTCCACCAGACGGGCTGGGACACATCAGAAAGCGAGCTGAGTGAGGGTGAGCTGGAAAGGCGGCGGCGGACTCTCCTGCAGCAGCTGGATGACCACCAGTGACCCCACGAATCGCTTCTGCCTTGGGTCTGCGTGAGGCTGTGGCTCCGAGGTCACCCTCAGCGTCTGCCTCAGACTCCTTCCTTAGTCTGGTGTGTCCACTTTTCCTCGAGTAGCCCTAGCCCAACACATCATGGCCAGCAACCAAGGTTGCGCATGGTGTCACGGTCCCCCACTTCCCGGACGCTAGTGCAGTCCTTACCCTCAGCCCCGTACCAGAGACTGGTGGTGTTTGCCATGTGGGGTGGGTGGTGCCAGTAGATAAAATGTGAAAAGGAGCTTCCAAGAAGCATGACAGACTAGTGGACACAGCCTGGGTGGCAGACGGCAGGGTCCTTACCCTCTAGCATCAGTGCCTGCTCCTGTCTGCCCAGGCCCTGGGGCGCCACCACTTCTTCCTCCAGCCCTAGGACCCAATGTATGTGTGTTTTGTTTGGTTTGGGTTTTGTTTTTTAAATAATAATATTTATAACATGGCCAGTGGTTCTTTTTGTCTTCCCCATATGCTCCTGGCCAAGCAAGCAGGGGGCTGGACAGTGCATGCGTGGCCAGCAGAGGGCACCAGTGTCCTCAGCAAGCCTGCCTCCTTTGTGTGAGTGGAGCCCACCCAGTCTGCGCCCCCTTCTCCAGGCTTCTACACTCACTGCCCTAGCTGCTGCCGCTGCCCGCGCCCAGCAGATGAGAGCAGGGCCCAGCCTCTCTCTCCTGGGGCTCAGGTCAAGCTAAGCAGCCACCCTACCCCTGCATCTTCAGAAAGGAGACAGAGTCAGGCCTGGTGCTTAAAGCCTTTGTTGAGAAAGGGAAGGTCTGGGATTTATGTACAAGAGAAGGGAGGTGGTACATGTACAAAAAGGAATGGGCCCCCGTCTCCCCTTCCAGGGGCTGAGAAGAAACTGGCAGGGCTGAGAAACTTGTCACCTAAGACCACCATGCCCCCTGCCAAAGAAAGAAAAAAATAACCTAGCTGAGAAAAGAAGTGAGGAGGCTGTTGGCGCACTCTTTCTCTAGCTATTTTGGAGAAAACCTCTACTCCCCTGCCCACCTCAGCAGGGCAGTTAGCCTAGAAGGAAAAGGGCCACAGGAGGATGGCAGCGTGCACGGCATCTCTCCTTGACCCTCATCACTGGGCACAGGGCCCCGGCTTAGGAGGACCTTGCTCCTGATAAAAGATCAGATTGGCAGGGTCCTGGGACTCCCTAGGCCCAAACAATTCCAGATCGCAGCTGACCGTGGACTGCGAAAAGGGAAAATCAAATAAGGGATAGTTGCTTTCTCCTTTCATCCCTTTGGCTATAGAGACCCGTCTAGGTGCCCATTTAGGTTAAAGCTGGAAATCTTTTTTCCACCCGAGCTGACCCTTGATAACCCTCTGAAAAATGAAGCTGAAAACCTTGGGGGCAAAGTGCAGTACTGGCGGCACCAGGGAAATGCCAGGCCCTGAAGACGTGGGCCCACAGTGGTGGCAGCACAAGTAGCTGTGAGCTAGGGGACCCAGGGTCGAGGGCGGCATAGTCCTCGGGCCGTTGGCTGACTCCAGGGCTCCAGGTCCACTGATGGGACTTGCAGGACTGAGGACTGAAGTGCTTCTGTCTCCAAGAGGGTCTCAGCGGGGGCCTGGAGCCCGAGGGGGGCCACTGGGTGGCGCAGCATTCCTGACTTGGTGGCGTACGACAATGGGCTGGTAGTGGAGGCCTGTGGAGAAGACAGTGGTCCGTGAGGAGGCGGGGAGGTGGGCCAGGCTCCCACTCTGGAAACACCTTAGGAGCGCTCCCCAAGCAGGGCCAGAGCAGAGCCAGCCATGGAGCTGTGAGGGGGAACTCACACAGAGGCTAGAGGGGATGGTCAGGGAGACGACTGGACCTCTGGTCTCAGGACCACAGGGGGTGACTTTCCACTAGGCAGTGGACAAACAAGGCCAACTCAGCAAGAGCCAGAAGCTAGAAAGAGATCCCAGGCAGCCTGGGTATCAGGAAGGAAAGGTCAAGGGACATCTGATGCCCCTGGGGAGAAGCTACTGCCCGAGCTCCTAGGAGGTGGGGCACTGAAAGGGGCTATAGGACAAGGACAAAGGATCCTAGGGTCCAGGAAGGGAACCTCTAGGTCTTGGCCCTCAGAGGCGGCAGTAGCCCGGTCCTGCCTGCTGGGGGTATAGCTCTCAGCCCTGCGCTGGCACTCCCTACCCTTTGAGTCTTAGTAGAAGCCAGGGTGGCATTAGTTGGAAAAGATGCCACTTCCCTGAGGGCACATGCAAGTGGAGAGGCTGCACCCCTCAGAGCGTGGGGCATGCACGAAGGTGTGCGTCCCGAATGCCGAGAGGCTGAGTGCAGTTCCCAGTCATGCAGGGGAGGAGGTGCCTGTGGGTCCCAGGAGTCCTGGGAGGTGGGCATGCAGAAGGGGAGCTGTGGTGCCCAGTACCTGTCAAGGGCCCCAGCCTTGGGGGTTAACAGTTTGATTCATCATGGTGGGCTGCATCGCAGAAGAAGCGTGAGCCCCGCTTGGCAGTACGAGCCGTGAAAGGGACACTCTTCAGCACTGGCCCAGGAGAGAGACACAGTGGTCAGGTCCCATGGGGGTGGGCAGGAAGAGGGCCCAAAGGGGTAGCGTTGGGGTTGGGAGCTGGGCCCGGTGGACAGGCCCCAGGAAGGGGCCCACCTGTGATGATGTCCTCGATGGTACCATCCTTGCCCTCATAAACAGGTCGGTGCTCCTTGGCTTGGCGCCGCCTCAACTCTGCAATTAGCTCCTGCTGTTGCCACTTGTTCCTCTGGGATGGGGTCTAGAGCATTTGAAGAGAGAATCATCGCAACCTGCCAGGGTGCTGATTTCTGCCCCTTGATGCCTTCCCAGGCGCCCTGACTGCACAGTCCCCGTCACTGCCTACGAAGCCCTTCCAAAGCGCCTCTCCTGTCCCTCTGGACTCCAGCCTCCTGCCCTTTGGGTGGTCTGTGGGCTCCAGTTTTCCACCTCCCGTCAGCTCTCTGCTCCGCCAGCTCCTAATGCTTTGCCCTGTTCTCCAGGCCCCAGCTCTTAGTCCCACCCACCTTGGCATCCAGTTTCTTGGCTTCCTGAGCCAACTGCTTCTCCCGCATCACCTCCTCCTGCTTCTTGCGGGCTTCGTTCTCTTGTTCTGCTTCCTAAGAATCGTGAATGTGGGGGTGGGGGGTGAGGCTCAGCCAGTGAGGGACAGGCTGATGCAGGGTGGAGAGTGGGTGGCAGTGGGGGCTAACCCCAGGTGGCCACCCTCTGGAGGGGCACTTCCTGCCCCAAACAATGACAGGAAGGGCCTGGGCCCCCACCCCGCCCACCAGTTCACAGTGAAGAGGCCCTGTGGCCAGCTTCCACCGCTGCCTCCCAGGACTCAGAGAAGGAGACAGAGAGGCTCCACTTGAAGCCCGGCCCGCTCCCCCGCACCAGTTTTCTCTCCGCCACACTTCTTTTAAAACCTCTCATGCTCACCTTGTACGAACGAATGAAGCGGACAAATACTGGGAAGAACACAGAAGGAGGTGTGGTCTTGGGACTCTCACCGAAGTAGCGCACAACTGCGTTGTAGGCTTCCTGGGGGAGAGGCGGGTGAGGGGTGAGCCTGGCTGTGAGAGTCTCGATCCCCACCCGGGACAAGAGTCCCACAGAAAGCAGCACCAGGACCGAAGGAACCAGCAGCCCTGACTCCTGTGGGAGCTCCAAGGGCCTGAAACTCCCATGCCCCTCTTCCCCCCACATACAGCCACCCAGCCATTTGGTTCTTTGATTCAAAAACCAGAACCTAGTCACCTCGAGGGTGCAGTGCTAGGCCTGGTGCTCCCACACAGCCCACCCCCACCTCCCCGCCACGGCCTACCTCAGCCGTCTTGGCATCACGCTGGAGCTTGTCCAGTTTGCCTTCGTTGGTGCTGAGGAAGCTCCGAAGGACGCTGTTGTCGTGTAGGCTGCACTCTCGCCGAATCAGCTCCATGCCCCGGCCCAGCTCCTTTACATCCAGCAGCACATTCTCCAGCGACACTGGTCACCAGAGCCCAGGCTGAGACCTGCCCAGGGACTGCCACTCCCCCGTCCCTGCAGCGGGAGCTACTGTGAACTCTGGCCCTCCCCTTTCCATGTGCTGGATTCGCATGCCCCTGCTTGCCTGACAGAAAGGGGCACACACCAAGCTGGCTGAACTCTCACAGGGGCAAGGAGAAGCATGGAGTCTATGACCCCAAAGAACAAGGTTGTAAAGACAAGCCTGAGAGATGCTGCTCTCTGGAACAGCTGCCACCAGCCTGCCCCCCCGTTTTCAAGAGGAGGGCAGAAATAACTAGCTTCTGTCTGCCTAGGGCCTCACAGCTTTTTAAAGAACGTTGCATAGGCCACACAGAAATGCAGGCCGAACAGTCAGGAGTGAGGAGTCACTGCTGCCTTCCTCTGCCTGCTCCCACTGCACCTGCTAGGCAGGGCCAGGACAGGCCTGGCGCCTGCGGAAGGCTCCCTCTGTCCCTGGCTCCAGCGGAAAGTTGGAAGTGGTGAAAAAGAAGATAAAAAACCAGAAGCAAAAGGACCCGAGTGTTCCCCCTCCACAAGCGTCCTGGGATTTCCCGGGTGCAGCATGGGCAGGTTCACCCGGCCAGGCTCCACTTACCTGCTGCAGCCTTCTCCACAAAGTGCAGCTCGTGCCAGAAGTTAGCCAACTCCGGGTATTTCTCCTTTACCGTCAAGGCGATAAAATGCAGCAGTGTCATCTTCCTGTCAGTGGACTTGGTGTCCAGCAGCTGGGGGCGGGGAGGTCAGGGTCAATGTGAGAGGCCTGAGCACCCTGGCTCCATGCCGCCACCCGTCGGGCTATCTGGCGCCGTGATGCCCCATCACCTTACCAGATCCAGGCTCTGGAGCTTGAAGCCGTAGACAGCTCCCCGCTTGCTGCTGTTCATGTAGTTCCCCAGGGCAAGTATGATCTGTCCGGAGATGTGGGGGAGGAGGTCAGGCCAAGCCGGAGGGCTTCCTCCTTTCTGGACAGCCCCAGACTCGCCCACAACCGGGGCCGCCAGCACCCCTACCCACCACCTCTCCCCACCTCCAACATCTGCTTCAGCTTCTGTGAGGACTTGACTGAGGCTGAGGCTGCAATGATGGCATTGAGTTGCTGGAAGGGAAGATGAAGAGCTGAGTGGCCTGAGGTGAGATGGGCAAAGTCAGTGGGGGATGGGGAATGGGATGGGAAGACGGGCAGCGCAGCGAGGAGACCAGCAAGTTTACAGCTGTAGGCGACCGTCGTGTGGACGTCGGATGTACCGGTGTGAGCATCTGTAGGTTGTCCTGGAAGTTGCCCAGGAAGGCCATGCCCGCCATGCGCTGGGTCAGCCGCTCCACCTTGCTGAAGAGCAGCATGAAGCGGTCCTCGGCCGCCAGCTCCTCCAGGGGCTGCCGCTCCCGCTCGTACTGCCGCAGCAGCTTCACCTCGGCCTCCGTGGGCAGGAAGCGCATCAGGCACTCCACGAAGTCCACAGGGAGCGTCTGTAGGTCAAACCTGTAGAAGGAAGGAACCGCCCCAGGTCTCTCACGTGCCCACAACGTCTGTCATTCTTTGGATTCTCCAACTCCTGAAGGAATTGAGGGGAGAGCTGTGAGGACACAGCCAGATTGCTTCATCTGCCATAGTGCCAGCAACAATCCTAGAACATTCCGGGCCCTGTTTAAACATCCCGCTGCTGCTTCCCTCTGCTCTAAATGTCTGAGCAGCTGAGTGTGGCTTAGGAGACCCAGACTGTAAGACTGCCCACCTCCCTAAGCTCTCTCTCCAACTCCCGTCCTTACACTAAAACCAGGGTGCTTTTTCAGTACCCTGAAAAGTTGGGGCACCAGGTTTCTCCCTCCAGGCCTTGCACTAGACTTCATCTGCTTCCTTCGGGTTGCAGAGGAGACATCCCTCCCGTCATCACCACGCTCAGCTGTGTGGCTTTCCCTGTTCTCCCAGAGCTGCCTGTACCTCTGCCATCTTGGTGCTTATCACCCAGCGTCACTGGACTGCTCCCACTAAACTGGCAGTTCCTTGAGAGGAGGTCTAGGCTAGATCCCCAGAACTTCATTTTAGTGCCTGGCACCCCGCAGAGATGCCGTAAATTCTGACCAAGCCAGTGGATGACTAAGGGGTGTAGGCATTCTGTTAGATGCCCTGGAATCCAGGGAAGGCCAGGAACCTCTGTAGAGAACTGTGTTGCCAATTGTCTGGGGGTCAGGGCCAGATTGGTGGGTCCTCACGTGTGGATGGCCCTGCAGATCTCCTCAGCTGAGCGGCCAGCCTTTCGTAGGGTGATGGCTAAATTCTTGGCACGATTGGCTTCCAACAGGGTCACCTTGCTGGCAGCCTTTTGCGCTGTTTTGTTCTTGGAGCAGATGAGGTCGAGGGCAGGGCCCTGGGCTTTCGTCTTGAACAGTTCTTCGAACTTATCTAGGTCCAGGTCCTGGCAGAAGACGAGAAGGGAAAAGGCTGTGGCCTCATACTACTGGCAGCACTCTCAGCACTGCTCAGCCCTGGTTCACGGAGGACTGAGTCTGTGGTCTTTTCCTTGGTCAGGAGACCTGGTTAAAAGGGTAACCGGGGCCCCCATCCCCACCCTTCTGGGCCCCAGGCCATGCTACCTCCAAGATCTTCTCGTCATCGAGTTCACTGAAGACAGTGCCACTGATCTGGTTGGGTTTCAGGGCTGTCCAGTTGAAGACAGGCAGTCGGAACTTGGTCTTGATAGGTTTTTTGATGCGAATGGCTAGTTTAGAAAGCATATCAGTCAGGCAGAGGCCAAGGACACAGCTCCTCAGTCCCACTAGGCCTGTCGAGAGCCCTGGGACACTCACCTGACAGTCCGACTGTCAACACCACTGAGGGAGCAGCACCAGGGAGTGGTGGGGCTGGGGGACACTTGCCTGGGGGAAGAAGAAATGACAAAATGGTCCACGGGCTCAGCAAGCCTACGAATATCCCCTCGCTCTGCCACCCCACCAGTTCTTAAAGACTCAGGGAAGAAAGCTGCCAAAACTCCCTGCCCAGGCTGCTCCCTGGGCTCCTCACTCTAATAGGGGCAGGTCTTGCTAGTCTCTGAACTGCTTTCTCCTGCTTTGGCCTAAGCCCTCTTCCCTTGGCTCTCTTCAGGGGAAGCAGAAGCAGTCTTTATGATCCTCCCAACAAATCCACATCTGCCCTGAGAGCCCTTCCCTAGTAACCTGAGCCCCTCTCAGCCTTCTCCCACCTGACTTTCTGTCCTTCCAGTCATATCCCCAGCTTCTCCTGCAGAAGACACTGCTAACAGGGTTTTGGTCTTTGGTCTGGCTGCACAATGAGACTGCCCATCCTGGTGCCCAGGGTCCTGCTTACCTGGTAATGGGGGAGGTGGGGGGGGCAAGGGAGGAGCTGGTGGCGGAGGCAGAGGTAGGGCCTCCTCAGGGGGCGGGGCTGGAGCCAGGAGGTCCAGATCAGAGGGCGGCATGCCCTCACTCAGCTCCACAGGGCCTACCCGGGCCAGGGGCTCGCTGCCCACCGACTCCAGGCCCCGGGCACTAGGTTCCAGGTGGCATCGGCGCTGGAAAGCCTCCTCCTTCTCTTTAATGAGCCGTCGCAGGGTGTGTACCTGGTGGCTCGTGTTCTCGTAAGTTTCCTATGGGGCAGACAGCACCATTATTAAGAAAAGATGGGAAAGGTACAGCAGTCATTGCCCTTAGGAGTGAAACTTCCTACCCAAAGGTCTTAGGTCTCTGGGAGGTCACCAGAGACTGAGTGGCAGAAATCAGGTGGGGACCAGAGGAAGCTGGAAAGAAGCAAAAGGAGGCGAGCAGAAGAGCCACCCTGCCTTGACTGGTGTCCAACGTACTCTTGTTCCCTGCTCCAGCCTGACCGCAGGTGGAAGGCCGCCCTCTGCAACTCTCCGTCGTCCCCTGCCAGCCCATAGCGGAGGCTCTCTCCGCAGCCCTTTGTGCCTTTCACTGCTTTCCCTTCACTTGGCCCTGCATGATGGCTCAGTTCAAAGCCCCCTACAGACAAGACCCTGCCTTCTCTGTATCCTCCGTGCTCCCAACGCAGCGCTTCAGGCACTTAACAGGAGTTCAGCAGGTATATATTGGGCTCAAGAGAACAGTATAGCTGTGTTCCTCTGGAAGAAAAGGTAGGTGGGGCCAGATTTTGGAATTTAATAAAAAGTTAGGTAAGGGGACAAAAATACTACAATGTGAGGCACCACTGTTCTCCTGAGCTGGGATGCCTGGTGGATACCCTAGGATATGGCCCTGGCCACCTCTATCCGGCTCACTATTTGCACTCGGGAAACTTGGGGTTGCAGGCAGGGGAAGGAGCAGGAGGCGGCAGCTTGCACTCCACAGGTGCCCGTAGTGCTCCATTCGCTCCACTGAGTGTCTGGCCCACTCTGGCTTCCATTTCCAACTAAACAGAGTAGGGCGAAATCATCAGCCTGCCTTCACCTGAGTGCCCCAAGGCTGTATCAAGAGCTAGAGTCTAGAGGACTTGCCAGGCCCTGGCACCCAGCAGGCACAGCCTCCCACCCAGGCAATGGTACCTTGATGCTCTCTAGCTCCTTCTCTCGCTGCAGCAGCTGTTTCTCTAGCTCCGCTACCCGCATCATGTTCTCATTCTCCAAATCCAGAAGCTTCTCTGTGAGCTGCAAGATGGGAAGGGTGGCTTTGGGGCTAGCCCTAAAGACTGGGCACTCAGCACAGACTGAACCTCAGTCAGGACGGGCCCGGACCCCTCCCATCCAGGGCCCCAAAGGCAGCTGGCTGAATGACATCCCCATGTCACATGCATGGGCCCAGGGTCTGAGGTCTACAAGGCAAATGGTTACACCTGATCTGAGGTCACCTCAGGAATAGCCCTGGGGACCAGTGTATGTGTTCTTGATTTATGGATGAGCCAGAGCCTCAATCTGAGCATACCCACAGGGGGGCCTAAGGCTCTCCTGGGGCTCAACCTGGAAGCAAGTGGGCCAGCTCAGGATTCCGGGAGCTCAGACATTCTCATGCTTCCCCTACCCTGAGCAGTGGCTGGGCTGGGCAGAGCAGGACCACCTACATGGGACACATGCTCCTCCAGCTCTTCCACCTTCTCCAGGGCCACATTCTTGGTCTCCGCATCCTCCAGCAAACCTCCCACATCGAACACGTTGTCCAGGTACGCCTGGATCTGCACCTGCAGCTTCTCGCTTTCCGTGTGCCTTGACTTCTGGGGAGAAGCAGAGCGAGTGGGAGCTGGGGGAGCAGACCTGGCACAGGGAAGCCTCCCGAGAAAGACTTAGTCCTCATCACCCTCCATGACATCTTCCTAAAGAGACACACGAGTTCCTACTGTGGCCAGATCCAACTCTTGCCCCATGAAGCTTCCTGAGTGGGGAGCGGGAGGGCCTGCGTGTCAAGCCACAGAAGATGGGCAGAGCTCTGTGAACATCTACAACTAGGCTTTTGTGAAAGAAAATGCCCTCGTAATATGTAATTAGTCCTCGGTCCCAGAGCCCACTACCCAAGAGGACTGGAGCCCAGCTCACCTGTAGGAACTCCTCCAGCCCCAGCTTGGTAAACTCATACTGCAGGTGGACCCGGAAGTTCATATCCTCCACCGAGTGCACCACAATGTTGATGAACTGCATGCAGGCCACCTGGGAAGCAGCCCAGAGAGGCAGAGACAAGAAGGGTAAGGGGAGCACAAGGGGCAGGGAGGGTAGGCGGCTATTAGACCATCACCGTCAGGTGAATAATCAAAAGGAGTAAAAAAGTGAAGTCTTTATGGGATCAGTATGAGTATTTTAACTTAAAAAAAAAACCCCAACTTAATATTCAGTGTATAAAGAGAAGTAAATTACATCATAAGATGTAGCTGATTTCCTCTGTAAATCAGTAAGTATTGTTGAAATGATCCTACTTAGCTAAGGCCTCTGGACTGAACAGAAGAGAACCTAGAGGAAGAGCCTGAGAAAGGAGAGCAGCTTGGAAAGGATTCCAACAGGGGCCAAGAGGGCACAAAATGAGAGAAGGAGATACACCCGAGACATATTTCTGAAAGCTCTCTAGGTGGACAAGTGGATGAGGTGCATTTACTGAGCTGAGAGAAAATCATTGTAGGCTTCACACAAACTGGAATATGCCATCAGCCTGGCCCCTGATCTCAAGGAACATGTGGCCCTGGGGGTGGGGCCTCATCCAGGCCCCTTTCTCACCATGAAGTCGATGTTGCTGTCCTCATTCCGGAAATACTCCATCAGCTTCTCAAAGCGGTGCAGCTCTTTGCATACCTGAGCAAGCAAACCTCAGTGAAAAGATCTGTCCCAGGCACAGCCCAAGCCCCTGAGCCCTGGCTCCCAGGGACATCATGACAAAGGGACTGGTTCAGAGCAAGTTTTGCCACAACTTTCGCTATGCAATGGGTCATTCGGGGCACTACAGAGCAAAGACTGGGTCCCTGGTCCCCCTCCAACTTATCCAGGGAGCTCAATAAAACCCATAACCTTATTCTGAGCTGCAGGTGCCTCTGGGGGCAGGCCAAGGAAAACCACAGGAGTCTGATGATGACAAATGACTGAAGGAAGGAGGGAGTAGGAAGGCTGCCAGGCCATGGTTAAGGCAGAAGGCTGAGGGCCCAGTGAAGACACAGGAGGCCAGAGTGCAGGAAAGCCCCTGGGCTGAAAGGGGTCCAGAGACACACTAAGCCTCTGACTTCAAGGAGGAAGAGCCATTTCCTGGCTTGAACAATGGCTGCTAGGGAACTAGTCCAAAGAGGAAGAAGGGGTGGGACCAGCAGCTGCAGCTGATGTCGAGGAATCCTGTGTTTAAGTAAATGGGGGTTTCAAAGCTAGGGCCAGAATCTGGGGAAATTCCAAGTAAGAGCTCCTCTCCCTACCCAGTAACAGTTAGAACCAAGGAGGACTGTTGCCTACTTTCCCTTCTGGCTGCAAATACACTGCCTTGGCTTCTTCTGCTGTGCTCACTTGTCTCACTAGCCCCAAGCAGACACCCAGAGCTGCCAGGGGTCTGTACGTTTAATGAGCTCTGCAGGTGATCTGAGGCATGACCAGGTTACGACCACTGAACTATAGCCTTCAGCTTTCTGAGGGCATCTTCAGCTGGTAAATCAGGAACATTCCTGGCAAAAAATCTGGTACAACTGAAATTCTCTCTTTGGTTAAAAAATGAAAAAAAGGACAGGAGAAGACCACTGAGCTGACCACTGGGACGTGTGAAATCACAGAAAGGATACACGCACACAAATGTGGGAGACTGACCTCTTTAAAATTGTCAAAGGCAGCAAGGATGATTTCGTGACCTCCCCGCACCAAACACACGGCTGCCAGGAGCTCCAGTACAAGGGCTTTGGTCCTAAGGTGAAAAAAGAGGATTAACACTCTACCTCCAGCCCACTGGCCACCACACAGTCCACTTCCACTTCAACAGGGCGAGCCCTTTCAGAGTGGACACAGCCTTAGCGATGAAGGAAGAGGGTGGGTTTGGGGAAAGGCGAGGGAAGGCGTGCTCCTTCTGCTGTGCAGACCAGAGAGAGCCGGGGGCATTCCCCATCCTCCAGCGGAGGGGAGGGAGTGGACCGACGCACTGACCCTGGCCTCAGGACCTGGAGGCCAGGCAGGGCTTCTTACCAGAGACAAGTGGGGCCAGTTCTGCGGGGCCGGGGGCAGAGAGCAGAGGGAAGGAGCTTACCTCGGATTCTTATTGTTAAGACTGAGCGCAATCTCGTTGACAGCGTGGGGGTGGGACATGACCAGGTTGAAGCCGTACTACAGCCAGAAGGGACAGAAGGAGGGGAGACCTTGCTGGTTAGAAAGGCAGGTCACAACTGGCTGTCCCTGACTGGAAGCCCCGCAAAATTCATCTTTTACTAGTTTGCGCTCCCCTGAATTCCCCCGTTTGGCAGATGAGGCAAAGCACGAATGGCTGGTGCTGCCACTTACCTGATAGTTCATGATGGCTCTGAGACAAAGGATGCAGACATGGACATCATCCTTCTGGCTCACCAGGCGGGAGTTCTTCAGGGCCCGGCGCCCAGGGAGTGTGCTGTACCTGGGTAAGGGGGGCTGCCGGTGAGAAGTAGGAGTGGCCCCCCGTGATAACAGGCTATTCCATCACAGCAGCAGCAAGGTGGGACAGAGCACCTCTCATGCACAGCCGAGACAGGGTGCGGGAGGCAGGGCGTGCAGCTGTTTCCACCTCCTTGAACAGGTGTTTGTTCAGTAACTACCCAGGAGCCCAGTTTCACGGTAATGCCCAGAGGCTCTCTAAAACACACACAGCAGGCACGAAGGCCTTCCTCCAGTCCTTGAGATGGATCCAAGAAGATGTTCATTTGATCCTCCCCTCCTCCTCCTTGCAGTAGTGGCTGCATCTTCCACATATTCCCTGGGACAGAGGTATCTTGGCCCCCACACCCCTGCGATGCCCCTGAAACGGCAGATCAAACCCCAGGGCTTCAGGAGGATGATTTGGCTTTGTACCTCTCCTCCCGTGATGGCTCATGAAAGAAAGAGGAAGCACAAGTGGTATCTGCTTGTATAGGACGGGACGGTGAGCAGTGTCAGAGGAGCAAAAGTCAAAGAGGCCGGGAGGAAAGCATGAGAGAAAGAGACCATGGCAAGGACCATAGGTCCTAAAGGAGCACCTTCCTGGGTGAGAAAGGCTAAGAAGTCATCTGCTTCATCCACCTACCTCCTGGCAGATGGCCTTTAAGACACTGCAGACAAATGGACATGTGGAAACCTTACAGAGAAAGGGTCTAAAGGAAGACGTGAAGGGAAGGTACACAGCGGGCAGGCTGGGTGGGAGCCGGTCTCTGAGCAGCTGACGGGGCAGAGTGCGGAGCCAGAGGGAGAGACACAGGAAGAGCAGGAACTGAGAGCCCAGTGAGGGCCACGGAGCTAGGAGGAATGGTAGCGGAGATGCGGAGTGGAAGCACCCCCAGAGAGGGGGTGAGGAAAGGGGAGAGCTGGAACCCCAGATGGGGTGGGCACAGCTAAGGGCAATGTACTTACCCAGGACAGATCGCTGGGCAGAGTCAAGGAGACAGAGAGGACAGACCAGAGACAGACTGGCAGGCAGAGGACAAGAGAGCTGAGCCTGGAAGCAAGAGTGACGGGGGAGCATGAGCACTCACCGCTGTTACCCGAGACCTAGACGGAGGGCGAGGGTGGGAGGCAGGCGGACAGAGCGAGAGCGCACATACCGGAGCACAGACTGGCGCGCAGAGCGAGCGAGGCTGTTGGTGAAGGGGGCTGACAGGGCGCTGGGTGGCTGCAGGTCCTCGATGGACCTGCTCCAGGATCGGAGCTTGTCAAATGCACCATCGTCACCACTCTCCAGACCCTCAAAGTCAAACCTGGAGCAGGAAGGGACATAGATGCGCACACACAGGAGAGATTCAGTGCCCAGGCCCCCCGGCGAGCCCACCCCAATCCCTTAGACCTCTAGGGCAACAAGAAGCAAGGGCAGCAAAAAGAGAAAGCAGAATTGGGCAGCAGAGACCCAACTCTGGTCAGGAGAGCCGCCCACACAGGATGAGGGCAGAGTAGGCACAGGCAGAAACGGAGGTGTCTGAGGAGATGGGAACGTTGGCAGAGACCAGCGCTGCCGCACTCAACCCCGCCCCCACCAAACAATTCCAGGGTGACCATCCTATGGCACAAAGGAATTCAGGGAGTGGGCATTCTCTGCATTCTGAGCTTTAGGTGGGGCACCTTGAAGAAGCTGTGTCTCTCTGTGGAGAATCTGCCCCCTGGAGGGGTGGCAGCTCTTACTGCAGCTGGCAGCAAGCCCAGAGCCCTCAGTGTCCCGTTGGGCTCAGTGGTTCTGGATTGAGTTCATGAGGGCAGGTCAGCATGGAAGGGAATGGAGGACCCACAAATCAGAGAGGAACAGTCTCCTATGTTCAGGGAGGCACCACAGTGAGAACACTGGGTGCTATGCTATCCGTGGTAACACTGGGTTTTAACAATAAGGTTTTCTGTGGTTCTATGTGAGTTTCTAGGTTTTTCTGATACAAAGACTCCTTGGAATTCAGCTTCTTTGTGGAAAGAAATCATAGGTGAGGGGTGTGGACTCAGGTCCTTGGTCCCTACAGGAGTTGGGATGCTTTCTCAGTTTGTCACATCCTGCTTCTGGGACCAGATGTCCCCGTTGCCCCCATCAGCAGTTTGTGAGCATGGCCAGGTCAAGGAGGACAGCTCAAGATGACAAACGCAGAGCCTTTCCCCTTGCACATTCCCACATCAGGTTATGCCCCCGCTGAGAAACAAGCCCCACTCCTCTTTCCTGTCCTTGTTCCCCACGTCACTAAGGACTGAGTGAACATCTCCTACAAGCTCTGCCCTCAAGGAGGCTTCTCCTCCAACATGACAGCCCTGGGGTCAAAGGCACAGAGAGCAAGGCTTTTTGAAGTAGGAAGCCCTATGTGCAGATACTGAGCATTCCCAAGGAAGAGGGCCGAGTCCCAGCACTTGGCACTGTCTACTGGAGAGCGCCATTACACGCCAGAGCAGACTCCCCGACGAGGAAACTACCGGCAACAGCGCTATTTCCTGACACTTGCCATTTACAGATGCCTTCACGCAAACTCAATGTGGCTTCATCCCTTTCCTCTCAACCCTTCTGAAAACACACATTCCTCCCTCCGTCCCCGAAACCCCGAGTCTTTCTTTTAGAGAGAGTCAAGGCACTGCCGTGGGCACGACAATGTGAGGCTCCAGTGTATTTTGGTTTAGAGCAGCTGGGATTTGTTTGCTTTTCAAACAAGATAGGCTTATTTGGGAAAATGATCTACATCTTTTTACTATAAAAGCCCTGAATTAAAAAAAAAAACCCACTTCGGCAAATGTTTTTCATATCTTTCTATAAAAAGAGTGGATTTTAAAGAGCTGGGAGGATCCCAAGGCACAACTTCTCCAGTGGCTGATGAGGGAGCCAGCAGGTTTGGGCTTAACAGGGGATGACCTGGAAAAGGAGGCAGGTGCTAGTCGGAATCACTAAGGGGACTGAAGACCTGATGGAGAGAGAACACGTAGGGACAATGACAGTAGCAAGAAAAGTGAAAGTCTAGGCTAGGACAGTCCAGCACTGAGGGGCTCATCAGGATGCAGAACTTTCAGGGCTGAAGCTGGGGAGAGTCACGCAAAGCTGGGAAGACTGGTACCCACGGGCTGACAACTCTCGGGTCTAAGTCTGAATGTGTAGGTCGCCTGTGAACGGTAAGCCCTCTCCCCACGTATCCAGTAATCATGGCAGGTGCACCACCCTGAGTGAGAGTTAGGATTAAGCAGTGGCTACTACAGAGCACAGACTGTGCTCCAAACACTACACAGTACACGCTGTACACTACCGTCTAATCCTTACAACAGCCCTGGAACATGGATTCCCTCTTACATAAGAGATGCAAACTTGCCTGAGGGCACAGACAGAAATCAACAGGATGGGGACCTGGCTTTGTCATATTCACAAGTCCCCGTGTCTTCTACCCCACACTGCCTTCTCATCTGTACTAATTACTTCTGACTGTCTGAGCCCCGAACCTGCATGAATAAGGTTTCTGAATGCTTCACATTCAGACTGGGTTAAAGGTCATACTCACTGCTCCTGGGGTGACTGGACTAACACTCCCACAACTAGAAACCAGAGGAGTTTCTCGAAAACTCATATCTCAAGACAAATGAACAATTCAAGAATCTCTCTCTCCCAGAAGTCAAGGATATTTTCTTCATTTGCTTGCAGCAAGGATTCTGGATCCTTTGGGTTCTGATTTTGAGCTCCCTCCATATTGCTTTCCTCCTGCTCCCCAAACACACCTCCTACTCCAGTCACCTGGCACTCTTCACTAATCACAGACATCCCCTTGGCTGCCTGGGATTGCCTTTCCCATCTCATCACTGTACTCTCACCCTTCCTCATCAGATCAAAACTGTCCCCAAACCTAGCCCCAGGCTGGTACTCACATGACAGAACACTGGGCAAAGGACAAGTAGTCCACCAACACATCCAGGCCTTTGTTTTCATCATTCAGAAACTCCCGCACCCACCTGCAGATAAAGAAAACCATGGAGGAGTCTGATAAAGGGAGTGGCGATGAGGAGACCCAACAACACCCCACTCCCGGATCTTCCAGAAATTAGCACGAGACTGGGACCATTCTGAAGATCAAAATCCAGGGCATACCCAGCGAAGGTCAAGGGGAGCCAGATGGGGAACTACAGAGGCCTTCCAGTAAGTCAGCCACACAAGCTTCACTTCTCCAGGACCAGGCCCTGGCCCAATAATTCCTGCATCCTGGTGTCTGGCACGAGTGTGGGCACACAGTCTTTGCATAGTGTTTGCAGGAAAAATTGGGAGGCCCTGTGCAGAGGTGACTACAAAAGGCCAGCAGCTCCCTAACTTGAACCAGTCAAAATACAGGCAGGAAAGGTCAAAGAGAGCTCTGGATGAGAGGCCAACTGGGCCAAAGGGCTCTCCACCAAGTTCAAGGAAAGGCATTTTGGGAAGTAAGCAGAGAGGGATAAGTGGGAGTTCTGAGTTGGATCAGGGTAAGGGCACGGTCAAGAGCTCAGATAACTCCTTTTGACTGTGAGCACTCAAGAGGCAGACTGAGGACTCGGCCCCATGCCCAGGAAGCAGGAGGGTAGACGACAAGGACCCTAAAGACAGTAGACCCTCCTGCCTTCAGGCTGATATCCCTGGAAGGAAGCTGAAGAGTGAAACCAACGGGGGCGGTTAGAGCACAGGTTCCTTCCACAGCAGAGACAATAAAACTCGCAGGATGAAATCCCAAGTCTTCTGTTCCCTCGGAACATCCGGGGGTCTTTACAGACCAGCTGCCACCAAACAGCCCTGCAGGGCCGCTGCTCCCCACAGCTGGAGCACCAGCGCCATGTTAGCTGGCCACACCCGACTACTGGGCCAGAGCACCGGGCCTGCTGGCGGAGATCTGGCAGGAGGCTTGGCTGAGGCTGACTGACACTGGAGCTGCCTGAAGTTAGCTTCCTCTCTGGGGGACGACAGGCCTCCCGTTTCCTGTCTGTCTGCTCTCCAGCTCCCCACCCCCTTCTCATTTCCTGTCTGAGTCTACACTGCTATTTTCGGGATCTTGACACTTTGAGGAGAGGTTAAAGGGCAGCTCAGCAAGGCAGAGAAACCAACACAGACCAGGGAGAGGAGGAGCTGGAGGCTCTGGAATCCCACTCCCAAGCCTCTGGCCCATGTAGTTAGTGCCTGCCCAGCTCCCACAGGCTGCCCCTGCATACCTAGCTTCTGCAGGCCTGGGGCTGACCAGGCTGTGGCTGAAGCAGGGTTCTCCTCTCCTCACTTCACTCTCAGCAACTATACCCTGCAGCACCCACACCCCTGTCCTGACAGACTCTTCCTGCCCTGAAATTCAGGAAGGATCCCAGCCTCCTTCATAACTCTACCCTGAGAAGTCACAGCTCAGATGGCAGGAGCTACTGACATGCCATACACTAAGCTGCTTCCTGGGAACCAAGAACCAGGTCCAGACCTCTAACTCATGTGCCAACTCCAAGAGGCCTGGGCCTGGGAACCACTCTGCTCTGGCCACAGCTCCTGGCCAGCGGCCAGAGAGGCCGGCACCAGGTAGAAGTGGTGGGCAGAGGAGGCCTGTATGCTGTATGGCCCCTCCCGAGAAGCGCTAACCCCTCTTCATGTATGCAAGCTAACAGGGAAGACAAGAGGGCCTGAGAGGGCAGGGAAGGCTCAGAGACGGGCAGGGGCTGCCATCTGTGTCACTCCTGCCCTCACACACAGGGCAGCTGAGGAGGCCCTGCCAGTTTTCCCTTCTGTGAGGATTCACCAAACAAAGACGAGAGTTTTCAACGTCAGTTCAGAGATGAGGTAGAAAAGCCAACTCTGGCCATCAGACACAGCTAATGAAGCCAGGAACTGTCCCTTTCTTCTCTCTCCCATGCCGTTCTCTCTGTGACGCGGCAGCAGCAGCTGACAAATAGGTAGCCTCTCTAAGAGCCCGCAGAGCTGGCCTGAGGATGGACAAGCAGTGCTGCCAAGGACAGGAGGGGAAAGCACATGATGCCACTGGGCTCTTTCCATCCCTATTCTCAGGAAGCCCAGGACCCTGGACCGGCACCTGCTCAGTGACTCCCACCCCTACCCCAGCTCCACTTCTCACTCATGTAACCGCTCAACATTCATGCCAGAGTCCTCAGTCAGACTGAGGCCCTGTGGGCAGCACTCTATCAGGTGTCCTCAGTCTCATTGTGTCCTCTCTCTCCATATATATATATATATATATACACACACACACACACACACACACACACACACACACACACACATACATATATATACACATATTCCCTTTGCTGGTTACAGTTTTAAGAAACCGAGACCATTGCCATCTTTCTCTACCTCACATACTAGCCTTCTGCCTGTGTCGCAAGTGCTGGTTCCCCACACAGAAAAAGGACTTGCACAGCTCCTAAGGACTCTGTCCATAGGTTGGCAGTACCAAGGGCTGTGAATACAGAGGACACTGAACCCCTTGCCCCACTGCCTTAGCTCTTTCCTGGTGCTTCAGGAAGCTTTCTCTGCACATGAACTAAGGTTGTCTTTTAATCAAACAAATAATCTGGGCAACAAATAATCCAAAAATTGGGTCTCAGCCACACAATGCAATATGCTCCCCATTCCCCATCCTTCTCTGGGCCTCCCTTGGCCCAGCCCCAGGCCACAGGCAGACTCCAGTCTCAGCTGCTGTGGGAATGTCTTCCACTCAAAGCCACAGGCTGAGGACCCCAGGAGAGGCCCCAAACTTGCTAGCAGCATCCAGTAAGCAGCTGGCAGAGCCGTGGGAAGGAGAGGGCGTGCCAGAAAAGGAACAATCTAAAGCTCTGAGGACCAAAGACCATTCCAGAGCCACTGTAGGGAGACAGACAGCAAACCATCCTCAAAGGGCACCAGATCTTATGTGGCCAGAAAGGGCTTGCAGACAGGTGAAGAGGTTCATGATAATCGTACTCACCCAATGTGGTTGGTACGAAGTGAAATCTCCAGCTCCCTCAGAACTTTGGTTGACTCCTGCACTCTCCTCCTGAACTTCTGTGAATATGGAATTTTCTGGTCACTGACGGAGACCTCCTCAACCCAACTTCACAGGAGAAACAGGGGCAGAAAAAGAAAGGGAAAGACTACAAGAGGCAATTACAGGTCCTCTCCCTATTACTATCTGCCACTCCAGGCCTATAGTTGCTGAGCCCAGAAATCCAACTCCCATTGCTCGGATGCAGATGTACCCAACCCAAGTTAAAGGGTTTTCCCGTGAACCCCACTTCACCTTCCGAGTTACACTGGGGTCCAAGAAGCTCTGGAGTTTCTGGATGTAAGTATGGGGAGGATTCTTCACCTGGAACCGTTCCTGTAAGGGAAATGTGTGCATGTTTAGTCAGTCAGGGTCCTAAGGAGAGGGCTAAGGAAGCAGCAGATCACCCAGAGTGTTTGATGTGAGGGGGAACCCCGTCTCCTAAAGTGGTTGTCTGGCCCTTAACATCACCCAAAACATAGGTTCCCTCCTGTAACTTCTCTGTAGGTATGTCCCATCTGTTGCCTTCTTCCCTTCCTCAGTTAGTATTCCCTGAGTCTAAAAGATTTTTCTATGAAAAAAATTATTTCAAGAGCCTGATGCTTGCAAAGAAGATGCGATGATAGTTCATGAATAATACCCAAAATAAAGATATGATTGAGAAATGTTCACTGCCTGGCCGCCTGATAGATGAGGGTTTGGAAGACCAAGAAGAGCACATCCTGGATTTGCAGAATGCAACCTTCTCAGTCACAAACCCTGAAAAAGGGATGGGACTGGCTTTACAGCATCAACACAGCTCAGGATTGTAAACACACAACCTCAAGCCTGAAGCCTGCACTCTGCAAGGTCATCCCTTGACCCCTTTCCACACAGGGCACAGGACCATGCCCTCCCCATTTTGGTTCAACCTCATCTGACTCTAGAGGAAACTTAAGGAAAATCTTGAGCACCCTGGTGGGCCTCATAACCGAGATATCTTAGGAGTTGGTGGGGGGTAGAGTGGCCAGAAAGGGTCCAGGTGGATAATACAATGCTAGGAAATAGGACCTAAAAACAACATAAAAGATGAAAAGAAAGGTTTGAGAAAGAACTAAAATGATGTGACCTAGAAACGACTATCAAAGAAACTCAGTACGAGAGTCTACTGTTCTCCAAGCCCCCAAGAGGAGTTCACCAAGTACAGCAACTCCTCTCAACGCAGAACACAAGGAAATGGTCTTTTCTGGGGAGGAGGGACCTGGGCAAGGGTCTGGGAAGCATAATCCTACACTGGGTCAAGCAGCAGGGCTCAGGGGACAGAGGAGCACAGAGTCAGCTGCCCGAGCCTTGGCTCCATCGCAAGCCGGCTTCAGGCATCAGGCAAGGGACTGAGCCTCAGATGATTCTACTATCAGATGTCACAGTGACTTCCCCAGAGGGTTTTTGTGAAAATTAAATGAGATAGTTCAGTACCTGCAAGTGCATGGTCGATCATAAACACTCAGTAAATGTTAGCTATTATCATTTTTGTTCAGTGTTTAAAAATAATAAATCTGCTCATAACAAAACTCCATGGGAAAGTGCTGGGTAAACACAACACCCACACTTTGTGCAAGGTGCGTCAACATCTCCCAAAGGGTAAGCTAACTCATAGTCCAGCAGACAGGCCCGAGTTCAGAGACTTGTGACTTGTAATCTTCAATTGCGTGCAGGGCAAGAGCCGTAGGTGTTTGATCTCAATTCTCAGCTAAGTAATAATCTCTATATTCCTTCCAGTGCTAAAGAATATTCATGTAGAAAGAGTTTCCAACTGTTATTTCCAACTTCTACAAGTTGGGAATAGAAGATTCAGGGAGATTGGGGCTTCTCATTCCTAAAGATCTGTAAATCATCAGAAAACCCCCTGCTATTTGGCAGGTCTGGGGCAGAGGGAGAGGTAAACAGCCCTTTGGGTTACCTTGCCAGGCTGAGCCCTCACCCTAGGAAAGGCAGAAACAGGTTTTACTGTGAAAAATACTAAACTCCTCCAAGCCAACTCTACACCCAGAGCTACACAAACCTCCCTCGGGCTACTGGGAAGAAATCAAGACGGCTCTTTCCAGGAGCTAGGGGGGACTTGGTCTGCCAACCATGTCTCTATTGGGAGAGTCCTCTTGGAAGCGGAAGTGAGCACAGACTGAAGCCCAGTCCAGGCCAGAGGACTCAAAGGGCCCCAGGGTTGCAATCAATGCAGCCATTGGCTTTGCTACCTTGTCCAGCCCAAGACACAACCCCCATCTTCCAGCCCTGGCCCAAACCCTGTACCTGGTCACAAATCAGATCCCACTTCTTCTCATTGTCATACTGCCGCAGGAGCCGGGCCTTGTCGGGAGGCAGGTTCATGGAGCTCTGAGGAGAGAACCCAGATAGAGAGGATTGAAAGTTCCCCCACTCGGTGGAGAGAAAGGCAGGCAGGTTTGTAGGCCCCATGGCTGATAAGCCAGGCTCAGAGAGGCTGTGGGCTCCTGTCTCCCCTTCATATTTATTCAGTTTGGTGGAGCAATGTTTTCCAAACTGTAAGTTGTGGAATCAATTTAGTGAGTCAGGATTAATTTTATTTTAAATGAAAATGAACAGATTATAGAAGATGCCAGAATTCACTGCAAGAAGGAAACATGTTCCATGAAGTTTTTTTGTTTCTTGTATATTTTATGTATGTGCAGATATACACACATACATAGGCCATGCTGTAAACGTGTTTCTTAACATTTGATGAATCCAAAAGCGAGCAGGCAGGCAGCAGGTAGGAAGGATGAGAGAAAAGGAAGAAGCACCTTCATTTATTCTATTTAGTTTTCATCCTGGTTGTTCCCCGCTGGGCCATGGAACACGAACCCGGATAACTGGGACGTATATGAACTGCACCCAGACAAAGGCAACAAACCCAACAGCTACTCCAACAGAACATACCAATTACTCAGTCTTTTAGAAAATAATTTACAAAATATCAATACTTTTAATTATTAGTAACAAATTACTTATGATATACCTAATTAAGACACAGTAAAGTATTCTGGACCCTTGCTGAGACACTCTATATAACCTAGCATATAGGACAGACCAAGAGTCATTTTGTCTCGTTCATTCTTGTTTACCGAAAGAATAAATGAATAAAGTGTGAGTAAATTAGTGAGGGAAGCCCAAGGTGCCCAGGATCCAGCCCCACAGAGGCTGGCAGCCCTACCTTCCCTTCCCTTCGCCCTGGTCCAGTCCAGCCTCTCTGACCAACCCCTGCCTTACTGCAGGTCACAGAGGGTGCCTCTACAGGCAATCTGACAATCTAATGAGATCACACCTGCCCTCCACACTCCTGAATCAAATACAGTCTCCTACCTGTAGTATTATAGCTCCTGATAACCCGCATGACCCCCAAGAAGCCCAGCCTTTCCCTGGCACACTGCAGGGCACTGGAGGGCCTTCCTCACCTTTCCTGTACCAACGGCTCCAAGTTCAGCACTAAACCCTGGCAACCCAAGCATGACCCCTTGATTTACCTCCCCCCAGCCCTTGACATCCTCATCCCCTTGAAACATGTGTACCCAGGGTCCCAAGGAGTCACACAGGCTGAGCGCTACTCCAGAGGAAGCAGGAATATTCTGGGAAGGGATCTTTTATTTTCTAAGAAACTAAAAGAAAATCTTTAAGCAACATTATTTCTGACACATGTATCCATTTATTATGCATGTGTTCACACACACGTTAAACTAGCCGGACAGTCATCTAGCGCTAAAGGCCCATGTCTACTCATGTGGTCTCCAGTCCCTGAAACTGTAATACCATGACAGGCACTTAGAAGAGAATAAGTTGACAGTAAACATATGGTTAAGATATTCAGATCCAAGTCATAGGTCCAACTCCTGGTTGGACATGGGGTCACTAGGGCTCAAAGAGAAGTAGGGTTAGGTTCTGCTCAGGGTTTAGAATTGGAAGAATTCAGGAATTACAGAAGTGAGGCAGATGGGGAAGAAAAAAAAAGGGGATGAGACCACTATAACACCCCTTTCTCATGGTTTCTGCTGCTCGTGAATCTGTCTGCACTTCCTCAGGAAAGGGGGGCTAATGGAATCCTCCCTGCTGCCGATGTAGTTCAGATGGCTGATACAAACCCAGAATGTTCTCTCTGGAAATACTTTGCTAAGAGCCAATCTCAGCTTGTCTATGTGGATAGCAGGACAGGAGAGGGAGATCACAACAAAATAGGGGCCCAAAGAACAAAGGTGGGCCCAGAGCAAGGTCTCCTGCCTAACCGGACCAGCCTGTTGAGGCTAAACCCAGGCAAGACTGAAGCAGTGAGTCCTCAGGCTGGTTCTGATTTGCACACCTGAGACATCATATCTGCCTGTTTCTCCCAAATCTATGCCACGAAAATTGTTTTCTGTTATCTCCCCTGGAAGAAAGTGGCTGGGGAGGAGGGAGTGGGGAACCTGTCACTATGGTGGCAGACGTCACATCCCATCTATACCAACTCCTCCCTCAGACTCCCACTGTTGACTGCTGTGGCCTCAAACATCCCCACCATATGAATGAGTGTGGAAAAGTTTGGTGTGCCCAGGGCTTCAGAGATGAAGTACAAGCACCCGCTTTGGGAATCCTAGCCTGAGAAAATGGATGAGGCACACCAGGAACCAAACTTTAGACAGTCAGGAGAGATGGGTCCCCAGAGTATGGAAAGTGATGGCAGAAGCACGAATCAGCTCTCATTCTAGACCCAAATCCTCCAGTCTAGCACTCTGGTGGCACTCTCTGGGCCATGATGTCAGCCTTCTCTGCTTCTCTGGGGTTGAAGTATGATGGGGAAGGAAGTGGTTAAGGGAAATTCCCCCAGGCGCCAACACTCTCACAAAAAAAAAATCGGTCTTGACTGTGGAGGCAGGACCCACCAGCTAAGGACAGGACCAGGCCCTGGTCGGGGCAAGTCTCTCCCTGCCAGACAAAGGCGTAGGCCTTCTGCCTCCGCCTGATAACATGTGTGAGTCCAGCAGAGCTCCAATGTCCTGAGGAAGCTGCTCTGCCCTGAGGAAGGGAAACTTCCTGAGTTCCGGGGACAGCCAGGGAGCAAGCTTAACCCAGTTCCAGGCTCTGTCAAAAGTTTGTTTCCTTGACATTTGCCTTCAGTAGCTCCACAGATTGTGAACTTTAAGAAGGCAGAGTTGAATAAAGTTCTGAGACCCTTGCTGGACAGAAAGCGGGCACAGATGCTTTGGAGGGAAGGACACTGGATGTGGAGACAGAGCCCAAGATAAGAACTCTGGGCGCTTCAGAGTTACTGGACCTGTGAGCTCATCCATAAAAACAGAGATAATCTCACTACTTCACAGGGTTTTATGAGGATTAAATGACAAATATTTTATGTTCATGTGTATCTGGAACACTGAATGTTTTGTCTTGAGTAGTGTTGAGACGTCCCAAGGACCTGCCCTCAACTTCTGGGCTGTCTCTGTCTCTGTCCCTCCTTCAGCACTGCTTCTCAACATGCTGAGACAGAGCAATCCTTACCTTTGCTTTGATACTTTCTCCAATTTCTTCTAAGACTTGGAGGCCATTTAAACACCACCATCCTTGGTAGGTGGGGGAAGACGCCAAGGAGATGGGAAAAGGGGAAGATGCACTCAAACTGAGAACAACTCTGGAACTGAATCCTAATTCAAAGGGAACCAGTCCGAAGTCTAATAATAAAAACTATAAAAGGAAGAAGCCAAAAGGGGTGGAGCTGATGCTTCTCCAACAAGGCTGTGCTGGTTCACTGCCAGTTTGAGGCCAGGCAGAGAGCCCTGCTCCATAGCCAACCAACTCCTGGGTCCTAGGAGCACAAAGGCCCGGTTCCTCCATTAAGGTTTCCTTCCTCCCACCCAATCATCAGCCTGGTGATGAAACAGAGGAGGGGGGCACCAGTCACAGAGGTTCCCTTCCTTTTCCTGCTTTGCACCCCCAGCCAGTAGCCCCTCCTCGTTTCCTTCCCACTGCAGGGGAAATGCTGATGGAGCTGGAGTTTCAAAGCTGTGGGCCCAGCTCTGGGACTCACCCCCAACTCTGTCAGACTCCTCAGGCCTGGCCTGGGGGAAACCCAAAACAGAAAAAAGAACCACCAAAAATTCCCAATCATTGCTTTTGCTTCTAGTCAATCATGATAAATCTTAGGAATAGAAACAAAAGCTCTGAGAATCAGGAAAGTCTGAGATGTCTGGAACTTTCCTGGAAAGGGGATCCTGGGGGCTTTAAGGAAGGCTGGCAGGAGCTGTTTATTTTGATACAGAACATAAGTTATGGTTGTATTCACGCTTCCCCACCAAGTCCCCGAAGGCGGTTGGACACCTCCGATGAATGTGGCATCCCCAAGCCCCGTGCTCAGCCCCGGAAATGAGGAGCCCTGGGAGTTGATGCCAGAACTTCTGGGAGGCAGTCTGTGACACAATGAGCACCACCGTGCTTCCAAGCCTGGGCCGCCTTCTCCAGCATCCACAGGTCAGCCTGCCTGTCAGATGGGCAAAGATGGAAGCAGCGAGGAGGCGCAGGGCTTGGGAACTCCAGGAAACTGCTATAGGAGGGGCTGTCACACTGCTTCTCCTAAGATCCCTATAAACAAACGGCTCTGCCCCAAGCCAATGACAAAGCAGGCAACACCAGGCACAAAGGCCTCGTCGCAGCTGCCAAGAGGACAGAGCATTAGGAGTGGCCCTGCCGGCCCTCCACGTGTCTCTACTGGTGGGCAGCGGGCGCAGCTGTGGCCAGCTGGGCACTGCTCCCAGAGGGCAAGAGCCCAAGGAGGGGGAGGTACCAGCTACTGCAGCCTTGGCCCCCTTGGCGAACACAGTGAGACTGCTGCAGTAGCAGCTCCCAGACAATGAGTTATTTTCAGCCAGCACCGTAACACAAGCCAGCTGGCCAGTGTGCAGGGCGGGAGTCCTCCACCCAGCCCGCCCAGACGACAGGCTGGTCGGTCTGTGGCCCAGCCCTTGCCTACGCTGTTGCCGCCTCTGTGTCACTGTTTATCTCATTGTTTCAGCACAGTTCCTCCTAACTCCCACCCCAAAACGATAATTCTGTTAAGAGAAAACCAAAAAATCAGAGTTTGATCAAAGGTCCAAAAGCTAAAATTAAGAAGGTCCAGGCATAGAAGTCCAGCCATCCCTCCAAACACCCACACTTTTCCCCAACCCCATGACGGGTAGGCGTGACACAGGGGAGGAAACAGCCCAGATGGGTGGCCAGATCTCAATGTCGGCCCCTCTTCGCTGTCAACCTGAGAGACCAGCTCAAGACCATGCTCTTCGCCTGCCTCCCTCCTGTCCTTCTCTTCAGGGCTCAGGTTTAGAGACAATAACGTGAGACAGCCTGGAATGAGTCGAGTCAACTGGGAAGGGCTTGGGGTTCTGCCATATCCTCTGGCAGAAAGGAAATCACAGGAACAGTTCATGACATTTGACTGGAGGAGAGACAGGGCCCTCCATGATGAATTGTGATGGTCACCCTCCGTGATGGTGGTGAACGCTCCAAGCAGCCCTGCATCAGGAAGTCAACACTAGGAGGGGTGGACGGAGAAACCACCTCCCAGACTGGGCCTCAGCCCTGGTCCTGCCAAACCCTAGAGTCTCCACAGCACAGCCCCTCTTGCTCCTCTCTTTGTGACTCTGTCACAGGAGTCCATGGGTGCACACCACCTAGTCACACACACAGCTTTCTCTAGGCCTAAGCTGCCCTATTAGACTTGTGGGAAAGTCGCTGGGGTACCTCTGACAAAAGACATCAGAAAAGACTGCGCCTTAAGTGACTATACAGTCTTAGGTCTGGCTTTCTGTTTTTGTTTCATTGAAGCTATCACTTTGGGGACAAGCCAGGGAAAAGCCAACCTGGAGAAAGACCATACTCTGTGGTCACTGATGACTCTATAATCAGAAACGACTTGCTGAGCCCCTGAGCAGCCTGGAGGAAAATGAGATGGATTCACCAGATGTCTCAAGCTGAGTTCTGCAACTCACACCAGGGAAGTCGAATGAAGGAAAGGTCCTGGAAGGCCAGCATCAATCAAACAAAGAGGTGACTTTTCTAAATACAACTATACCCAGGCCTTTTCTTCATGGCCTGGAGGGCTCCTCCCCTGGATGCTGAGGAGGCAAAGGAGGGTGGCTGTGTCTCCACTGACAGAAAAAGTTTCATGCCCCCGGCTCTGCCACATGATTGGCAGCACAACTGACTTCAAGCAACCTCTGCAGACAACCTGGCCCCTTGACCCTGGCTGAGGACACCCCTTCTGACCTATTTAGTCAAGAAGAACACAATCTCAGAAATCTCCTTAGTGCTTCCAATGAAGCCCCCAGGCCCTGAGTTAAAAAGCCACTGCCACAGCAACTTGATCTGTCTGCTGGGTCCTCAGCCCCTCCTCGTGGTTAGCCAGACCACACGCTCCCCAGTTACGCAGAATGGAAACTATTCTGCTGGGGGCAGCTGGCTTCCCAAAGCTAAGGCATCTTGGGGCAGAGCCTCACTTTCTCCCTCTAGCCAAGCAAGGTCCTCCCTTCGCTTCATGATCTGCTCTCCAGACTCTCAGAGGATACAATACGTCTGGGGTTACATCCCACAAAGGGCATCTTCCTCTCACTCCCCAGACCACATTCCATTACTCCCCGAGGCCCAGTGTATGTCCCTCTGAGGGTTTCTCATCTACACCTTCCTTTTGTTCCCCATGTCACCATCCAGATGGATCTTTATTATTCTCTCCTGACCCTCTGGGATAACCTAGCTTGCATTCCTGCTTCCAGCTGCACATGGATGACATTTCTAAACTTCCCCTGAAATAGATCATGTTCTTTCTCATTTCAGAAATCTTGTCTGACTTATTATTTAAACAAGAAAATCTGAATCCTTTAGTCTGTTACTCTCAGCATCTTAAAATAAGAGCTCCAGAGGTAAGATTTCCCGCTGGCTGGTTCTGGCATCTCTAACCAGCCTCACCCTCTTCTGGACTCTCTGCTGGAACAGCCACTCTTGCCATAGGACTTGCTTGTAACTGAGGTTTCCCCAGTCTTCTGAATCCCTACCTATCATTAACTAATTCAAAATTCAACAACTCTGTGGCTACCCAACCTAAAATAATCAGTCTTTCTGAATTCCAAAGGATAATCATATGTGAAGAATGACACAGCAGATCTGTTATCCCCCAATGCTTTCTCATCTTCCTTAGTAATGAAACTCCAATGTTCAGTTAAGCAGTTGGCTACCCAGAATTAATACATTTCTCATCTTCCTTTGCATTCAGGTGTGGTTATATGATCACATGGGATGCAAACAGAAGTAGTGTGTACATTTCTGAGAAAAGCCATTGAAGGGAAGGCGTATACCCTTCTTTTTGCCTTTCTGTTTCACTTGGTTGGGATGCTGAGGCAATGGCTGGAATATCAGCAGCTATTCTGGACCATGAGGTGCCCTTGGAAATGAAGTTCAGATGGGTGACACAAGAAGAAAGAAAACAACTGGTCACTGATACCATGAGCATTAGCACAAATTGAATATATTCCATATAGTGTCTTTTCACATGTGTTTCCTCTATTCACTACTAGACCATGAATTCCTTAAGGGTGAGGGCTAGGCCTTACCCTCTGAATCATGTGCAGGTACTTAATAAATAACTGATCCTGCTAATACTTCTTCCACCATCAAGTCCTTTGTTCAGCTCCTGGTTATTGGTGGGAAAGGGTCAGGATTCCCCAACTCCTCACCACTATCCTTGCTATTTTGGGGCTCTCTCTCCTATTATCTGCCCTATGTACAACAGCTCAATTTACTTTCTTTACATGCTGCTTCTCACTCAGCAAACTCCCACTCCTCATTCTGAGTTTCAAGTTTGCCCTTCAGTTCATGCCATAAACCCACATCACTTCCCTGCCCTTTTCTTTAACCAGAGTCATCTTATAACCTACTAGGCCCCCCAGGCTCCTGAGCACATTATCACCACCAGCCTGTCCACCACTGTAGAAAATGCTCAAAAATGATTGGGCTAATTGAATTTCCCTAAGTTCCCATACTCTCCTTCCCAACTGCCAGCCATGCCCCACCTCCAGCACACAATAGGTGAATCTTTCATGAGTGAGAGTGGTAAGATCTACTCCCAACAATGTCTCTCAATGCATTTACTGATGCCTTTACTATGTGTTCCTGGAGTTGTAATTTATGGTTTGTGTCTTCACCTTTTCTTGAATGTCCACTAACTATACTATCACAACTCTCACAGCAGAGGTTTGAGTGTGGACTGCCAAGGTGCAGCTCTGCCACCACTAGCGGCGTGGCCTCGGGAGACTTCTTCAGTCTCTGTGAGCCTCGGTTTCCTCATCTATAAAGCAGACAGAGAAATAGTACCTACCTCAGAAGGTTGCTATGATAAGTAAATAAGCTAATTATGGGAAGCATTCATATGAGAATCTACATAGTACGTGTTACATATACTGCCAGTTGTGTTTTGTTTGGGTTTTTTTAGTCAATATTTAACTAAAACAACTATCCTCCAAGCACTAAGCTAGATTTTAGAGATATATTAAAAAGGGGGAGGGCATGGAGGATCCCTACCTGCATTCAGAAGGTTTACATCCAGAGAGTAAGGTAGACAAGCAAACCAGGATTAAACGTAGACAGCACTGCTGTGAAAGGCATGCGTAGCACGCTGGGATCTCAGGGAGGTAACATGTCATTGAACAGAGGAGTCAAGTAAGGCTTCCTGGAAAAAATGCTTCAGGATTTAGTCTTAAACATCAAAGAGGAACAAAGGCAACAAAGGAGGGAATATTCCAGGGAAAAGAGACAGCATTTGCAAATATATGTAAGCACAAAACACCATAAAAAAAGTTCAACAGTCTGTAAGTAATCTGCAATAATGGAATGGAAGTGTTTATGTGGAAATCATAGCAGGCAGAGAACAGGCAGGTAACAAAGGGGCTTAGAAGCTAAGGGAAGTAGGTAGGCATGAGTAATATAATCATGATTCCACTAGTAAAATAAAAACAGTAATAACAACAAAACATGTATTGACAGAACTATAAGAGCTCTATGAAAAACTCACTTAATTTTCAACATTCCTATGAAGCTGAGATTATTATTTATTCTCATTCTATAGGTGAGGAAACCAAGGCTTCAAAAGGCTGGAACTTGCCCAGGTCACACAACCATGATGTGGCGGAGGTAGAATGAACTTGGGTCTGACCCCAGAGTCTAACCTTGTAACCCCAGATAATACCTCCTCTGAAACAATGAATTATATTAGTCCTTCCTGGAGCCATTTCAAATTGTATGCTTTCCTCAGGACCAATACAATCAAGGAACGCCCCCCAAACAAACAAACCTCTACATACTCCTGAATCTTCTGCAGGGTTCACTGCCCTTACCTCCCATTGATGATCACAGTCAATCACTTCCTCCACAACACTAGTGACTTCTATGTATCATATGCTGTGCTTTTGGAAGAAATCTTTTACCTCATGATAACTCTTGTAGAATTACAAGATTTCAAGAAAAAAAATTTATCTCACATTATTATACAGTTTTCACATTCTGTGTTTTTTTCCAAACTAGATTGTAAATAAGTTCTGTGAGGACAGGACCCTCAAGGACTCATGTCCTGAATACACTCGTTCCCAGACAAGGATGCCTGGCACATATGAAACTTAACAGACACGTGGGCCTCCAGGTGAACATCAGAGGCCAGCCGAGGGCAACATTCCATCTCAACACACAGTTGGGGACCCAGCTCTGCTTCTCTAGGAGTCTCATTATAAACCCAGGAGCTTATTAGCAAACCATAAAACTTAATGAATCCCTTCCTAATTCCAGACCACATCGGGAAGGGCATGGTTCCTGCGTGATGGAAGGATAAACTGAGGCTCAGCATGGACACACATCTGTCACAAGTCATATCAGCTGAGAAGGGACACTACAAGCCCTGTGTGTCTGTGTTTTAAATTACTCTCAGGTGGGGATACTCCTCAATGCTTAGATGCCCTGTCCTCTTTGGGAAGGAAGCACAATTTCCCCCGCCTACACGCCTTCTCTCATTTATTTTTTGGTTAAAGGAAAGGTTCAAGCAGGAATGAAAGCAAGTAGGCAGGCAAGCAGGAATACAGAGGCGGAAGAAGGATTTACTTTACCTTTCATTTTAATTTAGTTGTTTATCTTGTTTGTTTTGCCTGGCTCCAGGAGGCGAACCCTAGGATGTCTGTGGATTATGCTTGACAGAAGGAAGCAGACCTAACCACTACTCCACCAGGGCGTACTCCCAGTCTGCTCTTGATTCAAGAGCTATCTTCCCAACACTGTCCTCCCTTCATGCCTTTAAGGCCAGCACTTGATACAGAGGCTGCCCACACCTCAACTCTATTTTTGAGGGTCCCAACTTTTTTATACCTTATTTGATTGTCCAGCTAGGAAAAACACACCTCTTTGGGGTTAGACTTTTGAGAGTCCTCCCATAATCCAAAAGGACCCCCAATCTTCTGTTTTTTGCAATGTCTGGGGTCCTATGTGCCATATTCACTCAGGGCCAAAGCTGTGAAACAATACTGAGTGTCCCTTACATGCCAGGCACTTTCCTCACACTACCTCACTTTGCTCTCAATAACCACTGGAAGTAAATATTATGCTTGTTCAACTGGTGAGGGAATTAAGAATCTGAGACTAATCAACTCAAGGTCACACAAAAAGTGGCAAAACCCAGATTCTAAATAAGATATGTGACCGCCAACATAACTTTTGTTAGAACATGGCTTTTTCTACCTTGCTGCCATCTCCTTACAAAGAGAACAGATCTCCATTTTTAACTAGGGCAGGTCCACCTGGATTTGTCTCACTGACTCTAGTTGATCATTAAACAATGCTTCCCTCTCCAGCAGTCCAGGGTGAAACCAACTGAACAAGGTATGTGTGCAGATGCCTGAAGTTCAAGGTTTCTGTCTCAGTGCAAGAGGGAGACCACATAGAGCAAAGCACCAAGGGAACTGCCTTCTTGGACACCACATGGTGGCAATTCCCTCGTATCTGATGTCATTTACATTTTTCAGAGCTACAGATGACAGCATAGGCTCTGTGATAATGGTACTTTTCATGGGACAGTGGGAAAGTTATTAAACTGCTCTGAATTTCAGTTTCTTCATCAATAAAATGTGGATTACAATAACTACCACTTATAAACGTTACGTGAAGGGATGAATGAATGGAAAGATTTTTGTGCAGTGCCTGACACAGGAGAAGGGATCCACACATGGTATTGGGGTGAACTACTCCAGCAGTCATGGCTGATAGAGCTGACGTCTATAAGCATGTAGGCAAAACACACGTTCAATAGTACTTTAAAATACATACAAGAGTATATGGATATAGCTGAACAGGTTAAATGTATGATCTGTTCCTTCTCTCAAAGCAACTGCACACATGCCCCTTCAAAAAATAAGACACCAAAGGTCACGTAGGTGGTTCACAGTACAATGGAGACCAGGATTCTGGGAAACAGAACTGACTAAGGTACTCTACCTGATCCCAAATCCCTCACTTTCCCAATTGTCTTCCAACTTCCTCATGTTAAACCAGCCATCTGCAAACCTGAGGTCAGATTCTGCCACCGATCTGTCTTCAGCCCCTTCAACTAACTGCTTTTCTCAACAACTCTGCTTCTCTTCTTGTGACATTGCATAAATCATAGGACTGTCCCTCCCAGACGCCGAAGAGGTGTGAAGTGTGTGAGAATATGGAGAAGGGCATGAGAACGCTTTGGTCTCATTTTACTTGACCAGTAGACAACAATGACTCTCAAGTACATTTTTCTACCGTCTTCTCTAGGCTTCAGTTTCAACTACCCAACCGCCCACTCAACCTTCCCCCTGGACTTTCACAGGCTCTGCAGCCTCATGGGTCTCCGACTGGCCTCACCACTTTCCCTTTTACATCATTTCTTCTTAATGACCGTACCTCCATCTGATTAACTGACAAAGGTAGAAATCTGGGCATCGTCCCCTTTCTACCCCCACCTTCCAAATGTCAAACCTAATCTGTCATCATGTTCTCCAAATTTATTCTTTAAGCTACTTATTGACATACATCATCTCTGCCGTGCAAAGGCTCCCCGTCGACACATTACCAAGGCCTTGCACTCGGGGGCCCATCTCCAAGTCTGATTCCTTCCTAGGGCTGCCAGTCTGACCTACCCACTACTCAAAAGCTGACCCCACAATGCTCCTAAGGAAAGCATGAAGTAGTCTCTTCTGTGCAGCATTCAAAACACTCTTAGGACTTCAGCCTCCCCACCACCACTCTACCTTACACCTCACACTCCAAAAACTCAGCAGCAACGGGATTCTCTGAACACACCATGCTGTCTTCCTGATGCCTCTGCTCATGCTATCTCCTCTGTCTGGAAGGTCTTCTCTCCCACACTTGTCTCCAACTCCCAATTATCCTTTTAGCCAGCAGAGATGTCCTCCGACAGGCAGTATTCCCCATGTCCCACCTCTGTGCTCCCCGGATGCTCCTGCATATCTATACCATCACACTTCCCAAGCTGTGTATCACAATTATATGTTTAATATGTTTGTCTCCCCTCCAGACTGAACTCCTGGAGGGCAGAAACTGTCTGAGTCATCTCAATACAATTCTAAGTGCTCAGTAAGTGCCGGGTGAGTGAATGAACGCTGGGCTGCACTTGTGAATCTCTAGTGCTGGTATCACATCCCTTGCCCTGCCTCCAAGCAGGGAAGATCAGCCTTTCTCAGTTCACTAAACAGGCCCTCCGGAGCACTGATGTGACTCTTCTCCTGCCTCACCACAGAACAAGACCAGAGTCTGCTCTCTGCCCCCTTGCCTCCAAGACATTTGAAGCAGCTAGAAGTGCTTCTGTAATGTTATTATATTATCTTGACATTTCCCGGTGCATCTACAGGCAACAAATACTAGATGGTTTCTTTACAATTCTTAGAGGGAATCAACCAAGTTGCCAAATACCACCATCCATTCACTAGTTGGCTACCCTTCAACTCCTTAGAGGTTATACACTCACGACTTTTAACAAAGTTTTATATTCTGGGACGGATAAATGCTTTGCGGGCTCACCAAGACCTGTTGTTCCACAAATGCACAAGAGATTCTTAATGCATTCGTCACCCACGATGCCAGCAGTGATTAGCCAGCCCAAAGGGAGCAGTTAGCAGCTGCTATTGAACCATCAATCTGGAACTCATGCCAGATGCACCTGAAAATAATCTGCAGATGTGAGCAATTCACAGGGAGCAGGATATACCGAATACCCTGACTGCCAAGGACCTGAGGATAATGAGTGTTTGTGTGATGCTGATTCTGCTGAGCGGCAAGTAAAAACAAAATATCCACAACCACAAATAAGAAGTCTGTCCAAAATCAGGGGCCCAAGCATACTCTAAAGGTGAAACAATGATGCACTTTCCAGTTAGATATCCTTCATCCATCCATTCTAGAGCAGTGTCCAGGCCTCATTCCTAGGCTGGCATTGAGGGGAGAGGGTTTATGATCTCCAATTCACAAAATGAGCACACAGAACAACGGATCCTACCATCAAGAGGGAAATGTGGTCCCAAGAACACAGGTCTGAACTTGGAACCCCTACGCTCGCTATTCTGGTCTTGGTAAGCAGCCCTTTCCAGAAGGCTCTGAAAGTCCCATTCTTCCACAGCTATACCAGAGATGAAATGTGCTAATGCCTGCTAAAGGGCAGGCCAAGGGCTATGCCAGTTCCGGGAGGTCCTAAGGTCTATGGAGAGACATCACTAAACAGGAAAGCAAGGTGACTAATGTGTAGTATGTACTTCAGTGATTTTATAACCTTTAAGGTAGACAGAACTAGTCTCTACCCATCAACAATAATTCATAGTTCTTGAATATTCTCATTAGACTTCTTAATACCAGATCGCTGACTTCAAGAAGTTAGTGGTATTCGAATAACAGTATTTGCATTTAAATGTATTGAGTACCCACTATGCCAGACATTGCTCAGGATACTTTACATAGGATATTTAATCCTCACAAAATCCCTAGAAGCTAAGTGTTATTCTCCTGATTATACAAATAAAGAAATGAAGGCCGGAGAAGGTTAAGAACCTGGCCCAAGGTCACAGAGCCAGCATGGCAGAGCCAGAATTCAAATCCAAATCCATCAATCCCCCAGGCTCTTGCAAAAGGCCTGGCTGAGCACTCAGTCAAGGCAGAAGGAATCCTGCACTCCCTGCAGTTTTGCAGGCCAGACTTCATGTTCCTCCTCTAGCCAAGAACACACAGGGTGACTTCAGGAAATCTTAAGAGAATCAGGCTTGAGAAGCCCTGAAAGACAAGTATCTATTTACAGTTAATCAGCACCCTGCCCGGTCCTGCAGACAGTTCTGACAAGTGGAGCCGGGAAGCGGCAACCACAGACTGAATGGGGCCCCCAGAGGAGCACCTGACCCCTGCCACAGGGAGCCCCTCTGTGGGAGCTGTTTCCGTGTTCACGGATCGCGGCTCTTCACTATTTTGCTTTACTCTTGTAAGTCATCCAAAGTCGGCCTCACTACCTTATCTAAAATACTGCCCTATTACTCTCTATCCCCTTAACCTTCTTTTTCTTCAGGGCACTTAGCTAACAAACACATTCCTGTGTACTTGCTCATTGTTCTTCCCAACAAGGTGAATCCTAAGGGGCAGGTCTCTTTTGCTCTCAATTATAACTCTTCTATCAAAAAACAGAGTAAAACCCTCAAAATACTTGTGTTGAATAATGAATAAATGAATGATCACACAAACATTTAAAAACCACAACCATCTCAATGGGCTACACAGGAAGCAAGACTGAGTAGCGCCCACTTCCCGAGAAGCCCCAACAAACCTTCCCTTCCAAATATCTCCCTGAAGTCCCCCATATCTCACCGCCAGTCCCACAAACTCTAACTGGTCCCAGAGCAGCTACCGAAGGGGTAAAATGGAGCTGCACCTAGGGAGGAGACACATTTCTGCAGTTAAATACAACCCAGAACCTCTGCAAATTAAAAGCTCTCTCTTTACTGATCTACTCAGCTTTAGTTATAGGCCACACTTTTTATTTTTATAACCAGCCAGCACATCAAATTATAGGCTCAGGCCACTAGTAGGCACGCCAAACACTGGGGCCAGCCTAGCTGAGGCACAGCCCTTTCTGGCCTAAGGGTGGGAATAGGAGCGAGGGCCAAGCACCAGTCAAACCTGACAGGGCAGAGGGCACGCTCACTCTGCTGGGCAGTCTAGTAAGGAGCCCGATCTCCCTCAGGCCAGTGTGCTGCCTAGAGGGGAGCCGGATTCCAGAGCTCTCCAACCAGCAGTCACAGTACACACAACACTGCAGAGCGGATCAGGTCATGTCCCTTCTACAATTAATGTCCACACTCCTACCAAGGTGAGCCAGGTCCTCATGGCCTGGTCCCTGCTCACCTCTCTTCAGTATCCTGGTCAACCAACCTGTCTTCAATTCCTTGAATGTACAAAGCTCTTTCTTACACCAAGGTTTGCAGAGATTGTTCTCTGTGCCTAAGATGAGGGACTGGGGTGGGTGGGCCTGCAGGACTGGAGGAGTGAGATCACTGAGCAGTCTGTTACAGTAGATTAGACAGGACATGAAGATCAACCTCAACAGGGCAGTATTATGGAGCGAAGGTCAGAGGAGGAGCGGCCTAGGGTGACTCGGCTATACTTGATGATTAGCTGGGAGTGGTTGCCATACCCGGATCCCATCCTCTATAGTGTGCAAGAAGACATCAGCAGGGAGAAGAAAGTGGCTCACAAACATTACATACTCACTATGCAATGAGAGATGTTTATTGAGCACCTAATGTAAAAATAAGGTGGTGTCAAAAATACAAAATATTTTGTTCAAGAGAACATTTTACCCTAAAGGAAAGCAAGACAGATTTGGCAAAGGGAAGCTTCTACATTTTTGGACTTGCAGTTCAGGGGTAATCATTTTTTACCCATTTTTACTTATATTATTCTGATCCTCTAACGTGTATGCATTAAGTATGTCATTTATTTCTAATATATTTTGTTGTTCAACTTAACAAGCAAACCCATGAATGGCCAGGAACCACTTACCAAGTAACCTCTAACTTTGTTGAAAACCTGGGCAGAAAGACCTTGACAGCTTTTCTATCAGGGCTCTTGAGACAAAACTCTCTGTGAACTGACTATCCATTTAGATCCACGCTCACCAACCTCTAACTGGGGCCCTTCATCCCAGCAGGCAGAGCTCCAGGTTGGCCCTCACATAGCTGGCTCATGCCCCTCTTTAATCCCCTTCCATATGGCTCCGGCCTACAACATCCTTCTCTCTCCTGATCTACATTATCGTCTTTAAGGTCTGACTTAAAATCCATGTCCTCCCTAGAGCCCTGCCTGATGAGCCTCCTATGCCATGGAGATCCTTCCCTAACTCCCCAGTCTCTGTGACTGCAATAGTGAGGCAACCCTCATCTCACAGTCTCATTTGTCTTCACAAAAACATGTGACTGGGCACAACAAAGAGTATCTCCATGCCACGAATAAAAGAACTAAGGTACACAGAGAAAACTCACAGATGACGTGGGGACATGTGTTGGCTTTAATTCTCTAATTTTTCAAATAAAGTTCTAAATCTATACTTTGTCTTTCCAATTTAGATGGCATTGTCTATTTTTTGTTTGTTTTTTTAAAGGAAAGGCACAGGCAGGAATGAAGGCAAGTAGGCAGGCAGGCAGGCAGAAAGAAGAGGGGGAAGCATCTTTATTTAATTTTATTTAGTTTTTCACACTGGTTGTTCCCCACCCCCCGCCACCTCCCCAAGACCTAGGACTTTGAACATAAGGGGTACATGACCTACGCTCCTTTGGAGGTAACTGACCTAACTGCTACTCCACCACGGCACCGCAATGGCATTGTCTTTTATTTCTTTGAAATTCTCCAAAGCATTTAGAAAAGTGCTTTGTATACTATTTTATTAATTAATCAAAAAAAGGAAGGAAAATCTCTCATAAACTTTCAAGGCTGGTTGTAGCCTTCATTTCATCCTTAAGGGAAGTCTTGGTTATGTTCTCTCCTAAAACCTGTTCTTTGCCTCCCAATGACATATTGCAATCTGAAACTAAATATTTGTTTAATATGTCTTTCCTTCTAAACTCCATGAAGGTACCATTATATACCCAGTGGTATCACTAGCACATAATAAGTTAAAAAAAAATTTTGGCAAGCCCTGATGGAGTTGTCTGCTGCCTCTGGCCAAGTGCAGTCCACATACATCAAACAGATCTGGGTCCCAGGTACTAGGGGGAACAACCAATGTGAACAAGTAAATAAAAATAAAATAAAATGCTCCTTCCTCCTTTCTGCCTCTGCCTACTCTCCTTCATTCCTTCCTGCACCTTTTTCTTTAAGAGAGACACACAGAGAGAGAGGGAGAGAGAGACACACACACAAAGAGAGAGACACAGAGAGAGAGAGAGAGAAAGAGAGAGACAGAGAAAGAGAGAGAGGATTAGCAAATGTCCTAGTAGAAACTCAGATTCAAACTCAAATTTGGCTGACTCTGAAGTCCAAATCTTTCCACCATATCTCTTAGCTAAGGAACATTTGTTCAAAACTTCCCCTATAGTCTGCCAAACCTAGACAATCCCCTCTAGAGGTGTACTGATGAGAGGGAAAGGGCAGTGATCCTGACAAAAGGAGAGACTGTAGTTAAGATACAGGCTTTGAAGTCAGACTGCCTGGATTCAAATCCTGACTTCACCACCTAATGTGTGATCCTAGATCCTCCTAGGACCTGCGTTTCCTCATTTATAAAATGCAGATAATAGCTACTTCTTGGGGTTGTGATGATTAAATGAGAAAACATGTGAAAAGAGCTTTGCATGATGCCTGGCATACCTTTCACTCTCAGTAAATGTTAGCTATTAAAATGATTACCTACCCAGAGTTCTAAGAAACAATTGTGAGGGTCAGAGCTGCTGAAGTGACTTTTAAGAAACTTACTAGCCAGAGCTCCTGTATATTCTCTTTGCTGACCTCACCTGCTACAGTTCTCTAAGGCTGGAGGTGACAATTTCACTGGCCTGGAAATGAAAAAAACTAAAAATATACAACCTGGCTGTGTCGGAGGGACCTAGGTCGTACCTACATTTAAGAACTGAAAATATAATCTCAGGGAAGAAGGGTATCACTTAGGATTCTTTCTACTCTGAAAAGTAGTGCCAAGTTCAGCACAGGACAGGAAATAGGCTGCGGTCAGTTGCTGATTCCACTGTGTACTTTCTCCCTCCTCTATTCTTCTGGCTCAATACAAAGAGTCAGAAAGGAGATTGTTTTGCAATACGAGTCTTCCTCCCTATTTCTGTTTTTCAGGATGATTTCAAGATTTATCACAACTGTACTAAAACAGGTTAAAAAACTGATATTACCAAGGATTTAAACTTTCTTATTTATCTATGTTTTAACCCAAGTTATTAGATACTCCTGGCTTAAGTAACTTTTTGAGATATTTTTCTTTCTAGCATCACGAGAACCTTGTCAGAATCCCCAAATGGTGGGAGACATCATTTCAGCTTAACCAGATTATAAACGCATAATATAACACATGCCTTTAAAAATTATTTTGAATGGATAATATATATGGTAAGAAGTGTTATACTGTGAAGTCTCTATCCCACCCACACTTTTCTCTCAAACATTGTATCCTTTCAAAGCTATTCTATTTAAATACAGAAATACATATATCTATATACTTTTTAACACAAATGGTCTCCCCCTGATTTTATTCCTCTCCCTTAAAGGAAGAGTAAATGCTTAAGTATATATTACAAAAAATTCAACTAAAAAGTTTACAGAATAAAAAGTGAGTCATTGTTCAGCCCCTAAGCCTATTCATACTCCTCCACAGGTCACCTCAATTAACATCTTGGTGATATTCTTCCAATCCTTTTTATTCTATACATTTACATATAAACATGTGGCTTTATAAAAGTCTTCTCTTAATTGTTTTTTAGATAATTATTTACATACATACACACACACACACACACACACACATCTTGGAGATTCCCATCAGCTACAGCCATTCATTGAGTACCAAATATTTGGCCTCACAGTGATAAGCAGTCTCCACCCTCATTAGTCAACTGTCTGGGAAGACAGGTAATAAAGGAGTAATCAAACAAATAACTTCAACGTGAAAAATACAAAAGAAATTAACCGGATGCCAAGATAGAGAATAATAAGGGAGGGAGGCCTGAGAGGAGGCTTTTAAAAATTGAGCCCTGAAGTATAAACTGGATTGAGCCATTTAAAGATCAGAGGGAAAGGCATTCCGGGAGAGGAAACTGTTTAGGCAAAGTCCCTGAGACAGAACTGTCCCCATAGGCCTGAAGTGAAAGGTAAACAGGAGAACCAGGGAATTTAAAGAGTAAGCAGGAGTCAAATAATGCACAGTCTTAATGACCAAGACTAGGAGTTTGTTTTTCAGTAAAAGGGGGAACCATTAAAGGTTTTTAAGCAGAATAATGCTGCTGGATTTGTGTTTTAATTCTGGTTGTTTTGTGGCAAAAGGATGGGAGAATGGAGAAAAGAGTAGCAGAGGAAGTCAGGAGACAAGCTAATTGGATGCATGGCAAGTGAGAGCTGATAGTGGCTTAGACTGATGCAATGCCAATAGAGAGAGATGGGAGATCTGGATATATTTCTGGAGATGAAAACAGCAGGACTTGTCGATAGACCAGGTATGGAGAAAAAAGAGAAAAATTACAGATACCTCCTAGCATTTGCCTTGAGTAACTAAGTGAACAGAAGAGAAACAGACATGGGGAGGAAAGGGACAATCAGGTTGCTTATTCCCAGTTTTTAACATTTAAACAATGCAGCCATGAGTATCCTTTACTTGTGTCAATGCACGCGTGTAAACCTGTCCTCAGGACAGTTTCCTAGAAGGGACATGGCTGAGGTAAAGGGTACACACATTTGAAACTGATACTTGGTGCACCCTGGTGGAGGAGCCATTATATACATATCCCAAGGACACAGGTTCTCATTCCAGGGCTGGGGGGAACAACCAAGTTGAACAAATAAATAAAATTAAAATTCAAAACAACTGATAGACCCTATAAAGTGCCTTTTAAAATGACTCTACTTCCTAAATTTTTTATATAGTCAGTATCATTTTATCATTGATAGTGTATTAGTGTACCATTAATGACAACCATAGACATTAACAATCTATTCAGCCTTACCCAGATTAGTATGAAGTGTTATCATTTTTAAGTGTTCATTTGCTTGGCTTCTAGTGAGACTAAGATTGTTTTCTTTTCTTTAACTTTTAATTGAAGAACATACACACAAGTACATTCTTCCTTTAAAAAAACATAAATGGTATAAATAAAGTTAAATTCCCTTTGACTCTCCTATTTCTTCCATAGTGGTTCCCTTCTTGTAGCCCAGATGTAACCACTGTTGATAGTTTTGTTTCCTTCAGAAATTTTTAAAGCATTTTAAAATTTACATCTAATTCAAGAACAAGCATGTTTTAGAAGTTTTATTTCTAGCACTCCTTTCAGCATAACAAAAAATCTAACCAAACACTTTAAGCCTTCCTTGTAAGTGGGATTTAAACAGAGATCTTCCGCAAGTGAGTTAACCCCTCAGAGCCTTGGTTTAATCACCTGTAAAACAAGTGAAATAACTGCCTCACAGAGTTAGTGTCAAGTTAACTGAGAATACCTGCTATATTCCCAACAAAGATTAATTAACCTGTTCTGAACTATTCCTATAAGGATGCAGTGGGCAACTCCACTCAGAAAAAAACATTTTTAATGTTGTCCTGGAAAAATACTTTAAAATAAAAAAAAGGGACCCCAAATATATGAATTTTTCTTAAAAAATATTAGGGTAAAACGGTCTGCACCATTCTAAAGTGACTTTTTGGGGGTGAGGGGTAAGACGGAAGCCAGAGGATTTAGGTAGAGAAGGGACTGCTATAGACTGAACGCCTGCAGTCCCCTCTTCGGCACACCCTGGAAAACCAACTGCCTGGATATTCCTGGAGCATTTAGGCCTGCAGGTGGGAGCTAAGGTTTCAGACAGGTAGCCCCATCAAACACAGGATGCGACTGAGCCTCACTGCGAGGAAGTTCCTCCTGCTTGTCAAAACTGCCTGGTTGTTTCTGGAGGCTGAGGGCGTAACTCAAAGAGGTAGACCCCACCACAGAGGGTCCTTAATCAAAGTTAGTAAGTCCAGAGGACCAGAACATTTTCCTTTGAATGGAAGTCAGCCAAGCTTCAACGAGCTCTCTTCGGGGGAATCATCAACAAAGGCATCGTTTTATCTGACTTGATATCCGGGACGCCTCCTTACAGAACATCAACAGAACTGCTTGGATCAAGAACTCCTGCAGTGGTTTCTCACTCAGCTCTCCCTTCCCTCGGCTCAAAGTCAAGGACTCCCTAGCAGATTCAAAACTGGGCATAAACCCCCCAAATACTGCGAGTATATACATATGCATTGGGGGAGGGAGACTCAGGGGTCACAGGTTTAACCAGACTTTCAAAATGGTTTGTTACCTAAGAGATTCAGGAGCACTCTTAAAAGATCTCTCAAATCTATTCCCAACCTAAAAGAACTTTTACCCCTCGCTTGAGCAACTAGCCAGATGGGTGAAGGTCAGCAGTCTGGTATTATACCAAAGTGCTCCCTGGTAAATTTTAGGGAAGAATCCACAGTACAAAGGGAACCAGGGAAACGGGTGTAAACCCTACAGAGAGAGGGGATAAAAGGAAGTCCACTTCTTGCCTGAAAGAGTAACAGTAAATGGAAAAGCCAAGAGAGCATAAAAAACTATGGCTCTGCCTTCACTTTTACAGCTCTTGAAACTTCATCTCCAACTCTGACACAGAAAATCAGGTACACATTAGTAGAAGATGCATCTCAGCAGGGGAGCTATCAGCATTGTGGGTAGGACTGACCCAAACTCTGTAAGATGGTTAACAACCCTCCACCCCAAGTGCCAGTAGCACCCCAGGGTGATGACCAAAGCATCCTCACTTTCCAAAAAAGTTCTCTCTCCTGAGACATTATCTCCTGCAGCTGAGAACCTCTCTAACTTAAGCGGCTAGAAGTGGGTAACGTATATGCTACAAACTTTTATTGATAAAATCTTTAGAGACTACAAAGTATTTTCATTATGTCATCTACCTCAAACGTCCTCAAAATCCTGTAACATAAGTATTATCATCACCCACTACACAAAGGATGAAACTGGCTCAGGAAAGTTATGCTTTGATCAAGGTCATTCAGTTGGGGTAGGGGAAAGCTATATAGAACTGGATTAGAACCCAAGTCCTAAACCAACGCTCTTTCTTTCAAACCATCCTGAGTCATCTTCTAGAGTCTCAAAACCAACTACTTTCACCCAAAATGGATTTTTTTTTAAGGTTTCATAAGAAACACTAGAATATCTAGGGACTCTCCAGATTTCTTCAAGAAAGTGTGGTAAAAACAGAGCAGAAACTAACTACTCTAAGCTACAGGTAGTTCTTAAAAATAGGACAACCTTCTCCTAAAATGTCCACATACCAAGCTCATCCCCAGCTCTTACTGAGAAAGGAGCTGGGCCATTGAAAAGGGCTACTGACATTCTCCAGACAGCCTGAGTAGAGATGATTAACACCTTCCCTGTTAATGTTTTTAGGGACTCAGAAGTAAGAGCACCAGCCCCAATTCCAGCCTCGATGGTGGAAGGTGATAAAAGAGATGGAGAGGGGATGAAGGAAGAAATTAGGTTAAAAATGAACCAACACGGGTATACAATGCCCTAAACAATTCCTCTACTGGCAAAATTTGTCAAGCAGTAACTCAGCTACCTGTTTGTGATTCGGAACATTCTTTCGAATACCTTTCAAGGAGCTCAAAGTACTTATAAACTAAGAGGAGTATGCATACTAATAAACTGGGGGAGAAGGGGAACACTGATTCCACAAATACTTTCTCCAGGTCCTTCCTCCCCTACCTATCCCACAAAGTCATCATAAGGCGATGGAGCACAGAAAGGGTCGGAAACCTGGAAAGTGGAAGATTCTGAAAGTTGAAGAGAAAAACTAGAGGGAAGGGTGGAGGGCAAAGACAAAGCAGAACCTCAAGTACAATGAGGCAGCTTGACACTTCTACATGTCTCTTAGGGAACTCACGCTCCCTTGTGGAGGGAAAGCAAGATAAAAAGACTTCCCTGAGGGAGGCAAGAGAGTGGGAACTGAGAAATTCTAGACGAGTTCATCTCTATTCTGGAACCCACTTCTTTCCTTCATGATGACAATCCTAAAACCTGAGGTTCCCATCTGCTGCTATTCAAGATGAAGCCCTAAAGTACCCAGCAAGGAGCAGATGAGAGGGCCGTGTGGAGACAGCAGCCTCTCTTATCTTCAAAGAAAAAGATCCTTCCTCCTCTCTGAAGCACATTTCCAAACTGCAATGAACCCCCGGCCTGTCCCTGGCACTGCTTCAGCTCAGCACAGCTCAGCCTCAGGAGAAAAGCTCTTCCAGAACGGAGGTGACTAGCCTGGCTGACCAGATAACAGCCGAACTTCTTGCAGCCCACACTGCTGTCCCCAGGGCCCAATACAGTCTGGGGCAGACACTTCAGTCCTGACGACAGTACAGAGCCCTGGCTCTGACCAACCTTCCCAGGCAACCTCAGGAGCAGGGAAGGATCTGTGGTCTCATTTCCTCTCCACATTGGCTTCTTTTTTCACTTCACTGAAGATTAGCTATTTCCACCAAGACCAGTTCCTGTTCTCACCAGCTGCAGCAGTTGTTTCCCCACAGAGGAGCACTGGTGTGGCTGCCACCTGGACTGTCCCAGCTGCAGAAACAGACACACAAGTCCTGAGCTAAAGGGCTTTTTCATCCCAGACAAAATGGCAAGGAGAAGAAATCAAGGCACAGGGAGTAAGTCCAATACCTCCACAGTAGTTACATTGGTATTCATTTTATTATTAGATCGTATATAAGTTTTATGTGCTCTTTCACATGTGAAAATATTTTATAACAAAAAAATATGGAAAAAGACATACTTTTGTTTATTGTATATATAATAAACCCCCAACAGTGAGCAAAGGACACAAACAAAAGATGGCCAAAACACTTACAATGAAGTGTTGAAAGAAGCTCAGAGTAAAACCTGGTATCATTTCTCACTAGTGAAAAGGGCAAAGGTTTTAAAAAAGCCAAACCATCCAGTAATGGTTAGCTTACACAGAAAGGGAGACATACTATCAGAGGAAAAGTCAACTGGTACTTTAGAAGACAAATATTTCTCAAAAAGCCTAAAAAGGTATATACTCTTTGATTCAATCACTTGACTTCAAATAATTTACCCTAAGGAAATAATCATAGATGCACAAATATTTATGCACAGCATATTTATCACAGTATTATTTCTAGTATCAAAAAAGAGAAAAAATATAAGGCAGTAATAAAATAGTCTGGTATGGATTAGCTAGATACTAAAGAATATTTAAATACACATGAAAATACTTAGTGAAATAAAAACCAGTCTACAAAACAATATACACAGAGTGATAGTTAAAAATACATATAAATATCAAAATGTTAATAGATGGTGAGATTACAGGTGATTTAGATGTTCTTCATATTTTTCTATATACTTCATACTATTTATATTTTTAACTTCTAAATTAAAGGAAAGGTACAGGCAGGAAGACAGAGGAGGAAGAAACACTTTATTTAGTTGTTCATTTTGTTTATTTCCCTGGGCCTCCGGACTTAAACCAGGGACCTTGGGATGTATGTGAACTATGGCTGATGAACTAAACTGCTAGGTCACAAGGGCTCCATATTATTTTCATAATCAGGACAAAATAATTCTCCTCTCTCCCTTTAAGAACAGTCACATACATACTTTACTACTTTTAAAAGCAATTTTTAGAAACATGTATTTAGGACTTTAAAAACATTTAAACACATTTAAACACATTTAAACATTTAAAAAATAGCCTACAACCTAGCAAGTTTAATTTTGGGTTTCTAACCTAAAGAAAACTCTTAACATAGAAAAACATTTTGCATACCAAAATGTTCATCACAAGTTTGTTTACACTGGCAAACAGGAGCAAACAACCTGAACACCCAACAATAGGGGAATAGTTAAGTAAACAATGGTACATTCATTTGATGGCCATTGTATAGCATTTTAATGTTTATAATGACTAAGCTGGGGAATACTAACAAAATAACAAAAGTAAAAAAAAAAAAAGCAAAACCAGATAAAAAATGAAAGGTTTTAGAACAAACTGCCTCCATTTGGTAAAGGAACTAGACAAAATTATGAATGTTTTTCTTCATAACATTTTGGTCCACACTCTTTTTTTTTTTTTTTTTTTAAAGAGAATTAAGTACTACTTTAAAAGAAAAAAAAGCTGCATTTCCTTCTGAGCAATGAAAACTTGTCTAAATGACAAGGAGTCCATTCCATCAACACACACACACACACTCACACTCCTCCCCTATCTAAGGTGGAGTCAGATGGGAAGGTCAAAGGATTGAGGCTCCTCTCTGTGGCCTAGGGTCTTGTCAGTGGATCTCTGAACAAGAGGGTTCCTCTGACCAACTGCTGTCAAGAGCCCTATTCCTCCCCCAAGTCCTACTCCAGCCTGAACTAATTCACCACAATCCCCAGGGCTGGGAAAAACATTTCCATCATGGAGATTTGGAACTTGATATTTAGTCCAAGTTTTTCCCAGCCCCTTTCTGTGTCAAAGGGGGCCCCTAAAAGCCTCTTAGACAACTAGCACCCAGGCCAGTTTAGCTTGCACACCAATTGCTAGTACACTTAAAGCAAAACCCCAAGTCATCAGTCATCACCAAGGAAATGCGAGAGGAGGAGCGTTGGCAGGGGCAGCCTGTCACACAACCCCATCCTATGCCGTGATCCTCCTCCTGAGGGAGATCCAGGGCTTTTGTTGGCGTCAAAACCTTTAGACTCAGTTTTAAGTCCGTAATAAGTCAACAAAGAAAAATTAGAGTGCAAACACAGTAAAGGCAGCCAGCACTTCTTTCAAAGACCTGAAAGTGCTGTGCCTTCACTCTCAAAGTCCAATGCAGGCCAGAACAGTTGCTTCTAAGGAACTGAGGTTGGGAAGTCATCTAGCTGGGACCAAAATAGTCTGGAGTTTATTAGACCTGAGATGGGTTCTCATTCTGGTATTAGTAAAAAGGAGCCCCAATAACTGCCTCATCCCTAAACTTCTCAATATTCAGTAAGAGCTGCTGCTCAGACAGCGGGGTAAGGAAGATCCTAAAGAAACAGTTTAATATAACCTTTTTTATATCAGGGCACACCTAGAAAGTAATACTTTTAGTACAGTACACAAAGAAAAAGGTAGAAGCTGATTCCCACCAGAAGGGCCAATTCGGGACCTCAGTCAGCTGCCCCAGGGAGGATACCTGTATCTCAGCACCAGTAGGGAAGCCTGGATTAGGGCAGCAGACTGGGGTTAAGATTTGTAGAATCAATGTCCTGAACAAATCACCTCATGGTCTCAGACCTCAAGCTCTCCAACCTCGGTTGACAGGCATGGGTCAGATTATGTGTCTGCACCCAAAAGCTGGAAACCTGTGGTCTTGACTCAGTAATGATACAACTTCCCCAACCAGGATGATTCTCAGGGTGGTTTCCACTGATACACTGACACTGGGGAAGCCCTCCATCTGATGGTGGCAGGCACATCCTGAGACTAGTTATACAGAATAGGGTAACTGATTTCATCAGATTTCTAAACTTAAAATCCTTTTTGGGGAATACTAGTGATCTCAGATCTGAGTCACTCCTGAGAGCTACACATTTAAAAGCTTCCATTTACTGAACATAGAGTAGATGCCAGACTTTGCTAGTACTTGACTGCCAGTTTCATTAAATCCAGATAACATCCTCACATGGCAAACACTATTACTATTCTTATTCTTGATAAGAAGAAACTGAGACTCAAAGAAATTAAGTTACTTTCTGAGGTCAAACACTTTTCTAACTCAGACTGGGAAGAACAGTATTGAGCCCACTTTGACTTAAAAGTCCATATGCTTAAACAAATTGCCAAGATGTTACCTCAATAAGCCTTCCAAATAGCTTTTTCATAAACCAAATAAATCATAGTAAAGCTGAATAGAAAAGGATGAAAAGGCACACCCTGGTGGCTCAGGCGTGAAGTCTGTAGCTGCGACACAGTCCACATGAAGCCCAAGGGTCTGGATTCCAGACGGAGGGGAGGGGAACAACCAAAATGAACAATTGACTAATGTTCCTATGTTCTCTTCCTTCCTGCCTGCTTCCTTCCTCTTAAGAAAAAAGAAGAAAAAAAAAAAAAGGATGAAAAAGGAACAATTTTCACACATTCAAGGAAAGAAGTTAAGCGATATTGAGTGCCTACCGGGTACCAAGTGCCTTACATACATGCTCAACTAATTCTCACAAACCCCCACACATTGCCATTTTACAGGTGAGAAAATGTGGACATCCTAATTTTTCTGATTTTTTCAAAAAATTCCCTTGCTTTTTCTCCTGACTACTCAGGAAATACACCTAAGCCTATTCCAAAGCCAAACATCCAAAAGTCAGTACTGTTGCCATAGAAGAGCAGAAAGGGCGTATTTCAGGAACAGAAGTTAGAAGAATCTTTTAAGAGCACTCAGAGAATTCAAATCCCCATGAAAACATAATTTTCCTGTGTTAGAAAAATGAGGTAAAAATTCCCTCCGCTCCTAAGACAGCTAACTAGCCCTGGCCTGTCCTGTTCCAATCCCCCAGCAGCAGCAGCAGCTCAGGCACACAGCAACAAGACCAAAACAAAAGCCACGAGGAAACAAATCAAAACTTTATTACAGAAAGGAAGGCTTGTAAGTGGGTGGTCCGGTCCCTGCCTTGACCTGAGCTCTCTGGGTGCTCTGGCTAGGAATCAGGACACCATGTATATTTTGTGAATATTAAGCTATCAAATTTGTCAACTAAACAAACTTGTCAGCCAAGCTCCAGTGAGGACACAACTCTGATTCTGAGTTCTCACAACAATCTGCCTGGCAGACCCTACACCTAAGGCATCCTGGCCCCATTCTGTTCATCTCAGACTATCCCTTTCCCTTCAGTTTCTGGAGCTACCTCTTACCAGCTTACTGGAGTTTTCATACCCCCAGTGGAGTGCAAGTCCCTCCCACTCTTTTCCCCAACAGTTGAGCTCTTGTTCTCAAAGGCACCAAGTCCCAGTCGCTCCTCCTCAGCCTCTGAAATGGCCATAGCACATTAGTAATCACTGACTCACCCCATCCCCCTGAGGAAGCTAGGGAAATGCACAGGGTGACAGGATGTGTGGCCCAGATCTCTAAGCCCTTTGCAGAGTTGGTGGACCGAGGTGCCCAGTAACACCGCTTCCCCTCAGAACACCATGGATCCTCTCTGAGCTGGCTCTGGTGCCAGGGGGCCACTGTCAGGCTCTCCACCATTGGAGGATCTCTAGACAGTTCCACTGATGCCAACAGATCTAATCTCTCTATTCCAAGGCAGATGAAATCCAATAAGGCTGCTAAGTCCACTACTTACCCTCCTCACAGGCAAAGGCAAAGTTGATCCTTCAAGCCATACCAACAGAAACGGCAGAATTAACATTGCTTCTTAGTTCTTTGAGAAACTGGGTACTATCTCCCCAAGTGTCTCAAAGATCTGCCTCTGTTAGCAAATGTTCCATTGCCTAGTTCACTTTCTCCAAAACTTCATTTTTAGCTCCAACATATTATCTGCTCCATTCTAGTGACACCAGCTCAGATGCTCTTTATCCAGAGTAACTGACATCCATGTCCAATTCTCACACCAAAAGAAAATCCCAAAGTCAGCTCTAAAAACTCATCTATACAGACCATTTGGAAACCTGAAGAAAGACTTAAAAAAGAAACACAGGCAAAGAGCACAAACCAGCCACTAGGGCTTAACATAAAAGGGGGGGAGGAGAAGGAGGGATGGTTTGTGTATTGTTTCAATTGGAAAAATACACTAGTGAAATGGCTTATCCACATGTTCAGCCCTTTGAGGCAAAACCACTGTAACTGTGCGGCAAATCCACTGCAACTTTGCAGGATGCCTGCAGGCCGTTCTGAAATAAGTTGAATGGCATCACTCTTTATTCCACCCCCTTTCAAAAGCTGCCAGCCCCCTTCTCACTCCCCCTTCACTCCCTCAAACATCTGGTCTGGGGCAGGAGAAGGACCCGCTCCCTGGGAAGCCTCCATGTTAACAAGAGAGGCAGTTTCCCCAGCCTGAAGAAGCCTGCAGCCCCAAGCTTCGGATACCCCACACCAGCCAGCCATAGGCTCGGAAGTGAGAATTCGAGGGACCCAAGACGAGTATCTGGGAAGCCGGGAGAAGTGAAAAGGGCAGCAGAAGGGAGAGGAAGAAGTCTAGAACCTGGGGTGAGGGTTGGAGGGGTCCTGAGCTGCGAACCCTTCCTCTTAAGTGCTCAGCGGTTGAGGAGTCGGTCCGAAGATCCCGGAGCAGACTGTCGGGGCCGGCCAGCGGCTGCCCCGAGGTTCGGGAGAAGGCACTGGAGGCCGGCGTCTGCCGGGGGCCCTGACCGAAGGAGTGGCCAGGACGTAGGAAGCCGCGCAAAGTCCCACTCGAGGCGCTGAGACCTGGGAAACGGCAGGAGGGGGATGGGACTGGGCTCAGCTCTCACCAGCACCAAGGCGAACCTCTCCTCCAGCTCACAGGGCTCGGGCATCGGCATTTTGCCGGGCGGCGGCAGCAGCGAGACCGAGGGCGGCTCGCCCGGGCCCCCGTCGGCGCTCTCCAGGTTACCCATCGCGGCGGGGCCCCCTCGGGGGCCTCAGCCCCCACCTCCACGCCCGGGGCCCTTGGGCTCGGCCGCGCGGACCCGGTTCCTTCCTCAGCACCGGCTGCCCGAGCGCCGACTCCTCAGCCGGGGGCTCCTCGAGGTCCAGCAGACGGCAGCGCGCGGCGAGCGGATGCTGCGCAGCGGACCAGCACACCGAAGCGACAGGCACCGCGACCAAGGCTCTAGCTCACACTCGCCTCTCTCGGCGCGCCGCCCCAGCGCTGCCCCTCCCCACCACCCGCACTCTTTCCCTTCCCCACCCCCCGACTTAGCTTCCTCCCACCCACTCCAGGCCGGGACTCGTCTTTCCCCCACTAGCGCCAACTGCAGTTCGCGCGCCGCGCGTCCCATTCATGTGGGCCCCGCCTCCCGCCCACAGGCCTCCCGGGAGGCCTCTCCGCCCCCTCGGCACCCGATTGACGGCCATATCTGCCAATCACAGCGTTTCCCACCCCCGAGCGCGAGCTCGGGAGCCAGGCCCTTAGCGCCCCCTGGCGACATGGTGCGTTCGTAGTCTGCGATGGCTGGAAGGTGTGAGGCACCGACTTAGACACCCAGAAATAAGTCCGATCTTTTTCCACAAGGAGCTCATAGTCCATACAGATAAGTAAGTTATACAGTGTGGGGTGCAAAATTAGCTACAAAAGTAGAAACAACTAGGATGCTTATGGGAGAGAGACTGTATCTGTTTAGAGTCATCATAAGGGAGATCATGTTTGACCCGGACGTTGAAGGATAAGGAAGATTTTTAAAACGGACAGAGACAGGTGAAAATGCATTTACTGGATAGAGTCTTACTGGAGTTCAGACGGTGATCTGACTTATGTGAAAAATGGAGTGACAGGAGTAGAATGCTGTTCTCTAGGTCTGTGGTGGGTCAGCACTGATAATGTGATAGACTTTTTGTTGTTTCTGCCAGCCTAGCCTCCATCCTTCTTCATGTGATAATTCCCCATTTCCTTTTAGGGAACCACCACTCCCCTCCCTGTTCTCAGTTAAATTTCAACTCCATTCCAGGTAGCCCCATTACCTAGGTCTGAGTAGTCACAGCATTTTCTTCCCCTACCTTCAGAGACTATTTTAGTGATTGATGCTCAACCCAAACCCAGAATCTAAGACTCATTTCCAAGATTTTCACCTGAACAGTCAGGAAAGAGGCCCTCTTGTCCTATTAGTACTGCTGAATTAGAATGTAAATCTGGAACTGCTGGTGGCTATCACCCATCACACCTGAAGCTTACTTGAGACTGACACCAATGTAGAGGTAAGCAAAGCTAAGAGAGGGAGACAGAGTTCTGGTGACATGCTTGCTGAGAAACTGAATTCAACCATGCCTGAAGTTACTACCTTGATTTATCATTCATTTATTCAATAAACATTTAGTGAGAAGTTCATTATGTGTTAGATCTTGTTTTAGGCATTAAAGATACATCTGTGAACAAAAAAGGCATATATCTTGCCCTCTTGGAATTTAATTTCTGTGTAGTAGAAGAGGCACACTAAATAATAAAATGTATAGAGGTCGGTATCAGTGTTAATAAAAAGAAAACTGAAAGTGGGTAGAGATGAAAGAAGGTTAAATTTTTAAATAGGACTATCAGAAAAGGCATCACTAATAAGATAACATTTGAGATCTGGAGAAGGTGACAGAGTAAACGTTGCAGATATCTAGGGGAAGAATGACCCAAACAGCAAAATGACAAATGCATGCTATGCCTAGAAGAACAGCAAGGAGGCTAGTGTGGCTGGAGTGTGATGAGCAAGGGAGAGAGAAGTAAAAGATGAGATCAGAAAGGTAATAAGAAGCCATATTGTGCAGAATATTTTAGGTTAAGAAAAGGACTTTAGTTTTTCTCTAAGTAGAATAAGTAGCCACTGGAATATTTTGGACAGAGGTGTGACCTAAACCAACATATTTTAACAGAATCATCCTGACTTTTTTTTTTTTTTCTTTTTTAAGGAAAGGTACAGGCAGGAAGAGAAGAGGAGAAAGAATCACTTTCATTTATTTTATTTAGTTTTGTCCATCTTTGTTGCTCCCCCACCCCAGGACACAAACTTAATCCTTGGTATATATGTGGATTACACCAGCCAAAGGCAGCTGACCCAACCACTACTCGACCAGAGTACACCTCATTCTGGCTCTTGAAAACAAACCGAATAAAGGCATGGCAGGGAGATTAATTAGGAGGCAATTATTAAATAGTATAGGTGAGAGACGATGATAGTTTGGATCAGGATGGTAGCTCTGCAAGTAGAGTGAAATTATCAGAAGGTTGAGGGATTTGAAAATGGAGCCAATGGAATTGCTTAGCATTTGAACGTGGAGGGTGAGTGAAAGACAACTCCAAAACATTTGACACAAGCAACTGCAAAGGTAGAGTTTTCATTAACTGAAATGGAGCAAGATTGTAGGAGGAGTAGCTTTAGTGAGGGAAGGTTGGAAAGGGAAGAATAAGATCAGAGTTTTGCCCATGTTGGACTTGATTTGCTGATTAGAAATTCAAATTGAGTATCCAAAAGGCAACTGGAGATATGTATCTGGTGATCCAGATTAACAATGTCAGTTTGGAAATCATCAGCATATTGATACTATTTAAAGCTGGTAAATTATACTTCTTTGTAAGTCAGTCTACATTGGGTTTCTGTTTTTTCATAACGAAAAAATGGACTCCCTTTCCAAACTTGGTGAGACAGTAAACAACAGTGTGTTTACCACTGTGTGGTCACTTAGCCCCCAGCCTTTTATTGTTGGTTTTGCTTGACCACCGGATTTATACATTCTAGGATTTTTTGGAGTCTGCTAGATCATTGCTTTCATTATTAACTTCCTGCTCATCCACCTTCAAAGCATTCCTCTTTTTTTTTTTTTAAGTACAGGATAAAACCCAAACAATCTGGTATTCAAGGGTCTGTATCATCTCCAAACCCCAATGCCTATTCAATCTACTTTCCCTCTCACCTGACTCTAATATTTCAAATGAACCCTTTGCTTCAGCTGGAAAGATCCATCTCCAAACATTTGTTGTTCATTCTTTTATTCATGTTATGTTGTTGTACATTCTATCTTAAGCTTTGCTCCTTGTAGTAGACAGAATAATGGCTCCCCAAAATGTCCTCATCCCCGGAAGCATGTTATTTTACCTGGCACTTTGCAGATTAAATTAAGGCTCTTGAGATGGGAAGATTTTTCTGGGTTATCCAGGTGAACTCAATGTATTCCCTCCATTCCTTATAAGACGAGGCAGAAGGGCCAGAATGAGAGAAGGGACAACACAAAAGAAACTAGAGTGCTGCAGGGTCACAAGCCAAGGAATGTAGCAGCTTCAGGAAAATGGCAAAAAGGAAGTGAATTCTTGCTGAGAGCCTCTAGAAGGAATGCAGTCTGCTAGCACTTGAAGTTTAGCCCTGTAAGACCTATTTTCAGACATCTAACCTCTAGAGACATCAGATAGCAAATTTGTGTTGTTTTAAGTCTCTAAGTTTATATTCATTTGTTAGAGCAGCAATAGAAAATACATTCCTGTTATGTCCCTGATGTGGATTTCTGGTCTCTCCTCTCCTCCCCTCCCCACCTTCTCTTCCCCTCCCCTACCCTCCCCGGAAAAGGTGCAGGCAGGAATGAAGGCGAGCAGAGGTAGGCAGGCAGGAAAAAAAAAGAAAAAGAAGCATTTTGTTTTATTTCAGTTGTTCATCTTGGTTGCTCCCCTGGCCCTGGCATACAAACTAGGTTCTCTAGGATGTATGTGGAGTATGTTGGCTGAAGGAGTGGACCTAACCACACTCCATGGATTTCTGCTGTCTTCTATTGCCTATTTAAATCCTACTTGGGCTCAACAAAATCTTTAGTTTTTCACAAAAACACTTATTGGTTGCCCATTATGTTCAAAGTTTCTGACGAGATACCAGTAAATAGAGAAAGAATGAAAAATACAAAGATGAATAAGAGACTCCAAGACTTCAAATGGACTTATATTTTGGAACAGAGGAGATAAGGTAGAAAGGAAGATTATGGACCAAGTTTGAATTCATCAGGTGGGATCGTGGGTATTATCTTGGTGGGATGATTTGTTTATTGGTTTAAGACATGTGTATCAAGAATCTCCTTTATTTCAAATGCAAAAGAAGATTCAATGCTTAATAGGTGTCTTTCAGTACTTACAATCTGGTAGGAAAGGCTCTCAAAATAATATTTACAAAACATAGTGATAAGTGTTGTAATAGAGGGGTGTGCAGTGTTGTTGAGAGAAGTGAGGGTGGAACCATAAAGAAAGGCTTCCAAAAGCCACAGCTGAAGGGTAACTAGATGAGCCAGGAGACAAATGAGGCACTGTGATGAGAAGGTGATGGGGTGGGGGTGTGCTCAGGAAGGGAAACAAGTATTTTGGAAAGGAGGAACAAAAAGTACAGGTAAATATGGAGAAGTGGTAGGAATTTCAGTGAGGGCATGTCCTTGAGATCCAAGTGACTGAGGTGCTGGTGTGCAGACCATGTAAAGCTCAAGGACCCTGGTTTGAGACCAGGAGCTGGGGTGAAAAATCAAAACAAGTAAAATGCTTCTTTCTTCTTTCCCTTCCTTCCTCCTTTAAATGCTTCTTCTTTCTCACCCTTCCTTCCTCTCTTAAAAAGAAATAATTATTATAATTATGATTATTATTTATTTCAGGGAGCCTGAAGCATATGATGTGTAGTGGGAGGACAAGAGACAAAACTAGAAAGGAAGATTCGTTCGAGAGGAGTCAGTGGAATTTGTCCTTCATTCTAGAGATAATTCTGTGTCCTAGCCAGCTTTTCAGTATGTAATGACTTTAGAAAGATTCTTTAGCAGCATTTAAGAATCCAGAGAGGTCTGCATTGATGGTATAAAGAAAGGCCTAAATCAAATCAGGGCAGGGAAACGAAGACAAGTAAAGTTAGGGGGAAGATTACATTAATCTGTTTGGGTTATCATAAGAAAATGCCACAGACTGGGTGTCTTAAACACAGAAATTAACTTCGTTACAGTCCTGGCAGCTAGTAGTCCAAGACTCAGTTATCATCAGTGTTGGTGTCTGTCGAAATGTCTCTTCCTGGCTTGCACGTGTGTAGACAACATCCTGTGTGCCCACATGGCCTTTCCTCTGTGCACTAACAGAGAGAGGGGACTCTAGTGTCTCTTCTTATAAGGATAGTAGTTCTATCAGACTAGGGCCCACCTTTTTAATCTCATTTACTTACCTCCTTAAAAGCTCTATCACCAAATACAGTCACAATGAGGTTAAGGCTTCAAATATGAATTCCAGTCACTATTTAGCTTATAAGAGAGATAGAATCAACAAGATTTATTTTTACCTTTTAGATAACAGCGACTATTATTTTCACATACTTTATAATTTACAATATGTTTTACATCCATTATCTGATTTGACCTTTACGTTATTATCCTCATTTCATAGGCAAGTAAACAGACCAAAAGAAGTTAAATAGGTGCACCCTGGTGGAGTGTTGGTTATGTGTAGTCCATATACATCCCAAGGTCCTGGGTTCACTTCCCAGGGCCAGTGGGGACAGTTAAGATGAACGACTAAATAAAATTCTGCTTCTTCCCCTCTCTTCCTGCCTGCCTGCCTCTACTTGCCTTCATTCCTGCCTGCACCTCTCCTTTAAAAAAAAAAAAAGAGGTTAAATAATATGTCCAAATCAATATAGCCAGTAAGTGATGTCCTAGGCACTGAACTTGACCTTGGACTAGGAATCTCATAATTTTCCTTTTTAGAAATAAGAGTAAGACTGAAAAGTTGAGCCAGATTAAGGATGCCGTCCCCTGAGTTTCTAGGGAAGCCTAGAATCTGTCTTAAGTCAACAACTTCCATCTCCTATCCCAAAACACTTTCAAACTCCTACCGCCACCTGCACCCTCGAAACCCAGGTAGACCCTGCATGATCCCTAGCCCCCTCCTCTAAGTTCTTAAGAAACACACGCTTCCTCTTTCCTGCTCTTTCCTGGGAAGGCGTGGAGGGAAAATGTGAACACAGATATTTAAAAGGTTTAAAAAAAATTTTTTTTAACCTATTACAGATTCAATGTTCTTCCCTTTCTCTTTACTAATTAATTCCTACTCATCCATTAAAATCAAGCTTACAAGTCACTCTTTCATGACGTCTCTGTTTGATTGAGAACATCTCCATGAACACAATGTCCCAACATATCTCTATCATCCCATGAAATCATCGGATTGCATAAGTTCCTTCAGGGCAGGAAGATTTTTCTAATATCTATCAATAGCTCCCACTTCATGTCTATTAAATACTCATTGAATAAATTAATGATTCATACACTGTCACAATCTTCTATACAATGGGAATCTTATTGTTTATCATTCCTCCCAGATAGCAATCTATCTGTTTGTATCACTCAGTATTCAATGCAGCAAACAAAAACTCCAGATAGTTCAAGATAAAAAGACTAAGTCCTTACAAAATCAGTTGGAAAGTCTAGAGAGGCCCACTTGGGCTAACACTCCAGGAAGGACCTCCAGAACGTGTCAAAAGTGCTCCTCCAGGGAAGCTGCTAACTCTGCCACAGTCAGGAAGGGCGGGGCACCTGGACATATCCACTGATATCTGGCTTTGCAAACAAGTGGCTTCAACTGTTATCCAGGAATCAGGAAGCTATGATCAGGCCACTGTGGCTGCTTGGCTCTGATGCAACCACCTCTCAATATTTGCAAAGCTAGAGATATCACGGAATCTCTGCTACAGAAATAGATTACATCTCTGTGTCCTTGCTTGCCAGAAGAAATAGCCAAAGTAGCAGTACTTTGTCTCACGCATGCCTTCTAAAACTCACCAGAGTACATCTGCAAGATATTCTGAGAAATATAATCCTTAACTTTTTTAGTTCTGCAGTATAGGATATAGGAACACATGCTGAATGCTAATTAGCCATATTCACCACTCTGCTGGTCTGAGAATCTACCCCATGTTTTATCATCTGCAATTGGATCTCTTCCTCCCTTCCCATCCCCCTTTCCCAGTGCCCACGTGGTAGCCTGGTCCTGGTCCCTTTAGTCTGTTCCTTCAGTGTTTCTTTAGTGTGCCCTTTTCTGGATGAGGCAAAAATGTCTTAGCTATGATTCCAAAAACACATCCTGAGATATCAGATTTCATTAAAATTCAAAACAAATGTCTTTGAAAGGCATTGTTAAAAAAATTAAAAAAGAAGCAACAAATTGGGAAAAAAAATTGAAAATTATATATTTGACTTATATCTAGAATATATAAATAACTCAAAAAAATCAATAATACGGGGCATGCCCTGTGGTTTAGGTGGCTGAATCACTGGTATATGGACCATGTAAAGCCCAAGGACCTGAGTTAAAGACCTGGGTCCAGGGATGAGGGGACCAAAAATAAAGATCCTTCTTCTGTCTCTTAAAAATAACCATAAGAAAACAAACAACCCAATGATTTAAAATAATTTTATTATTACTTTTTCAAAACTGCATTCATTTTGGGATAGTGAAATTGCATCTCGGTCTATGAATATTTTACACTGCTTCTGCCACTGGGGGTCCAAGTGCCTTTACCACCACCTTGGTTCCTGCCCTTCCCTCCCGCCTCCCAAGTAGCCACTGTCTTGAGTCCTATGAATTTAAACAACCCAATTTTTAAAAATGAGCAAAAGATTTAATAGATAGTTCACCAAAGAAGATATATGATGACAAATAAGCCCATGAAAAGATAGTTAGCATCACTAGTCATTAGGGAAATGCAAATTAAACCCACAATGAGACTCCACTACACACCTAAAATTAAAAAGTCTGATCTAAGTGTTGGTGGGTGTGGAGAAACTGAAACTCTCCTCGTCTGCTGATAGAAGTATAAATGGTACAATCACTTTGGAAAACAGTTTGACAGTTTCCTAAGAAGTTAAACATATACCTACCATATGATCTAGTCATTCTACTCCTAGATATTTGTGCCAAATAAAAAGAAAAATGAGCACACAGGCTTGTACGCAAATGTTCTTAGCACTATTTAGAATAACAAAAAATTGGTGTTACCCTGGTGACTCAGGTGGCTGATAGGAGTCAAGATGGTGACCTTATATCACTTGTCAGGTCTCCTCACCACAGAGCAACTAGAAGCCACCTATTTTTCAGACACACACACCGTGAAAGGGCAGGTCCAGAGGCTGCAGAGACAGCAGTAACAATCACCAGCACAGGGTAGGCAAAGTCATTGGGGTTCAGAGCTGCGTCATAGATTTGGGACTCCCAGTCTGGGGGGAGGGGTGCAACAGAGGGGTTGGAGTCTTGAGAAGAACCAAGCCTCCCAGGAGCTGCCTGGAAAGCAGGAGAGAGCAGGACACGGAGGCTGGAGAGAGCATCTTGGCACAGGGTGAAAGGAGGACCAGTATCCTGGTGGTCTGAGTAGGAGCCCTATGGGGAAATCACAAAGGGCACCACCATAACTGGAAGACAAGCAAGGGAATCCCCAACCCCAACCCCTCCCACCACACTGCCCTCCACCAAATCGCCAAGTGTTCTTCACTACTGTCCACCACCACTTGCCCCGCACCTCTCATTCTCCATTGGTAAGTTCTGTTGCAAGTGTCCAAAGGTTGGTTTTGTTTTATCTGTTCTTTATTTTGTCTATTCACATTCCACCTATGAGTGAGGTCATCTAGTATCTATCTTTCTTCTTTTGACATATTTCACTTAGTATAATCCCCTCTAGTTCCATCCATGTTGATTCAAATGACAGGATTTCATCTCTTCTGAGGGCTGTGTAGTATTCCAGTGTGTATGTGCACCACATCTTCTTTATTCATTCATCTTATGTTGGGCACCTAGGTAGTTTACAGTTCTTAGTTATTGTGAATAGGGCTGCAGTAAACATGGGAGTGCATAAATCTCTGGGAATTAGTATTATTTTTATCTTTTGGGTGAACACCCAGAAGTGGAATGACAGGATCATATGGGATTTCCATATTTGACTATTTGAGGAATCTCCATACTGTTTCCTGTAGGGATTATGCCAATTTTCACTCTCACCAACAGTGTAAAAATGTTCCCTTTTCTCCACATCTTCACCAACATTTCTTGTTTCCAGACTTTCGAATAATTCCCAGTCTCTCAGGTGTAAGGTAATATCTCATTGTTACTTTGATTTACATTTCCCTGATAGCCAGGGAGTAGGAACATCTTGCTGTGTGCCCATTGATCATCTCTTCAGAAAAATATCCTCTTCAGAAAAATGTCTCTTCAATTCCTCTTCCCATTTTTTGATTGGGTTGTCTGTTTTTCTGTTAATGAGTTTTATGAATTCTTTGTATATTTTAGATATTAAGCCCTTGTCAGAAATATGGAATGCAAATATCTTCCCCCAGTTAGTAGGTTGTCCTTTTGTTTTGGTCATGTTTCCTTTTGCTGTGAAGAAGTATTTTAATTTGATGTAGTCCCAATTGTTTATTTCTTTTTTTTCCCTTGATGCTGGAGCTGAGTCCCCAAAGGCCTCCCTAAGGCTGATATCATGGAATGTCTCTCCTACGTTGTCTTCCAAGAATATTATGGTTTTCAGTCTTATGTCCAAGTCCATTTTGAGTTAATTTTTGTGAATGGTGTTAGAGAGTGATCTAGCTTCATTCTTTTGAATGTGGCTGTTCTGTTATCCCAGCACCATTTATTGAAAAGACTCTACTTTCTCTCTATCATATGCTTTTGACTCCTTTGTCATAGATTAACTGAATGTTGTGAGTGAGTCAGTTTTTGGTAATTCAGTTCTAGTCTACTGGTTCTGTGCCTCTGTTATTATTCCAGTACCATGCTGTTTTGATCACTATTGCTTTGTAGTATAGCTCAATGTCTGGGAGTGTAGTCCCTCCAGATTTTTTTTTTTTCTTCATAATTGCTTTGGCTATTTGAGGTCTTTTGCTGTTCTACACAAATTGTAAGATTCTTTATTCTATTTCCTGGAAATAAGCCTGTGGAATTTGAATGAGGATTGTATTAAATCTATATATTGCTTTAGGTAAGATGACCATTTTAATGATGTTGATTCTTCCCAACCATGAGTAGGGGGTGTCTTCCATCTCTTTACATCTCCTCTATTTCTTTTAAGAAGGACTTGTAATTTTCATTGTACAGAATTTTCACCTCCTTTGTTAAATATATGTCAAGATATTCGATTATTTTTGCTTCTATTTTAAATGGTGTGGTTTTCTTGATTTCCTTTTCTTCTAGCTTGTTATTTGTGTATAAGAATACAATTGGTTTTTGTGTATTGATTTTGTAGTCTGCCAATTTACTGTATTTGTTGATGAATTCTAGTCATAGTTTGACAGAGTTTTTAGGATTTTCAATATATATATATATACACATATATATATATATATATATATATATAATCATGTCATCTTCAAATGATGATTGTTTTACTTGCTCCTTTCTAATTTGGATTCCTTTTACTTCTTTTTCTTGCCTAATTGCTCTGGATAAGAACTTCAGTATGATGTTAAACAGCAGTGGTAAGAGTAGACAGTCTTCCCTTATTCCTGACCTTAGAGGAAATGCTTTCAATTTTTCACCATTGCCATGACGTTGACTGTGGGTAGAAACAGCATTTTTAAGGAAGGAAGGAAGAGGAGGAGAAAGTGATTTTATTTATATGCTTATTCATTTTTGGTTTGTCTTCCACCTCCCCAGCCCTAGTTGTACCTTGGGCTTTACATGCTCTAGGCCCCAGCCACCAGCTTAGCTCCTGAGCCACAAGGGTATACGTCATTATTTTATGTTAGATGATAGTTTCATGTCAAAATTCATAAAATAGTATACTTTAAGTATATGCAGTTTATTATATGTAAATTATACCTAAGTAAAGTTAAACTAAAGCAAAGACATTTGAACTGGGGGGAAAACCTGTATCCTTTTGTATATTCATATACATGATTATTTGATTATCTGTCTTCCCCACGAGAGTGAAAATCCCATGAAGACTGGGGTCATGTCTATTTGTATAAATACATCTCTATTATCTAACATAGAATCTGGTGTATATTAGGGACTTCATGAATATTTTTTGAAAGGAAGCAAGAGAGAAAGTTAAGAATAACTCCAAGTTTTAACCCCAAGTAAGAGAGAGAAAGTGTTATTATTGATAAATATTGAGGAATTAAGAGGAAAGGCAGAGATGGAACAGTCCAGAGGCTGAAGGAAAGCCAGGTAGTGCTATGCCACGGGTGTTAAAGAAAGAGGCAGGGGATCGACTTCCAGATGGTGGCTCAATAGTATACACTTTTGGGTCCCTCTCCACAGACACACACAAAAAAAGACCCCAAAAAACAAACCACACACACACAAAAAAATCACCTATTTTTCCTGAGACAAACGCCAAGAAATTACTGGCACTTCAGCTGGACCCAGAACAGCTGAAGACTAAGGGTGGGTGAGGGCACCCGGTACAGTACTTAGCTAAGCCACACATTTGGATTTGGGACGGAGATCAGGAGTCTCCTGGCGTATAGTGGAATGAAGGCTAGGGATTTCGGCACCAGCTGCGGAGTCAGTGAGAGGTGGGTCCAGGGGGGCTGAGACACGGAACCACAGAGAACCGACTTGGTATGGGGTTAAAGGAGAGCCAGCACACAGGGAGCTGAGCTGGAGCCCACATGGTGAAATTGCTCTGGGCACAGTCCTAGTGGAAATCAGCCAAATCAAATTCCTCCCACAACCATTTCATGCCAGAGCCTGGGGTCCACTGAGTGGAAATCCTGCCCACCGCATATCCGCCCACTGGAAATCCCACCTATCGGCTACCCCACCCCCTGGAATGAGAAGTGAAAAGGCAGTCCCAAACATCAATGCTACCCACTAGCGCCACCTTGAGGCAAAACTGCAGCCTGATAGCCAATCCTGGGCAAGTTAAACCTACGCAACACCAGGGAAACCGAACCCTCAGAAATATAAATAGAATGCCAAATAGAGCAAAGGCACCGAGAAATATATGTGAAATGATGTATCCAATCAAAAACCCAAGGGAAAATCTGAATACAGCAGATTTATGTAAATTACCTGATGAGGAATTTAGAATAATGATGATTAGCATACTCATGGGAATCCAGAAATCAGTAGAGGCAGTAAATGACAAAGTCAGGAATCAAAGAGAAGAATTAAAACAAGACATCAAACAGGTAAGAGGCATAATGACTGAATTAAAGAACTCAATAGAGGGACTCAACCATAGGATAGATGAAGCTTTCAATAGAATCAGTGATCTGGAAGATAGGACAGAGGAACTCAATCAGCAAACCAGCAAAAAGATAAAAAAAAAATTCAAAGATCCGAAGACAGCATTCAAGACCTCTGGGATAACATCAAAAGGAACAACTTTCACATCATAGGGGTCCCAGAGGAAGAGAGAAAAAAGGGGGCAGAAACCATATTTGAAGAAATAATAGATGAGAATTTCTCCAATTTGAATAATGAAGCAAGCCTCTAGATCCAGGAAGCTCAAAGAGTTCCTAATAAAAGGAACCCAAACAGAAATACACCTAGACACATTGTCATCAAAATGTCAAAAATACAAGATAAAGACTATTAAAAGCAGCCAGAGAAAAACGTGTCACATACAGAGGAGCTCCCATAAGATCATCAGCGGACTTCTCACATGAAACTCTACAGTTCAGAAGAGAATGATATAATATATTCAAAGTGCTGAAAGAAAAGGAGTTTCAACTTAGGATACTATATCTGGCAAGATTATCATTCAGAACTGAAGAAATGATAAAAACCTTTTCTGACAAACAAAAGTTAAAGGAATTCATCATCACAAAACCAGCTTTGCAAAAAAATATTAAAGGATGCTCTATAAAGCATAAAGAAACCATACAGAAAAACGGTAAGACAGCAAATACACCATAGTAAGTGTCATCTGCCAGCCTTGGTCAAATTAAAACCTCCAGCATGAGTTCTTGCTTCCAGTTCTTGTTCATCAGTATAAATCATCAACAACTCAGTGGAAGGGTCCCTTTCTTGCCTGCCAGCTTCTGTGTACTTTCTATGAACTAGTCCTGACCCAAGACAACACAGTGACTTTCTTCACCAACAATGGACAACAATTATACCTTCTCCAGATGACAAGAATACCAACCTTAGGGAGAGTTTCCATCTTTTCAACATGTTCCTTCCTTTGATATTCAGCTCTCATTCCCAGGGTACATTTTAGAGTACTCAACCCCTTTATAGTTAGTGCCCTGATGTAATTCACAATTATATGTAAACTTCCATGTTTTCTTTAAAAAGATCTTATAAAAAATTAAATATATAAAAAAGAAAGTTGGTTTCAAGAAAGAGGAGAATTAAAAAGTCCATTGGATTTTTTTAAAAAAGGAAAGGTGCAAGCAGAAATGAAAGTGAGCAGAGGTGGGCAGGCAGGAAGACAAAGGAGGAAGAAGCACTTTATTTTATTTAGTTGTACATCCTGCCTCCACCCCCGACACTAACAGGGACCCTTGGGATGTGTGTGGACTGTTGGTGGAAAGTAGGAGAACAAACCACTACTCCACCAGGGTGTGCCACCATTGGATTTTTTGATTCAGCAGTTAGAAGGCTTGGTACTCTCCACAAAAAAGTGGTTTCAAGTGGAGAAGTCATATTGTTTTCCCCTTCCCCCAGTCTTCCCCATATACAAAACAGAACTTCCCAGTGTCCATTTGCTTTCCTCCAGTTTCACAAGCTGCTTTCCAGACAAAGCCCTCGGTCTCTCTCACTTGTTCTATTCAAATAGCCTCACTCTTTTCTTGGATGTCACTCCTGATCTCTTATGATTCATTTACCACAGATCATCTAGAATGATTGTTTTAAAACATGAATTAGGTCATGAGCCTAGTTCTTCCATGGAATCTCTTAAACCTTTAGTTCCTCTCTTTGCTTCAATAGTACCCTCATGGGCTCAAGCTGTGAAATTGTCAAGCTTTGTCGCAACATCAGGTGGAATTGGGAAAGGAAACGGTGTAAAGGTATTTGTTAGATATTTCTGCAAAGTAAATTACCCCCAAATTTTGAGGTTTGAAAACAAAACAAAAACAAATATTTATTATCTTAGAGTTTCTGAGTCAGGAACCTGGGAGAGACGTCACTGGATTTTTCTGACGTAGGGTCTCTGCTCCACTTGCAGTAAAGCTATTGACTGGTAAAGTAAGGCAGAGGCCTTTGGACTGAGGAAAATATATGTATATGTTCATATATGGAATTGTTAGATGTTAGATGTCTGTCTTTCCCACTAGAGTGAAAACTCCATAAAGGCTGGATCCATTGAATCTGGTGCATTTTAGGGGCTCATCAGGCTTGACTGTTGTTAAGATGCCTCATTTGGCGTGCTCTGCTGGAGTAGCAGTTGACCCTACCATCTCTACCAGAGCACATACATCCTACATACATCCCAAAGGACCTGGGTTTGTGTCACAAGATGAACCAAGATGAACAACTAAATAAAAATAAATAAGTGTTTTTTTTATTTCTGTCTCTTCCAGGCTGCCTCTCTCTGCTCACCTTCATTCTTGCTTGTACCTTTTCTTTAAAAAAAAAAAAAAAAAAAAAAGATGTCTTACTCACTTTATTGTTAGCAGGATACCTCAGTTCCTTGCTAGTTGTTGGCAAAGGGCCTCAGGTCTTCAGCCCCTGGGCCTTTTCACAGGGTTGCTCGAGTGTCTTCCTGGCATGTCTGCTAGTCCTGAGTGAGCCAAGAGAGAAAACAGGGAAGTTGCAGTATTTTTTATCACCAGCCTTCCTAGTACTCATCACTTCCACTTTGTTCTACTTATTAGAAGCAAGTCATTAAATCCAGCCCACACTGAAGAGGAGGAGCATTTGTCTCCACCTCTGGAGGGGAGGAGTCTCAAAGAATGTGTGGACCTATCTAAAACCAACACACTAAGGCAAGGGAAAAAAGAGGCATGTTGAAACTTCGAGACTGGAGAAAATATTTGAATTATCATTTCGAACAGTGATATGGAGAAGGAGGGTCAACATAGTAAGTGGTGGTTATGTAAGAGCAGTAACTTTTCTTTCTGCTCTTCATGACAGAGGCTGGACCAGAGAAAGCCCATAAGAGGCTCTCTGAGTATTTGGGGCTCAGAAATGGTTTTCGGATTGAATAGTGTAGACTTTGGAGAACTGAAACACATTGAAGTAAATTGATTTGAAATTCAGACAGAAGCTCAACTGTGTTCTGGAAAGAGCTAATTACTTCCAAGAAGGAAGCATCTGTGATAGCTCTTTAGGGAAACAATCTTTTTGAGTGTCGGTTCCTCCTTTGTAAAGTGGTGTTGATAATGTCTAGATTACCTTCTCTACAGATTTTATATGCAGACACAGAATTTCCTTCAAACCTATTTCTGAGGGGAGTTCGCCTGTCTTTCTCCTCCACAGACATCTTTCCTGTCTAGCCTTCCACCATCGCTTATCCCAGGTTTAGGACTGCTCCATTCTGGTTTGCCTGTCTTGTTTCAGCACTGAATGTCCCAAATCTTGGGAGACCCACAGACCCAGATAAATAGAAACTTAGTCACCCTTAGGTTGGCCATATGCTCATCGAGGGTTTTCAGAACAGATGCAGTGATTGTGGTAGAAGACCTTTTCCCTGACCCCAATGCAAAAGTTAGTCTGCCAGGAATTTTCCACAGTGCTATGGAGACTGCAGCTGTGTTCTGTTATCCCGACCAAGGACAAACAAACATAGCCTCCCTACTCTGTAGCTGTACATAACTGATAAGAGTTGCCAGTAGAAACCATGCGTAGGCAAGGAGATGAATCATTATCTCAGAGTATAAAAGGAACTCCCCTAGACCCCCCCATTGCTCAGCTTTGGGTAACAATACCCCTGGGCCAGCACTGGTGCTTGCAATGAAGTGTTTTCTCTAGTTGCCCAGTTGTCAGTCTTCTTGCCATCTGGAGGCTTTGCCATAACATGATAACCATTTCTATTGACCTCTGTACTACATAAGAACATTCTTCTTGAGCCATTTCCTAAGAACATTTCTATGTTTTCTGAAAACCAAGTTCCAGACTACCCTGGGAGATGGTTTATATATAATTTAGCTTGGCATTAGTTGGCAGAACAGGAACCTAAATGTAGGCAGCGATATGAACAAATAAAGAAACAAGGGGGAAATGAAATGCAGTTTATGAATCTTGTGAATTTGTTTCAAAATATTGTAGAAGAATCTAGAGTATAGTATCCTTCACATAGTAGGCACTCCAAACGTGACATCCATGGTTGGGTGTCTTAAGACATTTCCCTTAGGTTTTTCTTCAAGAAGCTGTTGGCCTTATGTTTAATGCCTCAGGAGACAATACAGCAAGTAGGTTAGGATTGGTGAGCAGATAATACCTGCCAAGAGTTTTATTTCCTTAGAAAGTATTTGAGGGTTTGGATAAGGTATCTTAGCCAAATAAGAAAGAAGGACCTTGGTGCACCCTGGAGGCTCAGGTGCTAAGTTGGTGGCTGGGGCCTGGACCATGTAAAACTCAAGGACTCAAATGTACTACCTAAGGTGGATGGGGGACTACTAAAATAAATAAAAGGTACTTCCTCCTCCTCTTCCTTCCTTAAAAACAAACAAACAAACAAACAAACAAACAAAACCCTCCTTCTTTGTTCCTTCATCTCTTTAATAATAGCCCTTCACCAAAAGAGTAATTTCTCTACCCTAGATTGAAGATAGAAGAGGAAAGAGTGGGGGAAAATCTGTAGTGTCCCAAGAAAAGAGGGGTTCTGGAACAGGTCAACTCAAATACCTTCAGGTACAGTAGGATAACATGGGTGAAGCAGGAAGGGTTTAAAAAAATACTTGCTTTGGACTTCCTGTTTTAAGATCTGAAAGCATGAAGGTTTTAGGTATGTTTGAAGTGTTCCTTATGCTTTTTGTGTGATTCATAGTTTTGAGAATGTGTATTTATCCTGTAACAGTAAATTGGCTGTGTCACAATTAACCAAAGTCCTTATTTGAATGACCAGTAACCCCAGGATGATGAACTCAGTCTGGGAACTGGTTGTTTTCCAACTAAAGAACTGTTAGGTTTCCACCACCTCCTTTACCCTCATTCTACCTGTGGAATCCAAATTCATGAGCACCTTGGGGGATTCTCACTGAAAGCTCTGTCACTTATATACCACTATGTATTAGTAAATTTAGATGTCATAGGTTACATCCCAATACCGTACTTTATTAGAAGAAAGTTTTCGTTCATCTTTATGCAGAATCAGATAAAATATAATAGTAATAAGACATCTGAGGAAAGGAAAACTCAGTATCATCTCGAGGGAAAAATTTTGGGACTCTTCAGTAGTGTCTTTTGGGAGTTGTCTTTTCCCTGGACTGCATGTATTTTATCTTTCCTGGTTAAGTATGAGAATTACCTATAGGTATGCCCTGGTGACCTAGTGCGTTAGTTCACTGTGGCGCAGTCCACTACATCCCAAGGTCCCTGGTTTAAGACTCAGGGCTAGGGAAATAACCAAGATGAACAAATAAAAAATTAAGCACTTCTTCCTCCTCTCTACTTGTCTGCCTGCTTGCCTTCACTCCTGCCTGCACCCTTCCTTTAAAAAAAAACAACTATAAATTCAGGGTGGTGAGGCAACCTTACTAACCTTGGTACTAGGACTGTCAGAGGATTTCCCTGCCTATTAGAAGGTGGACTGATGCATCTGGATATTGTTTTACCTCTTCATAAATGATATTTTAAATTTCAAACTTGCTCTGATCTCTATGTTTATACCCTCTTTGGGTAGAAAAAATGAGCTATAATAAATGCCCAAGTGTCCATTACTTAGAATGAACAAATGTTAATGTTTTGTAACTTTTGCTTCAGGGAATTTCTCATAAAATAGGACATTACAGAGAGGTTGAAGCTTCTTTTCTCTGATTTCATTCACCTCCCATTCTACCCAGAGGCACCTATTATCATGAATCTAAAGTTTATATGGTTCATGTTTTTAAAAACCTTGTGTATTTTTAAAGGAAGGGAGGCAGGCAGGAATGAAGGCAGGCAGGCAGGAAGTAGGTAGGAACAAGCATTTTTATTTAGTTAGTTGTTCATTTTAGTTTTTTTCCGTGGTGCTGAGCCATGAACCCAAGTCCTTGGACTAATCCCTAGACATCAGCTTAACACCTGAGCCAAAGATCATGCCAAATACATATATTAATAAACAATATATATTGTTCTGGGTGTTATTTTACATTTACAGAATTGTACTATATTGCATGTAACTGGGTAATTTGTTTTCATTCACATTGTGTTTAAGATGTGTCCATCTTGATACATATTAATCTAACACATTTGTTGCAACAGCTGTCTGGTATTTATTTCATTGTATAAATGTTTCTCACAAACTTTTATTATCTTCCCTGAGGAACTTTAATTAATCACAAGTTATTAAGTGAATCTAATTTAATTTCTACCAATAAAAGAAATTCAGTATTGAGGAATAAGATTTTTGTTGTATAGGATTAGACTTTAGAGAGCATCTAACATTTCTGGTACCCCAAGAACCTATTTTCACCCATTTCAGAGTGATATGGTCTCTGTTGAAAACGCATAGTATAAATATACCATTTTCTTGTTATTTAAAAAAAATGCTGCAATGAACAGCCTTAGGTATATATCGTCATACAGATACCTAAAATACATATCTAGAAGTAATGAGGTATGTTAACTCCAACACAATATGACCGATCTTATTAAATTGCTCTCCAAAGTGGTTATAAAATAATTTCATGCCATTCCACTAATATAATATAATTTCTTACTAATATTGGCATTGTCATATTTTTTCTTTTGTTAATCTTGTGTGAAATGGCATATGATTGTTTCAATTTGCATTTTTCCAATCACTGGTAAGGATTAACACTTTCATGTGTGTGTGATCATCTGGGTTTTCACTTAGGCGAATTGCCTGTTTATATCCTTTACCCATGTTTATGTTGGCATTGGTCTTTTTTTCGATCTGTAAAAAAACAAACAGTTCATGCCACTCCAAATTTGATGGCATACAACAACCATTTTATTAGCTTTATGGATTCTACAAGACAAGAATTTGGACAGAAACAGAATTTCAGCTGCGAAGATCTGAATTGTTAGAATCATCTGGAGACTGGAATCATCTGAAGGCTCTTTGCTCACTCAGATGGCTTTTGGGCTAGGATAACTAAAAATTCATGGAACTGCTGATGGGAATACGTGACTTCTTCAAGTAGCTCAGACTCACAAGCTGGAGGCTAGGCTCTAGGAGGGAGTGTCCTGAACGTAAGCCTTCCAAGAGAAATAAACAGAAGCTGCATGGATTTCTATGACCTAGCGTTGACAGCTACAAACTTGCCCAAGGAGAAAGATCCAAGAAGAGAGAAAAAAAGACTCCTCAATCTCCTGATGACATCAGTGTCAAAGCATTCAACTACTTTTTAAGAAACACCTCAATCATGGCTTCCATGATCTAGCAAGTCTACTCCTAGGTACATACTCAAGAGAAATGAAAACATATTTCCACATGAAAACATGTTCATAAGAGTGTTATTCATGATAGCCAAAAACTGGAAATACCAAATTGTCAATAGAAGGAAGGACAAGTTAAATGTGGTACGATGCCATAGAATGGAAGATATTTCAGCCACAAAAAGCTAAACCTGGTGGTTTCTGAGGAATGCAAAAAAAAAAAAAAAAAAAAAAAAGCCTTTGACATTGCAAGTAAACTAAAGGGAAGTGCAAAAATCTAAAGAAGGCATTCCAGACCATCTGCAGGCAGCTCAGAAGTTCAAAGTGTTTTCTGGAGAACCAGCTCTGGGTATGGGATTCTTTGCTTTCCCTTATTCATACAACTGGAAGCAAAAAGGGAAGCCCTAAGAAGTGGGTCAAGAAAAGTACTGAATGCGGACTGTGCCTGCTGAAGGAAGCTCGCCGAGCACTACTCCAGCAGGGTGCGCCACAGTTTACTAACTTTTTAGACAAGCAAGAATAGTTTCCTTAAAACACTGTTCTAAAGGGAAAGGAAATAATTGGCAAAGGTGAATAATTTTATATGGCTGTCTTTTTTTTTTTTTTTTTTTTTTAAGGAAAAGTGTAGGAAGGCAAGCAGAGGAAGGGAGGCAGGAAGAGCGAGAGGAAGAAGAAACATTTTATTTTATATTTAGTTGTTCACAATGGCTGATTCCCCCCCGGGGCCTGGGACTTGAACCCAGGGATATGTGGCTTGCTCCTTTGGAGGCGATGGACCCCGTTCCACCAGGGCGTGCCTGTATATCTGTTCTTTGTTGTAACTGTCTTACACTAGTGGAGTGAAGGTTTGCAGTCCCCAGCACAGTCCCAAGGAACCCGGTTTGCATCCTGGGACCGGGAAAAACCACTAAGATGAACAACTAAATAAAATAAAGTGCTTCTTCTTCTCTCCTCTTGCCTGCCTACTTGTCTTCATTCTTGCTTACACCTTTCCTTGAAAAAAAACAAAAACTGTCTTACACTGATCATTCCTCAGTCCATGCTTCCCAGAGACCAGTACATCTACCCTTAGGTTTATATAAGCACTTTTATTTTTAAGACCAATGTACTTATTTTGAGGCATCTTAGAAAAAACTAAGTGTGGAATATACTGAACATGTGGTCACTTGTGTTTTAGGTGTATGTATTAAGTGTTAATGTATGTGGCACCTGGTTATGGCAAAAATGATCAAGGTTTTAGCTCCTTAAAACTTTCTTAATTTGTATGGAACAAGGAATACTTGTAGGGATTAGCTGCCTTTTTGAGAGTCAATTAAATAAGCAACATAGGTAAGCCCTGGTAGAGGAGGTTAGGTCACTTGCCTCCAAAGGAGCGCAGGTCATATACTGCTGGGTTTGAGTCCCAGGTCTGGGGAGAAACAACAGGTGTGAACAACAAAAGCAAAATAAAATAAAGATGTTCCTTCTTCCTCACTGTTTCTGCTTGCCTACTCACTTTCATTCCTGCCTGCACCTTCCCTTTAAAAACAAAAAAAAAGTAAGTAACATAAATTTAAGAAAACCTTTTAATTGCATCTTAGGTGTATTTTACCACTAGAATTTAGAATTGACATTGTTTCCTTATGAACAATTGTTTCACTTTTCCTGAATGAAAAATGTCACAACTTGTGGGAATCCTGAAACTACTGATAAGAAACTTAAAGGCAGAAACCTATGGGGACTTGTGGAAACCTAGGTCTGTGGGTGTTGGCACAAAGCAGTGCTATGGAGGGCCCTCGTTGAGAAAGGAGAGAAATTTGTCTTTGGAATGTGAGTGAGCCCCACTATCCCAGGCAGCAATGATGGCTATTTTCTATAGTCAGCTTCATTGATCGGATATATTACTACTCTGATGTATTTCTCAGTTAACTCAGCATTAGCCTCAAGAAACAGGAAGAGTCACTTTTTTTCCCTAAGAGGGCACTCACATGCATATTCATGTTGTTCCCCCTCTCCCCCCAAAAAGAGAAAGCATGTCATAACTCACTCATTTGATCAGTGGGCCAGGAGAGTCCATTTTCTGAGTAGTGGACTGATGAATTCTTTTCTGCCTGATCTTTTAAAAGGCCAGAGTAAAGAGATGGGCCCACAGCTGGCATTTTCAAACAGCGAATTCCCCAAGCAACAGTTTATCTTTTGAAGATTGCCCAAAATAAGATACTCTGACTGACTCTGATTTATATTTGAATGTCGATCATAGTGGAAAAGTTTGGGGTTTATTCTTTTCAGGTTTTTTTGCTATACTTTTTTTTAAATCTTAAAATATTATCCATCCTGGTATCCCCTCACAGATTGTGGTTTGGTCAGCTGCCTTAGGCAGAGAGTGTGGGCCACATATCCTAAGGACCTGGGTTCAAGACACAGGGCTGGGGTGAAAACCAAAATGAACAACTAAATAAAATAAAGTACTTCTTTCTCCTCTCTCTTTCTGCCTGCCTCTGCTCACCTTCATTCCTGCCTGCACTTTTCTTAAAAAAAAAAAAAAAAAAGGGAATGAAATATTGATACATGCTACAATCTGAATGGGACTTAATTATACTATGCCAAACAATTTAGACACAAAAGGTCACTTATCATATAATTCTATTACATGAAATACCCAAAATAGCAATCCATAGACCCAAAATAAAATAGTGGTTGCCAGGATTGAGGAGAGAAGAAAATGGGGAGTGACTTGCTAATGGGTATAGGGTTTATTTTTGGGGGTAATAAAAATGTTCTGGAATTAGATAGTATCTTAGGTAAACAACTGTATGAATATAATAAAAATACACTGACTTAGACAGCTTAAAAAGGTAACTTTTTATTTTATTGCAGGAACTTTGTTTTACAAATTAAAATAAACTCATATATATAGGTTCCCCATGTGTGCAGTTTTCCCATTCCTCAGATATATATCAACATACCAAATCACCAAGTGTTCTTCATCATTGTCTAGTGGGTGAATTTTATGGTTTGTGTATTATATATAATTTTTAAAATATATTATCAAATTTATGGAACTATGTGAGGTATAATGATTTATCAACAAAGATTTAGAATAATGGATAGTGAAAAGGTAACAGTTTATGATCTACATCAGAATGTTTGATGATTCTTCAGTGTCAATATCAATTCTGCTTGTTCAGTTTCGCAAATCATACCCTTCAGTGCGCCCTGGTGGCCTAGCGGGTTACACCTCCTCTGGCTGAGCATGGTCCACGCGCATCCCAGGAGCTGGGTTCACAACCTGGATCCAGGGACAACAACCAAAAATGAAAAACTAAATAAAATAAATAAAGCAGCTTTTTTGAATCCTTTCTCTTCTTGCCTTCCTTTCTGCCTGCACCTTTCCTTAAGGAAAAAAAAGAAAAGAAATATTCGATATGTTTCTATATTGTCAAATATGCCATTCCTGGCTAATTTCATAACTTCTTCTATTAGGAGAAAAGAGAGCAATGCTGTTAATGCCTTCCATGACTTTTTGGAAACTGTTTGTATTGAAAAACTATAGCTATCTTGGTCTCTGTAGTTCCTTTATACTATTTATTGACTCCTGGTTATATCATTTCTTGAGACACCATATCATTCCTCATGTCATCCATGACTCTCTCAAAAACTACTACTGTGCTTTGTTCATGATGACCACAAAGGCAAGTCTTAACCAATGTGTGCAGAAAAAATTTTTTTTTTCCTTTCCATGGCCTGAGGTCTCAAACCTGGGCCCTTGAGCTTTACATGGTATGCACTTTAGCTGCTGAACCACAGGGGTGCTCTCTGCAGGAAAATTTGAAAAATAATTTGTTTTATAGTGATGCTAATTTTTGATTCAGAATTTTATATCATAAGTACAACACCTCTTCCAACTATGTCTTCTCTTGTCCTCTGTAATCACAGAAAAACAATGAACTGATCAAATTAAAGTATATCTTTGATTTTTTTTAAAGGAAAGTTTCAGTCAGGAGTGAAGGCAAATAGGCAGGTAGGCAGGAAGATAGAGAAGAAGCATTTCACACATTTTACTTAATTTTTCACCTTGGTCATTTCCCTGGGTCTTGAACCTGGGACCTTGGGATGTATATGGACTATGCCCAGTGAACTAAAACACTAGGCCACCAGGATATACCTGGATTTTTTTTTTTTTTTAATAAGAGGAAGGCTGGCAGGCAGAATGAAAGCAGGTGGCAGTCAGAAGGAAGAGAGAAGAGAAAGAAACACTGTATTTATTTAGTTGTTCATTTTAGCTGCTCCGTGGTTCTTACCTGGGCCACAAACTGGGTCCTAGGGCTGTATGTGGACTGCTCCCCAAGTACAGGCTTAACACCAGGGACCTCTAATCTTTGGATTTTGACATCAAGGCTGAGGTTGTCAACAGGGAAGTGGTTTGGGAGTGCGATTGTGTGGTGGAGGGAGTTTACTTACTAGTTTATCTTCTTTTTAAATTTATTTTTCCCTTCCCTTTGTCTTTTTGTTGTTGTTGTTGTTTAATTAAAATAAATAAATAAACCCACAATTTAGCAAAGAAAGGAACTAACTCATACTATGTTTAAGTGAGATAATGAGTCTACTCTATGTAATGTATGAAGATTTCATAATAGCCAACACAACCTACCATGGAAATTTTTTGATTGTGGCTTCTACTTCTAGTCACATAATGTCTTCTTATGATTAGGCTCTCCACTCTCTGACTGGGTCTTAGCTGAAAACACTGGTCCATTGCAAGGTCAGGACCTCCCTCTTTTTCTTTTTTCTTTTTTAAGGAAAGGTGCAAGCAGGAATGAAGGTAAATAGGCAAGCAGGAAGAAAGAGATGAATGAGGCACTTTTATTTATTTTATTTAGTTGTTTATCTGTATGTGAACTGTGTCCAACCACTATTCCCCCAGGATGCACCAGGACCTCACTTCTGATGAAGTGTAGGAGTATAGGAGTGTCCTTGAGTGATGGAACAGGCCCCAACAGTTGAAAGTGGGAAGGGAAAGCACCAATAGGAGTGACAGGAGCTGCTGAGGATAATGTTGCATCTGTCTTCCTAGAGTAAGACCTGAGACCACAGAGAACACTGACAGCAGAGGGTTAACACATGGATCCATACACATGAACCCAAGGGTTAGTGAAGAACTGTTGATAATCCAAAGATGTTACCATCTCTATCCCAGCTAGACATGTCAGTACCATTCTGAAGATCTGATCTCATGTGATTCCAGAAAAGAAAACAACTGTACTGCAGGGCACACCCTTGTGGCTCAGGCAGCTGAGACATGACTTGGGTACAGAAGATGTAATACCCAAAGACTGGAGTTTGAGACCGGGGGTGTGTGTGTGTGAAACCAAAATAAACAAACCAATGGAAAAAAAAAAATGCTTTCCTTCTTTCATCCCTACCTCTTTAAAAAAAAAAAAAAAAGAAGAAGCCCACTATACTGACCAGCAAGAGTGATCAGCTTACCAGCACACTCTCTTAAAATGAAGACCTGGTTCCAGGGACTTGGGATGACTCCATAGGCTTGGGTTTCAGAGCACCTTGGGTACCGTGAACTGGAGAAGGCCCTGAATGGGAACAGGGATCATGTAGGGTCTGGTTTGTACTGATTGTTGATACACTCCAGGCCATCACTGGGCACAAGCACACAAGGGAGACTTAGAAAATTTCCAGGAAGGTCTTCAAAGCATTTGGCCTTCTGCTTCATAGGATATCTCAGGACTTGGGTCTAGGAATAGGGTATTATTAAAAGGAAGTGATTACTCTGTGACTTATGAGAATATGTCATAAAAAGAGCTTCCATTTAGCTTTTTCTGTCATTGGGATTGCTCACTCAGAGAAGCCAGCCCTCCTGCTGTGAGACCATTCAAATAGCCCCAAGGAGGAACCCACAGAGAGAGGAACCCAGCCCTCCTACCAACACTTAAAATCAAATTGTCAACTACATTAGTGAATCACTTTAGAAGTAATTCCTCTAGTTCCAGTCAAGTCTTTAGTGACATCTGTAGGCTCTGCTGACATCTGACTGCAACCTTGTGAGAGGTTCTGAGCCAGTGAATAAATATCCTGCCATCAGTGAATTTAGCCTACATTGGTCAACACCATACAGCCCAAACTTGTAGTAACCTATTGTTCTAGGTTTTGAATTAAATATTAGCTCGACAAAAGGTTTATGTCTTAAGTATGACATGGAAATAGAACTACTTCACCTGTGTAAAGGTAAAAACCTCTACATCAACTTGTGTGGGTTGATGATCAGTAACGAGATAGGCCCTATTCCCAAGCACTTAGTCCTAGAAATATGGCAGAAATTAGGGTGGAGTGGGGAGAGACAACCCAAGGACTTATATTTTGTAAGGAAAGGTGCAAAGAGGAGGAAGAAGTAGTTCATTTATTTTATTTAGTTGTGTATCTTGGTTCACAAGGTGGCTCCTCCTGGCCCCAGGACACAAACCCACGTTTCCCTGGGATCCATGTGGACTGCAGAGGACCCAACCCTCATCCCACAAGGGCACCCCCCCCCCACCCCATGACTTACATTTTCTCCCACTCTGGTGAAATGAGGTTCAGAGTAAATATTAGATTGTCCTATAGAAAATAAAACTGTATTTATGGCATACCTTCGTTGTATACTGAGTCATACTCCATATATTTGTATTCTTTACTGAAAAGGTAACTATTTCATCTTTCTAGAAACTGATTTCCTAAATTCTGGATTCTGATCTAATCTCCATTGATCAAATGCTTGAGTTAAATTTCTCTCCTAAGTTTGCCAGTACCTTTTCTGTCAATGGTCCTGTTTACTTCTATGTAAAATGAGGGACAGGAGTAGATCTATGTTCTTTAACCTGAAATATACACATTGAAGAGTGACGCTTAAGGAAAAGAATGGTTATGTAATAACTTCAATATTTATTTAGAATGTGTAAAAAAAATTATCATTTTTAAAATACTGACAAAATAACCAATATCACACAATCCAGAAACATGACATCACTATTAATTGCCTGGCAAACACTATAAGCTTTTTTTTTATTGTTCCCTACATCTTTTGGCTACTACTCTGTGCTTTTTCATATGACCACTTTGTACTATTTTTCTAGATATTAGAAAGATATATTGATGAAAAATAGTTTAAAAACTGATTGTGTAGAAAATTTATCAGCTTTACAACTCATGGTACATTCTTGCATAAGTGGTGTTTCCAGCTGATAACAAGCCATCAGTTAGTTCCAGCCCTTTCATCTCCTTTAGCTTCCACCCATCCCACCCCAAGCCACTCCTATTTAAAGGGTTCCAAGCAGGCAGATAGGAGAGGTGGTCTGGTAGCTCCCGGTCCTGGTCCGCGACCCCAGGACTACCACTTGGGCTCAGAGGGTGACCTCCAGGTTGGTTCCGTGCATCCAATACTCCTCACGTTCCTGCAGAATTCTCTGAACCTTCAGAGATGCTCTGAAGATTAAACTCCCCTAGTTTCATGATAAATTGCCCCACCGTGAGAGCGTTTATCTATGTGTTTTCTGAATCTCTTTCCCCTTTTAATATTCTATGATAAACCTAAAACCAGAGTCCGGAATTTCGCAGCGCTGTCCCATTGAGCGTCGTGGGAGCTCCACTATGGTCCAAGTATCTTGGGTGGGGCCTGTCCCTCTTCCTTTTCTCCACTAGAGGCAGCGTTGGCCGGTGATCCTTCCTTACTAGGGGGGGAAGAAGGCGTAAACCTTTTGCTACGACGCCGATTGGCGGCCAGAGTATTGATCGACAAGAATATTAGCAAATGGCTCTGAAATAAGTCGCCGTTGTTTACGCACATACAGCCAATGGAAAGGCAGACATACAGCCTGCGGCCAATGAGGACTGAACCAGAGTGGAATGCGAGGGTGGGGCTTCCTTCGAAGGGCGGGCGCTGGGTAAGAGCCTGGAGCGGAGCCTTGACGAGTCAGAAGCACATCCGGTGTTAGAAGAGCTGTGTGGGCTCTTGCGCGGTGGATTAAAAAGGTACGTCTGACTTGCGCAAGTCGGGGAAGAGAAATGAGAAGGGGTTTTGCCGTTGTTTTCTGAATAAGAGTGGACGTAGTCTACATTTCCGACTGACTGTGCCGTGGGCTAGCCCGGCCCGGCTCGGCGACGGGACTTCGGAAAGCCTGGAGGGGAGGGGAGCGCATGCGCAACTGTACCGGAGAGGGGGAGGGGCGGGGGCTCGCCGAAGGCGGCTTTGGGGCCGTCCTTGCGGGCCTTTCGCGCCGGAGCTTCGGGGGTTGGGGGCGGGTTCTCAGCCTCGCCTCTTCTCTCGGCGAGAGGAACTCAGTGTGCCGCCGCCGCCGAGTGTAGACGTAGTGGCCCCGTGGCCCAACCTCGGCAACTTGAATTCCAGGCACGTCCTCCGCCACTTCCTTCTCTGAGGTGAAAGAAAGCGAAACCCCCAGTGGGTTGCAGTCACGCCCGCCCCACCCGACCGATCGCTCCTTCTCTGGGTAGGCGATGGGGTCCGGGACTCGAAAAGGGCCTGGTCCGGCACCCTGTCCTGTCGCGGCGGGGCGGGTGATGTCACACTCTTCTGTGACACGCGAGGCTCCTTAGTTACTTAGAAGCCGACAGTAGAGGAGGGAGGTGGGAAGAGCCCGGGACTAGGCTTCGCTTCCCGGCCCCACGGACAGGGCACCCCCGCTCTGGTCTGATTGGTTACCTTTGGACAGGTGAGGCGGCCTTGGCTTTGCTGGATCCTGAACCTTCGTGGGCGTCTTTCTCAAAGTCCACTCGGGTAATGCGTTGTTGGGCGGTGGTTTTTATTTGGACCTACTTGCTGAGCTGGGGTAATAAGTAGACTGGTATGTAAGTGTGAAATTGCTACCCAATACCAGCGCGGGTTGCATTGACTATACCTCTTTGACCAAACAGTAACCTCTCTGAACTTGACATTGTTCTAGCAATAGTTAACTCGTGTATGTGTGGCCCAGTAGAAGAGCTGATTGTCTGAAACACAGATTTTAAGGCTAAAGGTTAGTGGAGAGTGGATTTCTTAAGTTACTTATTGATATTTTTTTCTAGTTTATTTTTTGGTTGAATGTATAGTTTAAGAGAGATTCGAGTTGCATAACCACACTTCTGAAAGTACAGTTACTCAACTTACTCTGGTGTTTTCTTACTGCTCTTTGTCAAATGTTTTTAGTTCTCATTTTAAAAATATGTTGACATTTAGATTCACTACCATTTTGGGGACAAAATGATTGACTCTTTGGGAAATGCAGTCTGCAGGTTGGATCCTTTGTCCATTATTCATCTTGTGGAAATGTGACTTAGTGTCATCTTTCTTCCTTTCCGCACTGTTGATCTGGCTGAAGTCTCACTCTCCTAAAGAATAGGAAAGGTAAATTTAATCCAGATACTTAAGTTAACATTTCCACTTTTTTCTTAATAATGGTATATTTTCTGTCTACTGTAGACATGCTGAAATAATGAAAAATATAATAGCAATCAGTGGAATAGACATTTTTATTTTTTTTTAAGGAAAGGTACAGGCAGGAATGAAAGTTAGCAGGTGGATAGGCAGGGATGGAAGAAGCAGCATTTTATTTATATTTAGTTGTTCACACTGACAGTGTGTGCCCCCTGCCCTGCCCAACCCAGGGGTATGTGGCCCACTCCCTTTGGAGGTGACTTACCTAACCACTACTCCACCAAGGCACACCTAGTTAACTTTTTAAAAACTATTTCTCTTGACCTATGGATGAAACTACTTTAATGAAAACTTACCTTTCCATTGTAGGGTGTAATAGTAAAATAGCACCAGGCTTTAGAGGTTAGAAGATGCTTAATTTGGTTCTGGCTCTGCTGTTTAACTCTGTTGTTTGTCAACTCAATACTAATATCATATTAGCACTCAACAGTGATTTCACACAGATTTTCTTATTGGCTTTCAGTAAGCTTGGTACAGAGGTGTTAATTATCTTAGAGATGAGTAAGTCTAGATGACCTTAAGTAAAATTATTTCCCCTGGGTTATGTGGTAGAAAGTGGCAAAATTTTTGATCCCCAAATCCAGGGTTTATCCATTATTACACTGCCTATTTGAATTTTCTTTTTAATCTTTGAAGTGGAGTTAATCATTCTTGCTTTGATATGAAGTCAACGGGGGGAATAATGTATATAAAAGCACTTAGAAAGTCTTAACAATTTTATATAAATGTAGTGGGTGTTATGATAGAAGGCATATTGCTGGCCTGGAGTTTCACTTTATTTCATAAACTACCCAAGAGTATTAATGTCCTCTGGGAAAACACTTAATTATTCTCTTGATGCTATGACGTCTGAGTTTTCCTTTGCTGCTTTGACTTGGCTATAGAATCTGGTAGAATCGCCTTCCACTCTCCTGCGTTTTATTCCCCCAGCCTGCCTTTCTTTTTTCTCTCTCCTCTCCCCCTTCCTTCCTACTCTCTCCCCTACCCTCCCTCTGTCTTTCAGGCAGGAATGAAGAGAGAGTAAGCAGGCAGCGAGAGAGAGGAGGAAGTATTTATTTAGTTCAATCTGTTGAGAACCTGGGACCAGAGATGCAGACTTAACTGCTAAGCCAACCACGCCCCCCACCAGTCCCCACAGCGTTTCTAACCAAATTTCATGGAGTAGTTTTTCTGTCATACACATTTTTGTTATCCAAAGACTTCCAACAAGGAAAAGAAAAACTGTAAAGATTGTCTTTTTAGTTACTTGAATGACCCCCTGAAGGTAAGATCCTCTCTGAGCCAACTAGGAATGTTGATTTGAGGTTGCAACACTCAATTTCCAGATTTGCTTTGGAGACTCCTGGTTCTGCTTAAGTGTGGGAAATACTGAGTTGAATCATAACACAAGTTTTGCACTAAAGATTCTTAACCAAATGTGTGAGAGTATTTTCAGCACAATTAACTGAAATCCAAAGCCCTTGGGAAGGAAAAAAAAATCAAGGGTGAGGATTGAGGAGTATGCTGTTCGTCCTAATCTGTGCTTGCTTTTTTGGGCTAAATATAGTGTTATCAATGAGGAATTGCTTGTTTATATGGGATGACGATTATGTGTTTAGGACATTAGTAGCTTCTTAAGATGCAGTGTCAATCAGCATGGTTATCAAGTAAAATTCAGTAGTATCAGAGCTTGGTTCAAAGATAATTTATTGAAGGTGGTAGACTTCCACCTCCAGGTACTGATTTGGTTCTGAGACTGCCCTATTAGAGAGACAGGATTCACTTTTACCTAATCCAGGGATTTGGGTGCAGATTAAGGGAGGAGTTTGGAAATTGCAGTCAAGCTCTAGGACTGATCAAAGACCTGCCCTAGTTGGGGAATTCCTTGGATCTTCTGGAACTGAACTGACCTGCTAGGAGTGGTAAGGAAGCATCAAGCTAATGACCATTTTCTTCAGATTTTCTATCGTATCAGATTATCACTTAGTGATTATTAGGCTGTCTCAAAACGCCTGTAGCCCTGTGGGACAAGAGATGTAGTGTAAAAGTGCCAGAGAAAAGGTATTACATTGAAATAAAAGGTTATTTAAACAGTAATAAGATTTTTGGAGTGCCTTTAAATTCCAGTTTATCATTTTCTTAGAATCCGTCCTTCCCCCCAATTTAATTTTATTTGGGTAAATAGTAAGACTTGGGATATAGCTAGTTGTGAGTCAGTAGTTGAATGACTTTTTTAATTAGGACTTTTGATAAATATCTTTTAAAACTAGACTTTTAAATGGGAGAATGATACACTGAGAACATAAGACTTTTAGGTATTTACACTAATAGCAATGGTTAACATACTGAGCCAGTCTTATGTATGAACCATTATTCTGAGCACTTGTTTGTATTAGCTCAATCGTCCACCCTATGAAGTAGGAAGTATTATGTAATACTGTTTTACAAATGAAGAAACTGAAGCCCAGTGAGGTTTAAGTGCCAGGAACTTGTTGCATGTCGTACAACTAAGGAAATAACAGACTCAAATGCTGCAGGCCTTGCTCTTAACCACTGCTAGGGACACGGTTATACAGAGGGCCATACAGAATCCGAAAACTATTCTTTCAGTAGGGAGACACTGAGAAATTACAAACATGTTGTCAATTTGGTCCCTTCTAGAGGTGGGAACAGGGTTATATATGGCTGAGTTGCTACAACAGGAATGAAGAACCGTATGTTTCACAGGCTAAATGTTCAATTAAATGTGTGCGCAGGTTTCTTTTTGTTTTGTTTTTGGAGGAAGGAATGAAGAGGTAGAAGCATTTTTATTGGTTGTTTACTTCTGCCTGACGCCCCCCCCCCCCCCCTGCAGTCCATGGACTTTACAAGGTCCAGAGCTCTCACTGAACCCCAAGGGTCTGCCCTGAACAATGTTCTTGACCTGCTGATTTAACGTTAAGTTCTATACACTGAGGCAGCTTTTATACCTACGCCAGCTATCAGCAGAATTTTATTCTTCAAAAGCAAGGAATTTTTTTTTAATGTATAGTAAACATGATTGTTTCTGTTTTGCATTCCTTTTGATAACTGGCCATCTTTCATATGCACAGTACTTAATAGATGTTGCAATAAGATTGTAGAGATTTTTTTTTCTTTGCATTTAAGTTTGGCCCTTGCTAATTTTCGTTTTAGGACAAGGATAAGGAAGATACATAGAACAAAACAAGAACCATAAGGACATAAAATACTTGTTAATAAGAATATTTGTTTCCTCCTATTTGTCCCTGCCGCCCTTCTTTTCCCAGGCAAAAACCAGGCACGCGAGTATCTTACTCAAAACAGTGTGATTAATTAACTTGTACTTTCCTGGTATAAAGCTATGCAGTTACATTTCTTGGTTCGACTTTGGGTGGCTCTGGTAGAGGGGAGAGACCTTGGGGAACCACAGAATGGTACAGCTTCCAACAAAACTAGCAGTTTTGCATGACACCTTTTTGACAGATTCTGACAAGTTTGGAATTCCTGCTCTCCTGAGGATGAAGCCTAACATGAGATGCTGAACTGAGTTCAAGGAATTTGATTATGATACTATATACTCAAATATTTAGATTTCTGTACAAATTGGGTTCCAGGGTAAGAGAGACCAGTGCTGGTATTTGTAATGGACTTAAATATGCTGCAGTGTGGAAGAATTTTTGAGCAACTTGTATGTTTTATTTTGTGGTAAAATATACATAAAATATGCCATGTTGCACTTTTTTTAAACAAAGAATTAACTGGGGTTACTCTGGAATGTCACTTGCATTTCCTTGGTTAATAATTTTGAATACTTAAGGCTCTGTTGAGATCTGACTGTTGTTGGAACTGCACATACTTTTGGTATGGGAGCTGCTATTTTTGAGTTACAAATGCAATTTAATCTTGTGCACTGAGTTTGCTTGTTGACCATTGAAATGTAGGTATCTGTGTGTGTGTGTGTGTGTGTGTGTGTGTGTATGTGTGTAGCTTCTGAGCACTAGCTGAGGCTAAAATAGAAACTTAGAATCTGTCAAAACTTCTAAGAGTTTTTAACTCATTAGTTGTCTATACCTTGATTCTTATCTGTTTGGAACAGACTTAGAGTAAACTTGTGTTTCCTTGATTCTAAAATCCAACTTTTAATTTTACCCTCGTATTTTAACATTTCTGAAATTGTCATATTTATATTTATTGGATGTAATCTTTATTGCATTTCTTTCTCTTTCCATAAAGCTATTAAAATTGCCATGTCTCTGCATCTAGAAAATGGGGTAATTACATGTTTTACTTAAATTTTAGAATAGCTAGTGATGTTGGAAAACTGGTTTTATTTTTTTCAAATAATTTTAAATCACAAATCACTGCTATATAATGGAGAAATTTCTGTTGGACACCTCCCTCTCTACCCTCAAAACCTATCACTTCTTCCAGCATTCTAAGAGGGGCAGTCAGTGCTCTCAGGGAAATGTCAAGTGAACTGGAAAAGAGGAATTTCCGCCATTCTCCCCTCTCTCATGGTTTCCACTCAGTAGGGTCTGGTTCAGAGTATTGCCCCTTTCTGACTAACAATCCCCTGAGTATTTGAGGATTTACAAACCCCTCCACACATACCCCTTTTTTTTTTTTTTTTTTTCTTTTAGCTCTTGAAATTGGAAGCAAGAGGTACTTTAACGTTGTTGTGAAAACTGAGAAACTTGGCTCTGAATGTTGCTTCAGTACTATTGCAAGTGCTGTCTAGGGATGTCATTAGGGTTGTTAATGGAAGCTTTAAACAAAGACACTTTCCAGGTCCTGGATTCTGCCATCCTGTAAGTGGGCTCTCTGGAGGATGTTTTCGTTGTGGTTATGGAAGGCTGTGGTTGGCGGTGCAATAGCCTGCAATAATTGCACCATCTAGATCAAGAGGGCCTGGAGCCCTGTGACTTAGAGTTGAGAGCAGCAGCTTTAGTAAGTTCTGCAGCTTCTCACCTATATCCTTCATCCTTAAGGACAGAACTAACTGAAGAATTGAGGTGAGTAGGGATTTTGGTGAGAAAGGAAAGAGGAGAAAGCCAGTCGTTGTAATTGTGAGAGAGGCCCTTAGGGAACAAATGGTAGTGATGCTTGTGAACTCTGACCCTTTTCCATTGGTTTAGGATTGCTCAGAAAGTCAGTTTGGGTGTTGTTACTTTTATTGCCTAGATTAATTTTGTTGAGTATTGGGCTAGATGCTGATTAGAATAGGTGTGAGTAATTGGTTTAGCTTCCAAACAACTTAACTTTCAGGGGGTAGATTTGAAATAGATGAGCATTATATGTCTAAAGAATATGGAAGGTTTCTATTTAGAAAAAAAATGAAAGCTCTTGATTAGATTTTAGTTCTGTAGATTGAGCATGTTTATTTAAGATTACATGTGAGATAGGGAAGAGTAAAACTTGAGAATCTGACTTTATGGCATTGCTGGGTACCATTCAGTTTTAAAATGTCCTTTCAGTGTGCCATGGTGACTCAGGCGGTTGAGATGCTGGTGTGCAGATCACATACAGCCTGGGGACCTAGGTTTGCAAGCTGGGGCCGGGGTGAATAACCACAAATGAACTAAATAAAAATGTTTCTTCCTTCCATAAATGCTTCTCCCTCCTCTCCTTCCCTTCCTTCCTCTCTAAAATAAATAAAATGTCCTTTCTCACATGTTGAGACAGTTGGCAAGATATGTATAAGGTATATAGATCAGATAATAATATTGTATTGATGTTAGTTTCCTGATTTTGAGGAAGCACGTGGAACTACTTAGGGGTAAAGAAAGCATTTTTTTCCTTGACTAGGGAAAAAGTCTCTCTATTGCTCGTGTGTGTGTGTGTGTGTGTGTGTGTGTGTGTGTGTGTGTGTGTGTGTGTATTTTAGGTGGGGGGGTACGACGTAGTGTGTGGAGAGAGATAAGGCAAATGTGGTTAAAGCATTTAGGAAATCTAGGCAATGGGTTCATAGGAATTCTTTGTACTATTCCACTTCTATAGAAAAGGTTCAGAAATAATTCTTTCTTCACTAAGTTCCTTTTTTTTTTTTTTTTTTTAATGGAGATTACACTTTTCCTTTTTAAAAAATTAGAGTCCCTTTCATTTTAGTTCTAAAACGCATTAGGTAGAAAGTTTCTGTTTAAAATTCAAGCCTGGTGTACCTGGCGGCTTACCGTTTAAGTCCACAACCTCCAGCTGGCACAGGCCACTTACATTCAAGGACCTGGGTTCAAGACCCAGGACCAGTGGAAACAACCAAAATGAACAACTAAAATAAAATGCTTCTTCCTTCTCTCTCTCTTCCTGCCTACTGGCCCATGCACACCTTCATTCCTGCTTGCACCTTTCCTTTAAAAAAAACAAATAAAATTCAAGTCATAGTTCCAGACTCAGCTTTATAATTTTTTTTCTTTTTTTTTATTCTTTAAAGGAAGAAGCACTTATTTAACTGTTCATCTTGGTTGTTCGCCCCTCAGGATGCAAACCTGAGTGCTTGGGATATACGTGGCTTATGCCAGTCAGCAGCAGTGAACTTAACCACTGGATCACCAGTGCACCCAGTTTTTTTGTTTTTTATTACTTGAAATTATATGCCTTTGTTGAGGGAATTCTCTAAAATCTTGAAACAATGACATGAAATTGCTTTATGTTCCAGTGACTGCTCCTCTTAACTAGATTGTTAATTGAGAATTTCTCAAAGAAACTCTTAAGGGGTAAATTACCTTCTGAAAAAATAGAAATCAGATACAAGTCATGAAATAGTTCGGGGAGAAGAAGATAGATTTATTTCCTCTATCCCCTTTAAAATGGTCGAATATGACTGCAAAGTATGATTGTAAATGTGTTCTAGAAGGAACTTAGGTATATAAGTAAAAATAGGTGTATTTGAGCAGTGGATTTTAGCTAACTTTAATTTTTCCAAATCTTATGTTGCTATTTTTCATAGTTACTTATTTTATATGTATTCTTAGCTTTAAAATAACCTTTATTCCTTTTATCCTTGATTCTACAGAGTGGAGGCTTTGTCCCACAGATTCTGGCATCATGAACATATTTGATCGGAAGATCAACTTTGATGCACTCTTAAAATTTTCCCACATGTAAGTGTTTTGAACCTGAATTGTAATTTAACTGCTTTTCCTTTCATGTATGGTTTCTTTTTCTGGTTTAAACAACTTTCAGTTGACATACTACTACCTTTATTAGAATCGGGGATGGGGAGGTGGCTATATAGTAAAAGCATCCAGATTCTAAGGACAGCTGTATAGAAAGCCATTTAGTTATTTTATTTTGGGTACTGATCAGAATTTGGGGCTTTTGGCATTTGTTAACCTATTTTCCAAACTTTTTTTTTTTTAATGGTATAACTTGAAATATTCCCTAGGAAGGAGAAAATAAAATGATTGTTAGCTGAGAGATGAGATTGGTCCTGGAGTGATGGCGATTATTAACATTCTTTCCTAGAACCCCCTCAACACAACAGCACCTGAAGAAGGTCTATGCAAGTTTTGCCCTCTGTATGTTTGTGGCGGCTGCAGGGGCCTATGTCCATGTCGTCACTCATTTCATTCAGGTAAGAGCAGTTTTCTAGTTGCTCTGACACAAATTATATTAGGAAGAAACTAACTCAGCAGGGTGGTGTAAGCCTGTGCCTTATTCCTGTTCATTAATTTGGCATCTGAACTTGCAGAGCCAGCTGTTAAGTCAGGTTATGTGAAACCATTTACTGGCAACTTTGCCCCCCCTGTAGATACCAGAATATTGAGATACAGACTGTCTTAGCCCTGACACTGAAGGATATGCTGCTGATGTACAAGGCCCCCACCCACTGAGTGTAGAGCATGATGTGCATGCTGGGATTCTGTGTTCTTCCTCTCTTTTGCCTGAATGACTGGAGTACTAGGATACAAATACCAGTTGATTATCAGGAGAAGCAGGATTGAGACTGTTAAGGATTTGACCCATTTTCTTCTCATACACTTATTAACCACACGTTAGAGTGGAAACCTTCAACTCATTTTTCTACGTTTAATGGGGAGTTCAGGTTTAGCCAGTATGAAAAGGAAGGACAGTTGAGGAATAACTAAAAAGTTTGAAGTTATTATTAGCCAAGATTTGTCCTTTTTAGAGTAAGTAAAGAGGTATGCCTGTGTTGGCATTTGCGACCGCTGAGGAGAATTATCTGTAGGCTCAGGCATCTCCAGGCAGGAGTTGTATGAAAAATTACCCTAGGTACCCAAAGGATAGGACTTTCATCCCTTGAGTTTAGGATAAAACATATTCTACCTTTTAGGCAAAAGTAACTCTTTTGGTTTCTGATTATTTTATGTTTTTTTAAGTAATGTAATATAAAGTCCTCATTATCATGGATTCCATACTTGTTATTATTTGAATTATTACAGAAATTAAAATTTGTTCATATTTGAGAATTCACAAAGCAGACTAGCGATAAATAGAAAACTCCATAATCCCATCACCCAGGAATAACCACTGTCAAGCATTTTGGTTCTTGCCCTTGGTCTCTGTTCATTCAAGCTGCTGTAACAGAATATCATAGATTGGGTGGCTTGAATAACATTCCTCACAGGTTTCAAAGCTGGGACATCTAAGAGCAAAGTCCTGACAGATTTGTATGCTAAGAGCCAGACTCCTGGTTCATAAACAGCTGTATTCTGTGTTCCTGCATGATGGAAGGGACAATGGGGGAGGAATCTTTTTCTAAGGGCACTAATCCTCTTCATGAAGACTCCACCCTTAATACCTAACCACCTTCCAAAGACTCCACCTTCAAATATCATGATATTGGATAATAGAATTTAAACATGAATTTTAAGAGAACACAAACATTCAGCACCCTCGACCTTTTTTTCCCCTCTTTGTGTGTCTGTGTATTTGAGTGTATGTGTAAAAGTGATCAAAAGGGACCATTTCTACTTGTTCTACAAATTAGAATGTGCATCTTCTGTTACTAGTTTGACTTGGGTAGTTGTGGCTAATAGACTACCCTGGCCAGAAGAGTTGGCAGCATTCACCGTGGTCCTAACCCTGATCTTCAAGCTTCTGGTTTCTCTTCTAAATCCCCATAGCCTTTTCCATTTTTGCCAGGTTAAAAACAAATATTAGGAAGTTCAATTGAATAGTTAAACCAAATGAGGTCTCCTCAAAATAAATCTGATACTTTCAAATATTTAATTCATGACTCTGGATCTGACAGGCTGGCCTGCTTTCTGCCTTGGGTTCCCTGGGGCTAATGATTTGGCTGATGGCAACCCCTCATAGCCATGAAACTGAGCAAAAAAGACTGGGACTTCTTGCTGGATTTGCTTTCCTTACAGGTATGTTAAGGAATTGATCTAATTTTGAGAGGGAGGGATAGCCTGTGTTTTCAGTATCTCTTTGGATGAAGACCTGAGATTTGTAATTATTGTTATTTACCCCAACTAGCATATTATACTATCCAATCTTGCATTTGAGTATATTTTGCCTTTGTATACTTTTCTTATTTCATACAGGTACATCATGCTTCCCCATCTAGAGTAGCTTGTTAATTAGTGACTGACTTCTGACTCCACAAAAAAGCATTTATGTGCCTGAGAATAAGGATCAAGGACTTAGGTAACAAAGCACATTAATGGTAGATGTGGGACTCAGCTAGGCTGAGATTCTGACTTCTTTGGATTCACACTGGCTTCCTATCTCAGGAACATCTGTTCTGAACTTACAAAAAGCTGAAGTCCAACATGGAGCTCCATCATGCAGGACTCTCTGCTGATTCCTAAGAAAAGAATTAAAAGCACAGCTCTTCTAGAATTATAATGAAAAGAAACAGGACTCAACCTGCATAATGAAAATGTTTGCAGAGCAACATTTGAATTAGTACCACTTGTTCTAAGAGAGTCTAATCTATACAGTGTTGAAGAAATTATAGAAAGGAAAGGATTTAGAGATTAAGATTTTCAGATCTGGGAAAGCTAGTTTTTAAAGGAATTAATGAGAATTTACCAGAAGGAAAGAGGAGAGAATAGCCAGAAAATATTGGAGCTGAACAGGTTGCTGCTGTACCTCGTTTTGGCAGGTGTTCACCTGTAGAACCGGTCTGGCCTTTTTGCTACAATGGCAGTCAGTCCTGCACTACTATAAGGTTGCTGACCACAAGGCTCTGCTTTGCTCTTTATCTTCTATTATTCTAATTCCTGATTTGGCCCATATTACCTGTTCACATAAGCCCTGTTCAGAATTTTGTAGCCTTATGATGTATTTCAGTAATGTTTGACTTACTTGCTTCATTTTCCTAACCTCTTTTTCCTCCTGGGGTCATCTCTTTTCCATTTTCAGTTTTGCACGTCTACTTATTTATAACCAGGTCTGTTTATTTATAATTCAGTCAAATTTATATTCTGTTGAAAATAACTGAGGATGGAGAGAGAACGAAGTTGTCCACATGTTTTGTGTTTTTAAAGGAAAGATACAGGCAGGAATGAAGGCGAGCAGAGGCAGGCAGGCAGGAAGAGGGAGAAAAGCACTTTAATTTTATTTAGTTGTTCATCTCGGCTGTTTACCCTGGCCCCAGGGTGCAAATTTGGGTCCTTAAGATGCATGTGGATTGTGCTCTGGGCTGTAGGCAACTGACTAAAGCTCTGTTCCTCTAGGGCTCACCCTATGCTTGATATATTTTTAAGGAGAATGGACATGCCGGTACCATTAATGATCGGCTTTTGCACAGTGCTTCTCTTGAAGAACTGATAGTAATACTGTGCTTTGGGTCTTTTTGTTTTCTAGGAGTTGGTCTGGGCCCTGCTCTGGAATTGTGCATTGCCATCAACCCTAGGTAATTTTATGTCTTTCTACCTTTATGAGTATACCTTTTAAATGCAAACCTGTAGCCCTCAGTCTAACAGTCTTTTCCTTAACAGCATCCTTCCCACCGCCTTCTTGGGCACAGCAATGATTTTCACCTGCTTCACCCTGAGTGCACTCTATGCCAGGCGCCGTAGTTATCTCTTTCTGGGAGGTAAGTGTAAACTAAAAAACAGAGTGTTCATTCTATAGGGTTTTCACTAGGACTCTTTTCCCTACCCCTCACCTTATTGTGACTGTTAGGTTGAAATAGAAAGTCTTTGTTTAGTGGGGAAGAAGGAATGGCTTCAGTGGGATTGCTTTACTTCACATTGGCTTCCCTAAAAATAACTGTCATTTATTATAGGTATCTTGATGTCAGCCATGAGCCTGATGTTCTTGTCTTCCTTGGGGAACCTTTTCTTTGGATCAATTTGGCTTTTCCAGGTGAGGCTTTGCATGTAACTTTCCAGGGGCCATTTAACCTCACTTCTTTTTCTTGTGTAACCCTGAAGCTAGACTGACGAAGAATCTTCCAATGCGCACCTATGTTAGGAAGTGCTCTCTCCCTCTTTCTAATCTGGGTGGGTCTGCAAGATTTACATGTCCTGTACTGTAGCTGCCTGAACCCTCGTAGGTGCACCAGGAAGTGCTCTTGAAACTCCCCACTAACTTTCTTAAGGAGCCTTTTGCTGCAGGTGAAAGTACAGACTGAATAGGACTTGGACAGTGCTAAGGAGAAGATGATTTGCTCAAAGATCATTTTGCTACTACCAGTCAAGTAGGACTCCTTAGTAAAATGATTGAAGCTCCAGTGACCTAAAAAAATTAGTGCTGTATTGTGCCAAGGGACCTATGTGATCTTCATTGTAAGTTTTAGTGTTCTCATGAATATTAATGGAGATAGGGTTAGCATATGATGTACTTTCAAGTGGCCAAGAGCCAGAAAAAGAAATACGGCTGTTTTTTTCTCTACAATTAACTTCATCTCATTCTTCTGTCAGGCAAACCTTTATGTGGGACTGGTGGTCATGTGTGGCTTTGTCCTCTTTGATACTCAACTGATTATTGAAAAGGCTGAAAATGGAGATAAGGATTATATCTGGTGAGTGAAAACTAGTCTTTTATGAGTATCAATGATGAATTATACTATTCTGTTGCATGTTTCTTTGATGAATCTCGGGGATAAAATCTTGCCTGACCCATCTTTCTGTCTGCATGGGTAGGGACAAGGGTAGACTGGGTGGCACTGGGGGATCTTACATGGCCAAGCTTTGTAGGGTCTCTGTGATATTGGAACTAAGCACCAAACAGCAGCCTTAGTTCCTAAAAGATAACAGATTTTCAAAAATTGAACTAATAATATATATTTATATATTCATGCTTTTTAATAGTGGTTACCTATTTAGGGGGAGTAGGAATAGGATCTTTCACCTTCTACTCTTTATACTTTGTATAAGGATGCAGAAAGATGTATTTTTTAATATGAAATTTTTAAATGAAGTGATCCTGTCAAAATCTAGTTGTAAATCAGGATTCAGTCGTGGATCTCTGCAGAGTCTAAAGAGCTCCATTTTTCTTTTCTCTATGCCACATGACTTCATTGAGTTGGAAAGGATCTCAGAATGTCGGCAAATCTGACTCATGGGTTGGGGGTAGGGTTTTTATGCTTTGTACCTTTGTGAGTTTTTGGATAAAGAAAACTGAGGATGCAATTTGTAATCTGGTTCTCTTTCAGGCACTGCATTGATCTCTTCTTAGATTTTGTTACTCTCTTCAGAAAACTCATGATGATCTTGGCTATGAATGAGAAGGTCAGTCAGCCCTCTGCCCAAATTTGAGAGAATGGTTCTTGAGCTCAACATTTGTGTATACGTCAAATTTGAAAACTGCTCACATTCTCTGTTGGTCAAGGGTAACTATAAGGAGACCTTCTAGTAAGGTAAATCAGAAATATTTAGCTCATTGAGAAAGAGGAACGAATAGAAATCGTCTTTTTTAACAAACACTAATCCCTGAGATTATCATTAAAAAGGAAAAGCACTTTAGTGGCAGCAAGAAACAATCCACTATCCTAAGAGTTTAAAGGTCAGAAAGGTAATCATGGCTCGGAAAATAGGCGAAAGTGTTTGTAAATATATTTCAGAAGTGGGTCAGTTTTATCTATTTGTCAGTCTTAATTTTTTCTAGAGATGCATTCACGTCGCTGGCTAATGAGTGTCAGACATCGTCACCCCAGCACTAGGGGAACAAATGACCTTATGTGACAAGAGATTGTGGTGGTGGAAGCGCAGGTAGCTAGATGGAATTAGTGATTCTATTTGTGCCACAGTTGGACTGAGCACCAAGTTTTAATCAAAGCAACTCAAACTTAGTTTAATACACTGAACTTCTCTACATACGATTAAAGATTTTCACTGGACTTTATTTCTGAATGTTGGTGTATACCCAGAATTTGTGCTTCTTTTCAGGCCTAGTGGAAAGTTGGTGGTCTTGGCCTGTTACTTAGTTCTTTCGGGGCAGAATTCCAGTCTATAACTTTCACTGGTTGGATCTGAGATGATGTAGTTGTGAGTAGCCAAGAGTAGTCAGGTAGCCCACCTAGGTACTCTTGGAGTGGGAGTGTGAACAGTTGCTTAACGCTTATTCTTGTTAAGTCTGTCAGCATCTTGGGGCACCAGCAGTGGGAGATAGTTAAGATTCAGTTCCTCTGTGCATTTCTCACCCCTTCTTATTGCCCTGATCCCTTCTATCCGTAACCAAACACAACCAAGTATTGTATCACATAGAGTTATAGCTTGAATGGTAGAGCCCCAAAATTAATGGTGTAAATTTTCTCTGTTTTCAGGAAAAGAAGAAAGAGAAGAAATGAAATGACCATCTAGCCTTTCCCAGTTTGACTTTCTCTCCCTCCACCCCTCATTTCCTCTTTGCACACATTACAGGTGGCGTGTTCTGTGATAATGAAAAGCATCAGAAAAGCTTTTGTACTTGTGGTTTTCTCTATTTTGAATTTTTTGATCAAAAACTGATTAGCAGATTATAGTTTGGAGTTTGGCTTCGTATTTCTGGGGTTCTTCCCCACTCACTTTTCTGTCGACCCCTCCTTCCCTAGCCTCTTCCTCTATTCAGGCAGCTAATCCACTGTGATGAGGATGGGACGCCAGAGGGAGCAAACTTCAGGAGTCTGCCTTCCAACTGAGCTTCACTAAGTGGACCTGAACTGTTTGGTAGAGCCATCTTGGCCCTTCCTTCCTTGGCATGGTTTGGTTTGTGTGCTGTCTTTCGGGACTGGGCACTCTGTTTCCCATCGAAAAGAAGTTTGCCTGTCCTCTTGTTACTCCTGTTGTTAGTTCATGTGTCTTGAGCTTTTGTCAACACCTGCAAAGAAGATGAAGAGCCTCTTCCAATAGATACTGCTCCCTCTGAGCTAGCCAAGTTGTTTCTGGTCTGGCAAACACACCTTTCTGCCTTGCCATCACAAAAGGAATGTGAATTTGTCTGTTCCCTTTCCCATCCCTTGTCTGATCCTCACGGAATCTGCCTGTTTTCCATCCATGGGGTGGGAGGATTTCAGCACAAAGGGAAAACTCATTCTTGTCAGACATTTGTGAAAAGCCTGTGAATGGCAAGGTTTAACACAGAATTCCTGGATTTGCCCTGGTCTTCGTTTTTTATTGGTTATCACCTTAGTTACTGATGGCCCTCTCCAGGAGACTGTGTTTAAAGGTTCCAAGAGAAGAAAGATAGGAAGAGGAATATTGGGAATAACCATAACTAATCTTGCCAGATGACCCTGGATAAGGGCCTGTGTAGGGCAAGAGAAGCAAAATCTCAGTTGAGTGATTCTTTGTTCAGATCAATAGAATAAAGTTGTAAAAACTTGGGAAGCAGCATTCATAAGTCCTTTGGTGTCATATCCCACCTGGACACAGTGTCAAGACAGAGATTTGGGACAGTAGGTAAATGTTCATTTTACATATGCACTTTAGTTTTTGGTCTGTCTACCTGTTTCCAGAAATCTGCAGCCTTCCAGGTGGGGCACAGGTAGCTAAACCTGTGAGATACCTGATTCCCTGCAGCTTTGTGGTTGCAAGCGTAGGAGGGCAGTAATAAAGGGATTACCAGTTCCTTTGTGGGCTGTTGCGGTCACTGGCACAGACAGGCGGGTAGCCTTGGCAGCAGTGTGAGGAGGACTGAGCCATCAAAAACCCGTTGCCAGTCGCACATCATTTTGGGCTCTCCCTGTACACAGTTGGACACAGTGGTTACTAGTTCACAGTGCACCATGTCACTGTGCTATCATTCCATGAAACAGTTTGTTCCCAGGCTGTGTGTATTCCTGGAGTGACGAGCCACCCAGAACGGCTCACTTCCGCATATGCTGCTGCTCTCTGATTCAGCTGCTGCCTCCAGCCTCTGGCTTGAAAACTTAAAGGGACTTCTTCCCATGCAGCCCTCAATAGTAACCCTCCGAACATTCATTGATTCTCTGCTAGGTCTGAGAATCTGCATTACTTCTCTTGAAGCCAAACTCCACCTCTTGTGCTTTTTTTGCTTGGGATAAAGGAGTTTTTCTTTAGAAACAGTGCCAAGAATGACAAGATATAAAAAACTACTTTTAAAGAAAATACCTAACAGGTTTTTAATACAGTACTCACTGTATCACTTTTCTTTTCTAGTTCCTTGGTTTTCAGCTCAGGCTGCATTCTCTAACTCATACTGTGAAGACAAAGGTGTTTTTGATTCAGAAATATATGAAATCTACGTAGTCTTAATTTGTAAAAAATAAACAAAATTCCTTAACCTTTCCTGGTGTTAATGTGTGTGAAATTCAATGCCACAGCTGAACATGGGGCTTGGGTACTTTCTCACTTCCTGGTGGGAGCTGGGAATGGGACAAGATTTTCTGCTCAGGTATGTCTGAATAAAAAGCCCCTTCCTGACTGCCCGCTGCCCCTTAGGCTCCCATTGTGTACCCAGCATGCCACAAATGTTGGGAATTTTCTCTGTCCAATATACAGGCCAGGCCTTTTTCCTGTTACCTGCCTTTCCACCATTTCTGTAAAGTGGGTTGTGGTAGAGGCATATACTGTTGGTTTCAGTATATAGCCAAGATGTGAAATTTGGCCTGAGGGAATAAATGCTTAATCTCATTCTTACTCATTCTGTAATTCTGGTCATGTACTGTGACCAGGCTGTTTCAGAAATCAGTGGGGGGAAAAAAAACGCTTGTCTGCAGGTTTCATATATGTGATAAATCAAAATTTATATTGCAATTTGGTCCGTCTTCGCATGTTTGCTTTTGGATGTCAGGTTCACTGGACACGGCGTTCTGTGGGATTGACTGTTACTCTCTGGTTTCCGCATACCTGTCTCAGCTGAGGTTTGTTAACTTCTTTCCCCAGCTTGAAAGGTGAAACTTAAGGATCGCTTTTCTTTTCCTCTAGCTGACTGCAAAAGGGGCGGGGGGAGAAGAAACATCCTTAGTTCATGTCTTGGGTTTTCACAGTGCCTCCACGTCTCAAACCTGGCTCCTTGGGCTGGTGGTCAGTACACCAGACGCGCGTGAACATGCCCCTCAAAGACTAAAGCCTACTTTTACCTGGTGCTGCCTTCGTTTATTTGGGTTTGACACAAGGCATAACAGTGCTTCCAATATATCAGTGCAAAGTGCTTTATAGGTTTTAACATTTCCAATAGCTTTAGAAGGGATATTTACCATATTAGATTAATATCTTCCAAGTATGTAGGCAACAGAAGGTGGTTAGTGCCTCCTGGGCTGATGTCATCCTTTCCATCCTGACTCATACTGGCCAAGGCTGCCACAGAGGTGGAGATGAAAATGTGAGCAAAATCCCCCCACCCCCCAATCTTGGTAAGAGGTTAACAGTTCCTCCATGCTTAGCAGACCTACAGCAGCAAGGAAGGCACCTGTGGGAAGTGGAAGGACCTCTGTGTTGGGAAAATAGGTTTGTCTTGCCTATGCAGGTGATCAGATGGGAGCGTTCACAGATGCCAAGTGACGGGATTCATTCTGAGGGTAAAGATGGGCTGGCAGTTGCTGCCGACCAGTGCAGGCGAGTAACACACATGGTAAGTGCTTATACGTGGGTGAGCACAGTGGGCTGTGAGGCGACAGTGGGACCACTTAATGGGGCCGGTGTTCGAGGGAAAGCGTTTTGAATGTGATACCTGAGCTAAGTGTGACTGAATCTTAAAGGCTGAGTCACAGTGAGACAGGTGGTGAAGGTGAGCAAAGCAATGGTGAGAATAATATATCTAGGTCAAGCGACATGAGAAAAGGCACAGGAGCGTGACTTGGCATGGGGAGTGCTAGGTCTCGCTGAGTTGTAAAGGAGACTTAGGAAATAGGGAGGGTTAAACAGTAAGTGAGGACTTGGTATTTGTCCTGAGGTAAAAGAACTGAAGAGCTTTGAGCAAGGGAATGGTCAACTTGTGTTTTTCACATCTCCAGTGAGAACAGAGTAGGAAAATGGGCCAGCTGAAAAGCAGTTAGACTCTAATTTCTATATTGTGGTTTCTCTATTTCCTACTAAAAGGAACCAGAGGTCCTCGGAGAAATGGTACTTTGAGGTCTGCACAGGATATGTACCAGATGAACCTGAAACCATGTGAAAATCCAGAAGCTATTTACACCACCACGCAGGGGCTAAGCTAAAGAGGCTCCTACTGGCTAAAGTACTGGGATCACTGAGCATTGATAAAAATTATAAATGCAATTGATTGAAATAAAAATATTAACTCCATAATTTCATGAGGATATTGTTTATAGACTGAGCCTTAACCACCTGAGATAGAGTGACTGGAAAGTCTTTAAAGTATCACCGCTCACCCTTGGAGGATGCTAGAGGCCGTCACTTCTGAATACTTACTAGTAAAGGGAAGGAAACAAGCATTTATCCTGTTTGCTATGAACTGTACTGCAGGGTAATAAAAATAAGTGAAAATCTCTTTCAATAGAAATATTCCAACTGATAATTGAAAGAATTATAGGACTAGTTTATCACTATTTTGTAAACCTCCCTGATGAGGTGATGACAACCATGAACATCAACATTAAGAGCCAGCCTGATGTGTTTCTGAGATGTAAACAACACAACCAATGAAATTTTCTTGTTTAAAAAAATTGAATCATACTACGTTCTAGGTGTAAGTACCAGCTTATAGGAAAGACAGGGATCAGAGGACAAAATTAAATTACATCTGTTGGGACACAAGCAGTAAAATCCAGTAAATATATAAACCTCCATGGACAAACAATGTGATTTTGAAGAAGAAAAAAATGGCAAGCAACAAAAACAAGAGGCCTTGGCATTTTAAATTTTTCTGCCTAGAACTCTCATCCTCAGCATTTTTGCCTGACTCAGTCATATCTACTTTATGGTTCTTAAGTTTTGATATCTCCTCATCTAGGATCTTACTCTAAGCCGCAAGAGTGGACATCAAGAACCCTTTCTGGGGCCTCCCTTGCACCTGACACCCGCCATGATGCCAAATCGAGGGGACAGGACTGGCAGGGTTGGTTCCAGAGGAAACAGAGACAGACATGGAAGAGTTTATGCCCATCCGAGTCCACATAGTCATTTCTCTGTACTTTTGTGTGACCCGTATAGCGGGGCTTGGGAGATGGTAGTCACGATGGGTGCAGTTGTCACAAACGTCAGGAGGGTGTCCTGTGCTTCCTCTTATCACCACATGGTGGCAGTTGAGGCCTGCGATCCTCTGAGATGGGTGCTGCTGCACCACCTGGTGGCATTTCATTTTCCAAGAAATGGGTCTTTTGTTTAAAGATTTGAAAACAAAATTTGTGACAAACTTCAATTTGAGTTTTAAAAATGACTTTCTAGAGTCCTCCTGCCTTAGAAAAGGTCCCCTGTCCTACCCTATTGTTTTGCACAAGTCAATGAAAGACACTGTGTTTCCTGATGGCTGTAGGGCCTTAGGCCCCAGCTGCACTCTTCTCAGACGTGGTGCTGACTACAAGAGTCGGTCTCTGGATTTATCAGAGACCTGCCTCTGATCCTGCTCCTCCTGTGTCCGTGTCACTTAGGAATACGTTAGTGGGCCTGTGGATGACCCTGCACCACCCTCGATCTTCCTTGAACTCCACTCCTCCAGTGACTTTCACTTCTGCCTCATTTCAGTCAGCTTACCCGGATCTGAGAGTCCACTCTGCTCTCAGACCACAACCCACATCCTTCCAGTTCTCACACACTTTCTTCCCTTTTCACCTGTACTTCAGTTGCTTTGAAACCCCAGTCCTGACTCTGAACCCCTCTGCTCCACCCTGTTCCTTTCTTTTTTTCTTTTTTTGAGAAAGGGAGGGAGAAAGGAAGAGGAGGAAGAAACATCTTTATTTAGTTAGTTGTTAATTTTGGTTTTTCACCCTAACCTCAGATCTCAAATCTGGGTCTTGAGCTGAATGTGGCCTCTCGGCTGCCTGAGCCACTAGGGCATGTCGCTCCCCTCCATGCTCTCCCAGCATCACCTCCGCCTTTGTTGTGATTTCACCAGAAAGGGAGCTGAACTGCCTGGCTTTGAATCACAGCGCTTCCACAGACAAGCTTTGACTCTGGGTAACTTACTTAAGCTAATTGAACCTTACTTACTCTCTCATTAAAATGGAGACAATAACAATACCCACCTAAAAGATCGTGGCAGAGATTAGCTGAGTTAATGTGTGTAAACGCTTAGAACAGTGCCGGCACATTATAAATGCTATACGTGTATTCTTCTATCATTATTGTTATCATTATTATTACTTAAACTGAAGCCACCATAACTCCCTCATCAACGAAGCCCATCCCTGCATTAATTCCACAATCTTCCTTCTCTCATCCTCGAATGAGCCCTCTGTACCTTGCTAAGAGAAGAAACACAACCACAAAATTCCTACTCCTGAAAATTGTTGCCACTGGATATTCCTGCTCTTCAGCCTCCACTGTGCTCTAGTCTTTAAAAATCCTTCACTTATGCTTAGCCTTGTCTCCCTCTCTATCCTCAGTGACCAGTCAACATCTTCACCACTTTTCCCAACCACATGATGTGAACTTCAAAAGATACAAGAAGGTACAGCGAAGATGCTCTGTGTAAATTTATCTACATGGTCACCATGTTTTGTAGCTATTTCCACAAACAGGTATGACTCTCTTCCCAATGCTGATTTGTTAGAGCCCAGCCTGTTCCTACTCTTGATCTCTTGAAACCCTTCCACTGGGCCCCCTAGAGCTGATGGCCCTTCAGCTGCAACTCCCTATGGACATAGCCTCTTTGAAGGTCCTGTTCTCTCTGCGGGCCTCTCAACTGGGCACTGCCCATGTGTCACAAGGCAGGAACTGAGTGGGCGCCTTTCTTCCCTTCCAGTGCTGCTTTCAGACTGTTCTTCCTAAAATCCCTCAGCTGTGACTCTCTTGTCAATGGACTATACCACACAGTATGCCCCCCTTTTCCACTCACCTATCAATCCCTGTGTTACTTCCTCTCATTTCTTGAAGGCTTTGGCTCCTACCTCATTTCATTGTTACTAATTCTGTCCTAATTCTTAGAGCTCTCAATATCCTCCCAATACCCTGGTCTCTCAGTTCTATGATCTCTTCTCCTCTAGAGACCTTGTCCTCTATATTCCCTGAACCACTCAATCCCATGGTTATTCCCTGGTCCTTGTCATTACTGACAACTGCAACCCCTCTGTATTAGTGTCCCAGGTTTGCCGTAACAAAGCTCCACAGACCAGGTGATTTAACAGTTCCAGAGGCTAAATGTCTGAGATCAAGGGTTGATTCCTTTTGGGGGCTTTTGGGGGCCATGGAGGAGAAACCATTCCAGGCCTCTCTCCTAACTTCTGGAGGCTTGTGGACAATCACTGGCATTCCTTAGTTTGTGGATCCATCACCCCAATCTCTGCCTTTTTCGTCATCTGATACTCTCCTTGTGAGCATGTCTTTTCCTGGGTCCAGTTTTCTCTTCAATAAATAAGTTATTTTTTTGTTTATTTAGAGGAAGGAAGCAGGCAGGAATGAATATGAGTCAGCAAGCAGACAGGAAGAGAGAGGAAGAAGAAACATTTTATTTTATTTTTATCTAGTCGTTCACAATTATTCATCCCTCCAGACCCAGGAAGCGAACCCAGATCCTTAGGATGTATGTGGACTACACCCCTTCAAATGAGGAGTTCATCCCTATTGCACCAGGGTGTGCCCCTACATTTGATAAGGGTACCAGTCATATTGGATTAGGGCCTACCCAAATGACCTCATTTTAACTTGAAAAGACCCTATTTACAAATAAGGTCAGATTTGAGGTACTGTTTGCAGGGGACACAATTCAACCCATAACACCTCCAATACATGTAATCTCAAATTTTGGCAGCCCACCCTCTGATCACCACTTCATTTCTTCCCAACCTCTTTCCAACTCATCCCCATGTTGGAAGAGTTCTTTGACCCCATATGGACAACAGTCTATTACTGCTCTTCCTCCTTCACGCCCATCTCTTTCATTGTTCTCTCTTCTGTCTTTATCCCTTCTATTAATTGACTGTGAAGCCACAACCAATGAATAGAATCACTCCCTTACACTCATTTTCAGTTCCCTTGCTTTTTTCTTTCCTTTGTTGTATTCATTTGGTAAATTGGCAGACCGGGCTAATCCAATTCACTGCCTGGTCTGTACCTAACGTGGCTGGGAAAACACATTCATGCTAACAAGTCTCATTTTACATTTCTAATCATTCGAGTGGACACTTCATGCTTCTTGGGAGGCATACCACATCCTCTAGTGTATTCACTTTTGAGTTTGCTGTCTATTCTTACTTTCTTCTCTCTTCTCAAACCTCTAGCACCTCTTGCTCCCACCCTTCATCTTGGCTGATGACTTTATTTTCCTGAGAAAATAAAAGCAACCAGAAGAGTAATTCTATAGGTAGACACCACACAGACACCGAACTACTTACCTCTGCTCATTCCTCCTTCCTGTATCTGTGGACGCTACACAAGGCACATTTGGGCACTAACCCCCAGCAATGACCTCTTCTCTCTCCTGCACCAACACATTTTCTTTATCAATCTCACAGGTAGAAGAAAACGTTTTCATTTCTTCAGATATTCATTTCTTCATTTCATTTTTCATCTTCTTTATTAGATCATGGTTTTTAAATATCATCCTCCACTTAAAACAAAAGAAGCCACCACAGCTCTCTGGGAAAATGACTAATTCTGGGACTGGGCTGGGGAAAGTTCAAGATGAATCTTGAGTGTGGTATGCCAGAAAGTAAATATGTCCTCAAAGAATGATAGGGATTTGCCAAGAAGTCAGTGGTCAGTCTGAAAGAGCTCCCAGTGGCCAAATCATGAACAATTTGAACAGCAAAATAATGATAGTAATGTTTTATAAACCACTGAATGAAATAAGAAGCCATGAATTCACAGTGACATAAATAATGACTAAATAGAAAGTTAATGAAAATGAAATATTTGCATAGTTTCAAAGTATCCCCCTACTATGTTGTTATTAACTGTAGAGGGGAAAAATAGTAAATGTATAATGAATAAGTCTAGCAGACACCAACGTAATAAAATAATGAAAGTGAACATCCCTAATAATAAGAAAAATCAAAATTGTGGCCTGTAATGTTAAAAATTGTCAAGGTCCTGATAGTCCAAAATAGATTGAAGAATTGTTCCAGATTGAAGGAGACTAAAGAAATATGGTTGACCTCACTAATAGGTAGAATGTGAATAGACAAAACAAAGGAACAGAGGAAGCATAACCAACCATGAAACATTTGCAACAGAACTGAGGTTACCAAAAGGGAATGTGGCAGGCGGGGCAAATGGTGGTGGAGCCCACTGGACAATGGGGAAGAACTTGGTGATTTGGTGGAGGGCAGGGTGTGTTGAAATATATCTAAGAAATGGGGAACCTCTACATAGGAAATTATTTTAATGTGTAGAATAATTACTACAATAAGAAATAAATTTTTAAAAATGTGGCAATGAAATGCAATATATGATTTTGACCTGATCTCTTCAGCTGCAATTCCCTATCGACACAGCCTCTTACTCCTTTGGTGATCTTATCCAGTCCTCTGGCTTCTAATAACATCTATAAGCTGATGACTTACTATTAGGTCGCCAGTCCAGGCTTTTTTCCCAAGCTCTGGACTTCTGAAACCAACAGCTTATTCCACATTTCCACAGGGTGTTGTCCAATACTTATCTCAAAATTAACATGTCCAACACTCAGCTCCTGATCATCCCTTCCCCAAGTCAGCTCCTTCCATAGCTGTCTGCATATCTGTCAATGGCAACTTGATCCTAACACTTGCTAAAAATAACCTTGGGAGTTTTCCTTGACTCTTCTCTTTTTCTCACATTGATTACATTAGCAAATCTTTTTGTCTAGTGTTTCCAACCTGGAGCAGGTCACCATCATCTCTAACTGGGGTTAGCTAAGAGCCATCTTTACTGGTCTGCCAAACTTGTCCTTTATAGTCCATTCTTATCACTTCCCAAGGAGTCTCATTTCCCTCTGAGTAAAAACCAAAGTCCTTATGTTGGGCTACAAGATCACATGATCACTTACTCGTACCTTCAAATAGGCTACAAAGAAAAAGTGTAGTAATACTCAATGGTATAAATGATATGGAGAAAAAAATCCCATTTATGAATTGTTGAAGTGCAATATGTTACTACATTTAAACATTTTAATTAAGCATACTGCATGACTCAGAAATTACATTCATAGGAATTTTTCCTATCAATTCATAGAAAAGCACAAGTGACCAAAGATACATATGTGCTAATATAAATGACAAAAAACATTTGAAAGGATTATCAGTTAATTCTGGTTATGTCTGGGGAGTGAGACCCAAAGTAAGAGTATGAAAGAGACACTTCTTCCTTCTTGTATAACATTCTATTCAATTTCAATTACCCTTTACAAACATGTACTTTTATGATTTTTATGTATTTAATCATTTAAAAAAAATTTTATTTTCTTAAAGACGGGCAGGCAGGAAGAGAGTTGGTTGTTCATCTTGAAATGTTTATCTATATTTACTTCAAATTTCTCTCTTTAAATATTTGTAGTATACTATGTAAAGCCCAAGGACCTGGGCTTGTAACCTGGGGCCAGGGGAAAAACTAAAATGAACAAATAAATAAAAATGCTTCCTTCTTCTCTCTCTTCCTGTTTGTCTTCCTTCCTCTTTATATATATATATATATATATATATATATATATATATATACACACACACACACACACACACACTCACACACATATGTATAGATATATGTGTGTGTTTGAATTAACTCACGAAAGATTACAGCATCTAGAATTTGCTGCAGAGCATGACTGTTTCTTAAAAATTTATAAAGGTAACACAATATTCTATTTATAAAAAAACTTGAAAAAAATAAATAAGAAAACAAAAACGAACACAGCCTTGAGGCTCAGGCGGCTGAGGCAGCTAAGGCGCAGACCATGGCAAGCCCAAGGACCCAGAGTGGGGGAGGTGGGGAGACAAACAACCCACTGGCATGGCGACCCATAGGAAAACTGCTCCCCTTTGAGACGTGACCTGCAGAAGGGAGGGTACCCAGGGAGGTGGACCTGAAACCTCTCATAGCCTTTTGTTGATTCCTTAGTGCCATTTGAGGGGTGGGAGGGGTGGGTACTGGCAGTTTGATCTTCTTTTGTTTGAGAAATCCAGTAAAAATGGTCATACACAATAGTAAGGCAAATATTCACCCTTTGTTCCAGGAGGAAACAGTGAAGTCACCTCAATTCTGCAAGCACATGTTACAAACAGATATGAAGTGTTCCGCCGGAGTAGTCTTTTAGCTAAACACCTCCTAAGTGCAAGGAGAAATTGCTTTCCCTGAAGCATCTGTGACACTCTCGTGTGCCCCCTCCAGACAAAGACTTCAGGTGGGGTATTCGATCTGCGCGCAGGGCACTCACAGTTGTGTGGGCTGTGGATAGCAGCCTGCTAGGGAACTAAGGAACAGTCATTAGGGAAGGGCTGGCTGCAGGGTCCAGCTGTGTTTGGTGCTGTCCCACCCTGGTGACTGACAGAGAGACATTTCCCCAATCAACCCAGGCTGCGGCGTCCCAGGTGACATCTTGTATTTACAATCCAGCCTGGTAGCAGACTGACCAGACCCCTGTGACAGAAATATGAATGGTGTCAGCTTGTGAGAGGTAGAGACAGAGTCAACTCCTTCTTGGAAAGGAAATAGTAAAAATATATCCTGCAAATGAACAATTCTGTTCTAACAAGGAAATGAAGTATCCCATAAGGTTCAAACAGAGGAAAAGGTATCAGAAACCAAGAAATAAAAAGTCAGAAGGATATGACCTTCTTTAGGTCTGCCTGGCAAGACACAGATTTTTCAGCTTAGTAATATCACACATAAAACGGAAGGGACTGTAGAATAGGAACCTGGAAGAGGAAAATGAAAGTAAGAAATTAGGGGTACGCCTGATAGACTAGTGGTTAGGTCCACTGCTTCTGGCCAGAGCAAGCCACCTAAATCCCAAAGACCCGGGTTTGCATCTCGAAGCCAGAGGGGATCAACCAAGATGAACAATTTAGTAAAATAAATACATGCTTCTTCCTTCTCTCTCTTCTGCCTGCTTACCTGTCTACTTGCCTTCATTCCTGCCTGTACTCTTCCTTGAAAAAAAAAAAAAAAAGTTCTGACATTTAAAGAAAAGCAAGACATCTGATTTGAATCTTCTTTTAGTTTTGTTGACTTCCTCGATAACCACAGCTAGGATAAAGAGGAGGAAGAGTGGCCAGGGTGGAGGAGGGGGAAGGAAGAACAGTGCATAAGGAGAAAGTTGGTCTGGCCCAATCTGCTGAATTTCTGTAAACAAGGTAAATAAAGACCCAAGGAGGACTTTCTCACAAAATCAGACTCAATGGCTAAGACACTTTATTTAGAGTCCAGTGCTCTCAAGCTCTTCCCATCAGGAGTGGTCCAAGGCCAAACTGGAAGGATGAGACGAAAGTCTGGTAGGAGCATGCAAAGTCACACACCCTAAAAGGGACACTTCTGTGAAGCTCCTACTTCTCTGCCATGGGTAATCGACTCTGAGCCTTGATGGCTTCATCTGTGAAATGAGAATGATGCTTCCTCATGCAGGGAGGTGGTGGGTGTCAGTAATCAGGAAGATAGCAATATGGTAGGTGTCTGTGTTAATGGGGACCATTCTTTCACTATTCTCTGGAACACACGGGCTAGAGAAGTGCTGCTGGAAGGAGCTCGTATAATGGGAAGTGCCGACACCCTCTCCACTCCCAGCCTTACTTGATCAGAGCACAGGACTGCATCTCACCATTTAACCAAGTTGTGGGTGGGTTCAGCACTACTCCTTGTCTGGTACCCCCGACTTCAGCTTGGCAAACCTGCAATACCAACATAAACCACTGTCTGCTGCTGGGCCTCATGCCCAGGGTGAACTGTTCAGTGTCCCAGTCACAAGGTCAGGGACAAAATGCAAGTGCCCATTAGGAGCTCTGTCCTCCAGAGCTAGATGTCATAGGGAGAGAGCATGCATAGGCTATGTCTCAGGGTGCTCTGGACAAGTCATCCTGATGAGGGACAGCATAGGGAAAGGGGGAGGGGTCACCTTAAAAACTGTAAAGCAGGATTGCAGATGTTTAAGCAGGAAATTAATTATTGGCCAAGCCTAAGGCATGCTAAGATATGCCAGTGCCACCCAGGTAGGACAAAGATCACCCTAGCCCCAGGCATAGTGGGGATAGATAGGATTACAGAAAATAAAATTCCTTTGTAACTGGGTTCTTAGCCAGAGCCTGACAACTCCCACCTAAACAGCAGGTAGACTGGGAAGGGGCTTGCAGTCCTTAGTAACTCATAACCACACCCTTAGTTACACCCACCAAGGAAGAGTTCCATCTTCTGGGTGCATAAGAGGTTCCCTTAGCCGCCTATGCTTCACTTTGTAGCTTTCCTACCTGTAGAGAGCTTGGTCTCTCTGTGCTGCTGCTAATAAACCTGCCATGGGTGCTGTCATGAGGTGTCTCCTTGAATTCTTTCCTTGACTGACTCCACACCTCATCGGTGCCTGTGCCTGTGTCCACTCGCACCATTTTTGGTGGCCCATATGGGGAGAATGCTGATGGACAGCCCTGGCAATTTCCTTTCCTTTCCTTCTCTCGCCCAATCTCTGCGGTGTCCAGCTGCCATTCGCCTGCTTTGGTAGCCAGAGCTAGGCTGCCTCAACTCTATCTCTCTTATGGGATGAGCTGCCATTCACTCCTTCAGGGGAACAGAGCCAGGCATTTCTGTCCCCTTTTTTTCGACTCCCATTCTGTCTCCTCTCAGTTGGAGCTGCCATTTTCAGGTGAAACCAGGGAAACAGTGCTAGTCTCCCTTTACCCTTCCTCTCTCCCTTTCTCTCCCTCTTCTAGTCTCATTTCAAAAGCTCAATCACTTGAAATTGTGGGATTGGGTCAGCCAGTTAATAGTCAATTGCGGGGGCTGCCACATTCTAGAAACCTCCCAGGACAGCAATTATTCACTTCCCACTCCTTACTACTAAGGAATAATAATGACCCGACTTTCCTTCTGACTGTTGACAAGCATGCAGTACTTACCTCTCTTCTTAGTGAATTCTGTTGAAACTCAGTGTACTATCTCAATCTCTTTATTTTATGAGGCTCCCATTAAACTAATTGCATCCTTAGATTAGCAGAGCTGGTGGGGCAGAAGGCAGGAATCAAAAGGAAGTCTAATCCAAATTGCCCTTTCTGTGAGACTGCATAACCCTATGGCCTTCCTTTATAGGAACGATTTTATCCCAATGATTTTAGAAGAACCTCAAAAGTGTGGAGACTGCTTATTCCCTGTGATAGCTGCAAAGGTTCAAGAGCCAGGACTCCTGAAAACTGGCAGAAATTGGTAGCTATTTTTACCACATCAGGACTCCTGATCGTGTTCCCTCTAGAGACATCCAAAGGAAACAAAGCAGTGAGAAATCTTATTTATAGCTTCCATTGCTGCAATAACTTATCCTTTACATGTTTCACTACAGCGGTCAAAATTGAGGTTCTAGAATATCAAGGAAGACCAGATCTCTAGAATTCACTCCTTCTTATTGTTGGGGGTAAACAAGGGTGGGATGTGGCATATCTACAATCTCAGCATTTCTGCAAACATCCAAAATCACCATGGGATCAGATGGGCATGGAGAATTGAGAGTCACCGACAGGAATGAATAACAGAAGGGCATGGAATTCCTTTTGGCAGCAGAAGCTTTTAGAACTAAACTCTCAGAATGTGCCTCTTCCTATCTCACCTGGAACCACCTGCAGTGGTAGCCTGGTCTTTAATATTTAAAAACACTCCCTTCTTATCAACAGCCGGTCCTGGGACTAAAGGAAGGTAAAGGAAGGGTGTACGTTTATTGATCTCATAGCTATCAGTTCAGCACTCCCTGCCCGTGAGAACTCTTACCTCTCCTGCCTTCTTTCTCTAATAAATCTATAAAAGGTACTTCTTAACGCCTCAAGAATTCTTTCTTGAATAGTGTCCTCACTGGACCCCAATTTGCCCCAGCAACTTACTAGCTTTATATGTCAAGTTATAGTCTGTTACGTAATATATACAGAATGAACAGATATTAATAAAGGGATACAACCTACTCAATGTGAAAAGCTGAGGTCTACACCCTGGCATTGCTAAGAAGCAGTGCGTCATCAGTTCTATCAGCAGGCACCCTCTGCCACCTAGGTGAGCAGGGGAGAAAGCAGAGGCCCAAGGTGTATGGATCTTCTGGTTCCTCGCCTCAAAGGCCCAGGGAAAGGACTCCCTAATCTGGGACATCTAATTGTGTGAATGCCTCATCCTTACAGGAATGCCTCAAGGATCTCACATCAATTCTTGCAGGGATGCTGTAGGAATCTCATGGCGTTATGCCACAGATCCAATGATAATAAAGCCCACACTCACTTTACAGGTCGGAACCACAGAAAACAGTCTGTCCCTTAGGATTCTCCATTGGAATGTTTAAAGGAACAATTTATGTTTCGACTGCCTGGCCACAGTATAAATTAGAGATGAGGAAAGTTGGCCAGACATTTCTGTAAATACTTTATTACAACTAGATCTTTCTTGTAGGCAAGGAAAACGGACTAAAGTCCCCTCTGTGCGAGCTTTCCTGACCCTTAAAGCTGTGAAAGCATTGCCAACTGTTTCCAGCAAAATTCTGTGAGGAAAACCCTGAGGACATATTAAATGACCCACTCCTCAGTAGGCCACCCACACCAAAGGCCCCAGGTTCATCGGTAGACCCAAACCCAGAACTTCCATTATACTCTCCTGCCTCCACTGCAAGGACGAAACTATGAAAGACTCAGGTAAATAATGCAGGAGGAAATGAAAATCCTGCTCTCTTCCAAGGCAGGCTGGTGGGAGCTATCTGTAAATACACCAGCCTTGACCCTATTACGTAACCAGAGGGCCAAGCAACACTGGGTATGCATGTTATTCGTCCGTCTGTCCCAGACGCCAGAAGGAAACTGCAGAAGTCCCAACAGGACCACAGACCCCATCCCACCAAGTCCTTGATGTAGTCTTTGGAGTCTTTAATAACTGAGATAATAACTAACATAATAGAGGGGAGAGAAAAGGAAATGAGGTCAAGGGTAGGAACGGAGAATAGGCTCAATTTTTAGCAGCTGCCATTGTCAGCATCCCGCCAACCCCAGCTTACCCAGGCATGACCTAAGAAGCTTATGACGTCAGAGAATGGACCAAGGTGAAAAGCTCCCTGTTATCATCATGGCGACATCAACCACTCAAACAGAAGTTGCCTTTGCGCCAAAAAAACTTATGGGTCATGCCCTTGTGCAAAAAGGAAGGACAGTGTAAAGAAAGAATTGTTCCCATCTCCAGAGTGAGAAGGAACCATCCTTCCAGCTCCAGCCTGTGCACTGCGGAATGAAGACCAATGATGGGGCCCAAGGAGCAATGTGACTCCCAACTTCTCATCTCAACAGTTGAGCCTCGAGTACTCTGAATGTTGGAGGTAAAAATGTTAATCTTCTCATTAATAAGAGAAGATACTTACTCGGTCTTAACCCAGCACTTTGGACCACGTGCTCTTTTCCACATCAGGTTATGGGCATAAAGGGGAAGTACCTCATTTAGTTTAATTTGGCTGTTTGTTTTTTGTTCCATCTTCTGTAATTTTCTGAAAATGGATAATGTTTCAATCCCAAGTCCTTTAGTTTGTCTTTTAAGTATTTGGAAATTTTAAAGCTATAGCCTATGGCAAAGAAGTTAATATTTTCTGTAACATTGCATGTATGTGTTAAAATCAGGTGAAAGGTGGTCCTCTGCCTGAGACACATGGCCCAGTTTTAATCTAAATGGCAATTTAATTTTCAATTTAAAGACTTAAGTTGATGGGCACTCTGGTGGAGCAGGGTTGGGCATAGTCTACGTATGGCCCAAGGCCCTGGGTCCGCTCCTGGGACTGGTGGGAGCAACCAAGATGAGCAACTAAATACAATAAATAAATGTTTCTTCCTCCTCTTTCTTCCTGCCTGTCTCTGCTCACCATCGTTCCTGCCTTCACCTTTTCTTAAAAAAAAAAAAAAAAAAAGAAATTGACAACAGTAAGCCTTAGTACAGCCTCCTTTTTGCAAAGGGAAATTTGTCTGAAGAATGTCTAAGACCTTGCTTTTTAAATTGCCTTAAGCATAAATAGTAATCTTGAAGTGTCTTTAGTTCATCCTTTGGGCTGCCCAAAGAGAAAAGAGATCATGCTGGATTCTTCCTCAGCCATCTTCCACCTTATGACATTTTCAGTCTGCTCTTTGCCTTGTCTCCAAAGGTTTCTAATGTCAAACAGACACTGTTGTATGTGCTGAGTGGTGAGCGTTGGTCTAGCACGTGCAGACACACGAGCAGAGGCTGTGGTCAGCCTATCTGCCAGCTGTTGTGTTTGGAAATAGTTTGGTGTCTTTTGCCTCTGATTTCTTAGATAATGTTGTGAAGAAAATTGCTCTGTTACTTCAAATCAGAGTGAAAGGACATTTTCTGACAATTCAGAACTAGGAAGCAACTTTTTTTTTTTTTTTTTTTTTTTTACTTTTCAGGGTGTTCTGTTTACTTTCTGAGTTCAACCTCAGATTTATTTTCATAAAACTTTTTGACTTTCCCCAAGTTGCTTCAGACCAGTGGGGATTCACGGTTATGACTTAATCATTAAATTGCTTTGGCCTAATGAGAAAAACTATGAAGGCAACCCCCAGCAAATTAGTGAATAATTCAGACCTAAAATTACTCTTTTGCATTTTTGAACTGGGTGGTTCCTCAAGTCTAGATCCAAAGAGCTAAATAAAACTCAAAATACTACAGCAACCAGTGTACACGATTCTGCTGTGTGAATTGTGATGGTGTCTGGAAGTTTTGTCCTTCTGCTAGACTTTCCCACCCTACTTAAGTGCTAGGAGGCCAAAGTCCATTCTATAACTTATATTCCTCTACTGTGACTTCATCTTACTCTTAACTGAAGTTTAAATTAAAGCAAGACAGAAAGAAACCTAATTTAAAAAAGTGATACAATTGGGTGCATTCTGGTGGCCTAGAGGCCTAGTACACCTGGGAGCAGTCTCACATACATCCCAAGGTCCCAGGTTCAAGACCTGTGGCTGGTGAGAATAACTAAGTAAAACGTAAAGTGTTTCTTCCTTTTCTTTCTTCCTATCTGCTGACTCACCTTCATTCCTGCCTGTACCTTTCCTTTAAAAAAAAAAAGATACTATCGTAACTATATTTTATTTATTTAATCTAACATATATATCTTATTTTTTAATTCCATTTTATTATTTCATAAATTTTCTTTAGAGAATATTTTAAAAGTTTTGAACTCCTTGTATGCTAGTGACTGCTGACTATGCATTAATTCATCACCTCAAAGAACAGGGAATGCCTACCCTGTTACCTGGCTTAAATGACTATGACTGACACTAAATTTGCCCTTAATATGTCTCAAATTTCTCAATGCCTGGAAACTATGACCCAAGCCATTATAGCTATACAAGAACAAAAGAGTTCTTAGCAGCAGTGGTCTTACAGAACTTCCACAGCCTCAATGTAATGCTTATCCTCAGGTCTTTGCCAACTGCAGTAAAATGAGCTGTGGACACTTATTCACAATAAAGCCTTGTGTTCCAGGTGAAGACACAGCTGCCTGTGAGTCAAAGAGCTTAAACTCCTCTTCAGATCCCTTTGGATAAGTAAAAAGGGTAGATGTGAATCATTCTTTTAATACATTGTGGTTTTTTTCTTTCTTATTTTTCTGTTCCTCTGCCTCTGAAAACTCACCTATACCAGGATATTTTCTATTCTGCACCTGTTTGGCATAAATCCCACTCATTACTATGAAACTCTTTCTAAAATTTACTTATCTCTGTATTGTTTCGTCTCTATGGAAAGAAACACCCTCTTATGTGTTTTCCTCTTTCTCACCATTGCAATTAGTCTTTCAGACACCCAAACTATTATCTTACTCCTTGAAGCCTAAATATGCTAGGAAACTACAATGACGTTTTTTGTTTTTTTTTTTTAAAGGAAAGCTGCAGGCAGGAATGAAGACAGCAGGCAGTTCTCCCAGGCCTTAAACCCAGGGGTATGTAACTTGCGTCCTTTAGAGGCAACTGACCTAACTGTTAGGCTGGCCCAGAAGGACAAAATGGCGGCCATACCCGGGAAAAAGGAAGCTGATGAAACCACACCTGGAATCACAGGACCAATCCCCAATCGCGATGTATGAAGCCCACGAAATTCTTTTGCTTAAAGATTGCGCTTCCCTTTGTTTGGGCGCGACTTCCCCGGCCCTCATTCTGCGGACCGGAGAACCTCGCCCGGGTGCGCAAACCCCAATAAAGCCCTGGCTATTCGACTTTTTGTCTGATTGACTTTTTTTCCTCGCGGAGTTCAGAAAAAACCTTTCACTAACCACTGCTCCAACAGTGCACCAGTCTTTTAGACTCTTAAAACAATCCTTATAACTGCACCAGCTCCAGTCATTTCTAATCCCGAGGAAACGTTTACCCTGTTTGTCTCTAAAAGGCATCATGGCAATGCCCTTGGGGTCTTCACTCAGAATCTAGAAAATACCAAATATCTTTCCTTTTTAGAGTTACTATTCATCCTCATATTCCTCATATTTGAACTCTGCCCTTTAAAAAATTTTTTTCTTCTCATCTAGAGTCAATTAAATTGCAGCTAAGACTACAGAAAGGCTATGAACATTTGGGAAACAGCCATGCCCACTGGAATCAACATACCCTGATTCCATTGTCCTGCTGGCCCCCACGACCCCTGCTCCCATAGTTACCTTAGGAATAGAACAGACAGGGTCCTAAATAGGGATATTTCTACACCCATGTCTCAGGATGCAAATACAGAAGAACTGACCCTTGCCCTTCAACACTAAAAGGATTTTGGCCCTATTTGGTCAGGGGGAAATGATGAGGGACAGCATGGGGAAAAGGGGGGCACCCTGAAAACTATTACACAAGATTGAGATGTATAAGCAGGAAACTAATAAACTGGCCAAGTCTAAGGCATGCTAAGATATGCCAGTGCCACCCAGGTAGGCCAAAGATCACCCTAGCCCCAGGCATAGTGGAGATAGGATTACAGAAAATAAAATTCCTTTGTAACTGGGTTCTTAGCCAGAGCCTGACAACTCCCACCTAAACAGCAGGTAGACTGGGAAGGGGCTTGCAGTCCCTAGTAACTCATAACCACACCCTTAGTTACACCCACCAAGGAAGAGTTCCATCTTCTGGGTGCATAAGAGGTTCCCTTAGCCGCCTATGCTTCACTTTGTAGCTTTCCTACCTGTAGAGAGCTTGGTCTCTCTGTGCTGCTGCTAATAAACCTGTCACATGGTGCTGTCATAGAATTTCTCTTCTTGAATTCTTTCCTGGACTGACTCCTCATCAGTGCCTGCATCTACTCGCATCAATCCCACATAGGAATCCAAGGACTGGGGTGCCACAGTCCTCACTCCATGGTTTTCCATGTGGTGTCATGTGGTGAGTCCGAAACAACTCCTGGAGATCTAGACCCTGTTCCACAGCCTCATTCCTGGCCTCCCCTTCTTACAGTAAAAATTTCAGAGCTGGGGAATTTCTGGTTGAAATTTGGTAGAAGCAAGGACAAGAAGATTTGAGGTATTAAAAAGGAGACAGCAGGTCCTGAACAGAGTCACTTGTGTTTAAAATCTAGTCATCAAAGCAAGACTAATACCTAACTTAATTTCCGTTTCCACCTCTCTGAGTGGAATTTTAAACCAATCAGTCTGGAATTTCCTAGTTAGCACTAGCGAAGTAATTTGCCTGAAAAGAAGCACACACTCTCCCTCCCCTAAGAGAGCTGAGCTTGCCTGAAAGGATCCTTTTTCTTTCACTTCACCCTCTTCCTGCCTATAAAAACTTTCCATTTTTGTACAACTCCTGAGTACCTTTCTACTTGCCAGATGGTAAACTGTCCTATTCATGAATCAAATTTAACAAAACCAATTAGATCTTCAAATTTACTTGGATGAATTTTGTTTTCTAACAGATTTGACAGCAGAGGAGGGACTGAAGACCTCTGGCAACTTCAAAACAAGAGAAAATTAGGGTTGGTGACTGTAAACCCTTTGAGTTTTCTTTCTCCGTTTTCCAGGGTGGGCCGTTGGTAAACTTCTCTTGGTCTTTAGCTAGTTTTTTTGCTTTAAGTTCCCCATCTAAATGACTTTGTATAGTTTTCTATTTGATTAGAAACTTCAGCCTTAGTTCTGTCTGCAGATTCCACACTGGGAGCTGCTGGTGGCAGCTGTAGAGTTTCATTGTTTGGAACCAGTCTGCAGTCTCCATTCTCTGAGATCTGTTGGTTCAGTTCTTTCCGAAATCCCCAGATTCCATACAGGAAACTGTTGGTGGTTACAGTAGAGTGGACTGGGTCCTGTGTAAAAACTAGATTAAACATGAGCTCAAACTGAGTCTGATTTGGATTATTGGTCCAGTGGGAGGGAGGCCTCAGGTGAAAATTAAAAGGGCTGGTGCACACTGCTGGAGCAGAGGTTAATCAGAACCTTGGAAGCTAAAAAAAAAAATGCTGCATCATTTTAGTTACTTTGATTCTGGGAAACTCATATTCCTAATTAAAATATATGAGATCTTTGATGCACCCTGGTGGGGGAGCAGTTAGGTCAGCCGTCTCTGGAAAAGCGTAGTTCACAAGGACCTGGGTTTGCATCCCAGGTCCGGAGGAACAACCAATGTGAACAACCAAATACAAGTACAATAAAATGCTTCTTCCTTTCTGCCTGCCTATGTGCCTTCATTCGTGCATGCACTTTTCCTTTAAAAAGAAGAAAAGAAATGGGATCCTTTACATACAGAGATGATAGCATTGTCTTCTGGAATACCTGCTTATTTTATGCTTAAGAACTCACTACAGTCCCAGAAGCTCCAGATATCTAACAAAATGGCAACGTATGACTGAAAATAACCTAGAATTACAATGGCCAGTATAGAGAATGTTCCAATTAGGATTGCTGCTCATTAAGAAGTGCACTTGAGAGCAAGGGATCCCATGTTGAACAAACAGAATGGGATGGCTCCTTTAATTGGTACACAGAAGTTTCCAAAAGACTTCAAGACTCCAAAATAGCCTCATTAAAAAATTCATTATGAAAAGTTGATGAAAAATTAAAGGCACAAGAAGTACCCAAGACTGTGAGACTAACATGACTTCTACTACTCAACCGCCCCCCGCCCCCCGACCCTTTTTTTTTTCACCTGAGTTCTTACCCTTTACTAATTCTCTGTCTGAACTGTCTTTCCACTCTGAGGAGACTATTAGACAGTTACTTTAAAATATCAAACTACCTGGTATGTGCCCTCGTGGCTCAGGCGACTGAGACACCAGCATGTGGATCGTGTAAAACGCAAGGACCCATATTCTCCACCAGCAACCAGGGTGAAAACCAAAATAGAAAAATAGACACATCGAGACACTTCTTCCTCTTCTCCTCCCTGCCCCTCCCCAACCCTCCCCTTCCTTTCTTCCAAATGCTTCCTCCTTCTCTCCCTTCCTTTCTCTTAAAAAAAAAAATCAAACTGACTGACATTGCAGAAAAACCTCAGGTATCCTTCATGCCTTGGTCAAAGATTGAACTAAGGGCCATAGTTAAAGAATTTCCTAAAACTAGGGAGAAAGTGTCAGAATTATTTGAAGAATTTTAGAGTCATTTATTGAGGCCTCTGACCATGGGCTGTCAGATGTTTATCAGCTTGTATACTTGTTGGTAGGACCTGGTGACCCCACCCCAAAATCGGTGCAGGAAGATAGGAACCCTAAGGAAGATATTTAAGAGCCCTGCCTTTAACATCTCAGGGACCAGAAAAATCTTGAAAAACAGCAGCTAAACTTTCACAGACCAATCTTAAGAGTCTTTCCAGCTCACACTATTATAACTAACTTGCAAAAAACCAAAAAGATGACTCTGGCAAACTTCAAAGCCTATTCTATGGCATTCGGGGTTCCATATAATAACTAAGGTGAACTAGACTGTTCTAGTAGCCCTCTTTGTAAATGGATTCTCTTCAGACATTAGTGGATTGGCAAAAAGACAGAAAATAAGATAGGAGGCCACTGGCCTGTCTGAACTCACAACTATTGTTGAGCATTTTGAAGAACTTTGGTGCAAGGACATACAGAAAAATCCAGAAAGCTAATAGCTTTACAACTACAACACTCAAAGGCCAGGGAACTAAACAACACGTGGCCCCCTGAATTGTGCCCTCATAGGGGTCCATCATCAAAATGCTGCCCCGAGATCAATATTTCAGCTGAAATCAACTGGGACACTGGAAAAGAGGTGGTCTTTAAAGTATGGTAGAAAACCTTTCCTTGACCCCAAGGAATTAGTCTGCCAGAGGTTTCACACCCCGTTTACTTGACCAAGGGCAAGTAAGCATAGCATTCCTTCCCTGCAGCTATAACCACTGATAAGAAAACACATTGTAGCCACAGCTGTACCAAGGAGAGAAACCTTTATCCCAGGGTATAAAAGAAGCTCCCCTAGACCCCTGATTGCTTAGCTTTGGGTAACAATACCCCTGAGCCAGCACCGTTGCTTGTAATAAAGTGGTTTTCTCTACCTTTGAATGCCTGGTTGTCAATCTTCTGGCTGTCTGGAGGTCTTGCCATAACAAAAAGTCCTATGCAAATTCTTTATTTTTATTCAAGGAATGATGCAGGCAGGCAGAAGAGGAGGAAGAAGCATTTTATTTATTTTAATTTAGTCGTTCATCTTGGTTGCTCCCTGTGGGCCCAGGATGTGAACCTGGGACCTTAGACTGTGCTGGCCAGAGGCAGTGGATCCAACTGCTGCCCCACGAGGGCATGTCTGCAAATTCTTGAATGCCTTCATGCTTGCCTTCAAGGGAGGGTCCCCAGGTAGTCCCCTCCCACAGTTCCCAAAGGTTCTCCAGTCAACAATTACCAGTGATTCCCTTACACTGCCAAGGGGAACCAAAAATGAAACTAATGGGAAAGCCTGTCAAATTTTAGTTGACATTGGAACTATGCTTCTGAGGAGGAAATAAGACTCAGGGAATAAGCCTCAGGGAATTAGCCTCAGGAAATAAAACCACTAACAGACCTTCCCTGATCCTACTAAACAGAAACCAGTAATGGAAAAATTCCTTGGAAATCTCTGCCTATAAAATCTGTGACTTACTCCTGTTCAGGGCACCAGTCTTTGGAGACCACTCCACTGGTGCCTACTGGCGTTAAAACTTTTCCCTAGTGCGTGAAGGCTGTTGCTTTCCACTGGCCAAACCCGTTTTGCTGTAACACTTCTATCTTGCTGTCATAGGGCAACGAATCTCTTGAAATAAAAAGGAGATTTCTCAATAGTAGGAGTATCTAATAAAGTTCACAGAAAATTTTTACTTCAATCACTACTGATTCTGGAAACTTTTTACTGAAACATTCCTTTTTGTTATCTGATACAGCCCCTACCAACCTATTAGGTAGAACACTCCTTTCTAAATTAAAAGGGCTACTATAGTTTGCCTCTAAAAGAAAACTTAGGACTTCCTGACCAACCTAAACTTGATCTTTTGTTGTTTACAGTCTGTCCTTGATAGAAAAGAGTAAGAATTCCAACTAAATGAACTGTGTTTGAAAATCTGTGGGCCACTTCTCATACTGACATTGGGAGAAAAAAAAGTGCAGAAGCTATAAAGACTCAGAGAGATACAATTAAACTTCTCCCTAAATTACCTCAATGTCCATTAAAGCCTGAGACCACACAAGGCCTCATCCATAACAGCAGACCAATTACCCAGGGGCTAATCATCACTGCAATGCTCTGACCTTACCCACTGAGAAACCTAATGGGCAGGGAGGGCAATTTGTTGAGGATTTGAGAGCTATTAGAGAAAGTTATTCCTTGTTTTCCAGTCTTTCCAAACCTGAACACCCTGCTGCTACACATTCCCCCAGATTCAAAATGCTTCACTGTTGTAGACCTTGGTGCAACTTTTTTTCAGGGTCCCTACAGTCCCCAACAGTTAATATCTATTTGCCTTTACTTGGAACAAATGGCAATATACCTGGACAGTTAAGCCCTAAGTGTTGACTGCAGTCCCTTCTTATTCTCTCTAGTACTTCACCGTGATTTAAGTACCCTCCAGTTCCCTGGGAAATGGACCCTTTTTACAATATGTAAATGATCTCTTGCTGTGCTCAGTTACCAAAGAGGTGTCCATAAAAGATGTCATTTATTTGCTGCAATAGTTAGTTGAAAAGGGACACAAAGTCTCTAAGGAAAAATTACAATTATCTTGAGACAGTCTTCATTACCTAGGTCATGAGCTAAACTTGAAGGAAAGGAATTCAGCTGTCTCCAAAAAGAATTAAACTAATCCAGGAATTTTCTAGGCCCACAACTAAGCAGACAGCTTTGTGGATTTCTAGGCTTGAATGGTTGCTGCAGACTCTGGGTTTTCAATTTTTCTCTATTAGCTTCTTCACTCTATGCACTTACTAAGATTTCAGTCCCTGAACACTTCTCTTGGGAAGATAAACATAAGCAGCTTTTATGAGACTAAAACAAGCACCACAAGAACTGCCTGCCTTAGGGCTACCTAACTATTTGGAGCCTTTCACTTTATTTGTGCATCAAAGGGATAAAGAAACCCTAGGAACACTCAGACAGGAACATAGTGATAAACAAAGGCCTATTGCCTATTATAGCTTCCAGCTTTATTTGTTGCTCATAACAGCTGGACATCCCAACTGTCCTAAGGCAATAGCCACAGCTGCAAAGGTAGTAGAACTCTTAGCAGATTTTGACCCCAGAAAATGACATCTGCAAAAGCCGCATGCTGTCCAAAGTCTGAATGGACTCAACATTTCTTTGCAAGTAGATTCACTTCCTATGAGGTGTTGGCTTTCACCACTTAATCTACATCTTAAATGGTGCAAGGTCCTTAATCCTGATTCATTACTGCCTCTATCTGAAGGTGGATCTCATGGCTTTGGGGGTAATATATCCCATTTTGTGATACCACATCCTGTTTTATGAGACACCCCTTTAATGAATCCTGATGCAATCTTGTTTGTTGATTTCAAGTTGGTTTTGCTACTACTACCCAATATGACCTACTCGGAAAGGAAAACCTCCTCAAGCTCAATCTGCCCCACAAGCAGAGCTCCATGTCTTTCCCAAACATGCCAGTTATTGAAGACAGACTGTTAATGTTTCTATATTAATAGCTGGTATGCTTTTGGGGTTATCCATGATTTGGGGATGTAAGAGAAACAAGGAGGTGTTCTTTCATCCTCTGGAACCCCTATAAAAATGGGCAACATGTAGATGATCCTCTCACTGCTGTTCTCCCATTGCCTGAACTGCTGTTACCAAATTCCAGGCTCACACTGGAGGGACTGAACCTGAGTATCTGGGAAGTGTCCTAGGTGCCTTTCATGCAAGGGCAGCCATGGAATCTAAAAGATCGTGCCACGTGTGGATGAAGCACATTTTGCTTCTGCACAAAATGACCCCTTGGTGCCAGAGGTTTGCCACAGTCTGCTTTGGAATCAGAGATATTAAGATGGATAAATATGGCTGTAAATTAAATGAACAATCAGGGCCATGGGATACTCAGAACAGCTGCTTGGTTCTTCCTGGCTCTCTGGAAAGCCCCAAGTTTTTGCATTCCTTCACCCACCATAGTGCATGTAAGATGATTCAAATGACTTCACAAAAGATTTTGATGTTTAGTGAATAAATGAATGACCACCCAGACAATGCACACAAAAAAACAACTATTCTGATTTCTTGCATAGTTGAGCAAGATACACTTTATAATATGCAGTATGTCAGTCTAAAAATGGCTTATGTGAATACACGAAAGATAAAACATGAACCACATATGCATTTATAGATATGTTCATTCTATACACACACATGTATATATATACATATATATGTGCATATATCCACACACACACACATATATATGGTGTCCTGGTGGAGCAGAGGTTGTGTCAGTCACATCTGAAGGAGAAAGCCACATACTTCTGGGTTCAAGTCCTAGGCCTGGGGGCAAGCAACCATTGTGAAACAACTAAATAAAAATGAAATGACAGTAAAAAATGACCAGATGCTAACAGAATAACAGTGAGAGGATCATTCTTCTTCCTCTCTCCTGCCTGCCTACTCACCTTCATTCCTGCCTGCACACACACATATATATATATATATGTGTACATATATACATATATATGTATATATACACATACGATTTAATAACTCAAATATACTGTATAAATAGAAAAAAGATTATTCAGATTATGAGTCAACATTGGCAAGGAAACTATAAAATTATAAAATGTCTATCAGCAATATCTGACCTGACATGTTCATAATCCTAGAAAAACTATTTTTGTTCCCAGGGGACTCTGGACCCTTTAATATTGGTTATCAATATGTTTTTTATTGCGTTTTCTGGATGGGCTAAAGCTTTGTTGTAAGACTCGTGCTCTCGTGGTGGCAAAGAAACTGCTAGAAAATGTGCCCTGCTTAGGGTATACCTTCCACAGTCTCCAGCCATCAGGGCACCCCCTTCCCTGGGCAAATTGTACAGCTTTAAAAAGAACCTTGCAAACTTGTTGGAATTACCACTGTCCTGATCACCCTCAATCATCAGGCAGGTGGAATGAACTAATGGGATCCTTAACTTCAGATTTTTTCTTTTTTTTAATGAAAGGAGCAGGCAGGAATGAAGGCGAGTAGGCAGGCAGGCAGGAAGAGAGAGGAGGAAGCTTCTATTTGATTTCAGTTGTTTATCTTGGTTGTTCCCTCTGGTTTCAGGTTGTGAACTATGGTTCTTGGGATGCACATGGACTGCGTTGGCTGACTAAACCTCTATCCACCAGGGCATTCCTCAACTTCAGATTTTCTAAACCGTGCTCCCCTGGCCTAAAGTGGTGGCCTTGCTGACTATTTGCAGTAGCCCTTTTGGAAACGTAAACTCACTTCACATGAGGTAGTCACTGGTAGTCCATTGGTATACAACCTGCTGGTCTCTTGCTGTCTCATTCCAGTATGATCAGCCATTTAAGTCTTTGATGCCTTATGCTCCAGCATTCCATCAACAGATTAAAGCAGTTTTCCTGGATTCCAATTCAAGCGATCCTGTTGGTCAGAGTCTAAAACCTGGAGACTATGTATATTCTGGGAACATCATTAGAGGAAGACGGCCCTCAGGCCCTTGAAAGAAAACTTACCAAGTACTACTGCCCATTGACATTTGCATTGACATCTACAAAACGAAAAGGCATTGAGGCTCAGATACACATGTCCCAGTAAAGAAATTTCCACCTGACATCTGGTCCTGTACAGACACTGAAAATCTACAAATCAAAACGACTAGGAAGAGAAATAGTGGACATCAATTGATTCCTCCCAAGATGTCAGATCAAAACTTCGTGTTTTAACTAAATGAAATCCTCTCTTCTCTTCTTTACTCTGGCATTGGTCTGGAAAGATAATGACCTCATCTGCACCGCCCAAGTCATTGCAAAGAGGCAACTTTCAGATTGCTGGATTTGTTTTTGAGGCTAGAGATCCCCTGTGATCAGTTTCTTTTCTATTCCTAGCGTCACTGCAAACTACAATTGACACCCTACCCCCTTAGACGTCACCTAGTGAGTTCAACTTCTATCACCAGAACTACCTGTGAACCTTGAACTCTCTGGCTAAAGTTGTGCTTGATAACACCACCTGCTGTACCTGGACTATTCCTCTTGGGGAAGTTGAAGTTCAGTTATGTAAAATCACTGAGCCAGCGACGGGCTTAAAAAGGTGCCTCCTTCAGCAGGATCCTTCTCTGATTTATTTGATTTTGACTGATTTGGGTCTTAGGGACTGTGACCCTGAAGTACACTTCAAACATTGGGAATCATCCTATACATGGTTATCACAGGAATCTCCCTGGCATATTTCCCCAAAAGTTTTAAATGCACGCTTATAGTTGCCAACCACACCAAGAAAATGACCTCCTTAACACTAGAACATCAGAGAAAGAATAAGGAAAATGACAAACTTACAAACTGTGAACCTGGTGGCTCAGCCCTGAGCCTGTGGTTGGGTGGTAGACAATACAGAGCCCAAGGACCTGGGTTCATGACCGGGGCCTTGGAGAAACCACCAGAACAAATTTAAAAAAATAAAGTGAACATGGGGGGAATAAAGTGAACCTGAAGCTGAGCATCACAGGGATTAAGCAAAATCGTGACCTATGGATACACACACAGGATCAACAAAAACGGTGACAACCACAGAGCAGCGGCTGGGAGTAATGCCTTACATTTTGATCACATTTCTCAAGTAGGCTGAGAGATGTGGCAGTTCACCACTTTGACTCAGGTCACTAAGGTGTAGGTCTTGTAAAGCCTATGGACTTGGTTTGAGACCTAGGATGGGTGCTGGGTTGGGAGATGCAGACCTCAAAAGGAGTCACTATGCTAAGCCCCATGTCATGAAACCAACTTTAATACCTAACTTCACTGTAATTTCAACCTGTTTCAGGAGTAGAACTTTAAGCCATTTGGTCTGGAACGTCCCAGCCTGCACCAGTGAGGTCATCTAACAGGCCCCCTGCCTTCCTCCAAGGGAAGGGAATCTTGCTTCAAACAAGTCTTTTGCTAATAACATTGTCCCACCCTCTTTCTGCCATTTTGTACAACTCAGAGCACCTTTCTACTTATTGCCCCATTCATAAATCCCTTGCTTCATAAAGCTAACTAGATCTGCAGATTTACTGAGATGAATTTTGTCTTTTAACAAGGGGAAGCCCAAAGTCTGTGGAGAAATTAGAAGTGGCAACAGTTTGAGATCCAGTTGTTCCTTGTTTCATGGCAACAGGAGGTAATACTCTGCCGACCCTCTCACCTCTAAAGGTCAGTTTGGTGTCCATGAGCCCCATCCAGGACACAGAGGGTGTTGGTGCATGCCCATGGCCACCCTTCTCACCTTCTTTCCCAAAAGGCAGCCCCGCCTTCTGCCCTGCCCAATGCCCGGTCAGGGGACTCTTCCCAATCCCAGACTCCATTCCAGACCTAAGGAGGACCCCACTTCCCCAACCCTTAGTTAACTTTTAGCATGATTTCAATCAGCTCCCTCAAATGGGGGCCTGGGTCCCTCATCTGGATGCCCTTGGAGTCTCCACCCAGCTGCCCATCTGCGTCCTCCCATAGAACAAGTGTAGTCGAGGGCAGGCAGAGGCCTTTAAGTTTTATTGGGGATACAGCAGAAGCGAAGGCTGGAAGCGGAGCAGCCACATTATTAACAACAGATAAATTAACCGCAGTGCGGGGATGGGGAGGGGGACGGGATTGGGGACTGGGCCAGGCGCTTTAATATAAAAAAAAAACAAAGAAGACAGACAAACCCCAAAGATATGGGGCAGGGTAGGGCAGCACCATCCAGACAGCAGGGAGAACCAGGGCAGACAGAAGGCAACTTGACCCCTTGCCCCCAAACTCCACCAGCACGGGGCCTCTGGACTGGCCCCGCGGGGGCTCCGGGGCTGGGAGCAGCCAGGTTGGGTGGAGATGGCACTGCTGGCGGGCAGGAAGCCCAGCACCACAAGATGGCTCAGCCTGAAGTGGGAGCTGAGAGCTTGGACACAGTGGTCCTGAACCTCCAGTCCCTCAGAGGAAGAGCTTCACTCGGTGAGAGAAGGGACCAAAAGCGAGGTCTCTCCCTGAGCTGAGAGTGGTCATCTCCACAACAGCAGTGGGCAGTGGGGTGTCAGGGATCCCCTTCACCTCTTATCCATCTGCCTCCTTGGTCCCTTCAGGGAGAGGCCGGCCCCACTGGTCCTGAGGGGCAGGGCATGAGGAAAGCAGGTCCAGTCTGGGGTCTCCAACTCCAGAGGGCTGTGGTAGGGGCAGTACCTTAGCCCTGACTCCCACAGGAGGACAGCGAGTCATAGAGCGAGTCACTGAGAGACTCTGAGGTCTCCAGCCCTGGGGGGCCCCCACCGGCCACTCTGCCTTCCTCACCCATGTCCGATGTGCTGGGGGTGCGGCTACCCCCAAAGGCTGGACCCTGGGGCATAGGGGATGGGCGGTTGGGCTCCAGGCTCCGCTTCCGGTCCACGGGGAGGGCCTGGGAAAGGAGGGAAAGCTGGGAGGAAGCTCCTCTCCACTTCTTGGCCCAGCCCGAGGGGTACTGGGCTCTGGTCACCTAGTGGGGTACTAAGGATGGGCTGAAGAAGTGGGTGTACTTCAGAGGAAGCAGGCTGGCAACACCACTGAGTAGTCCTACCCAGGTTCTGGAGGGTGACAGAAACCCTTTCCCCAAGAGGGGTGTATCCAAGGGCCTGGGCCCTCAATCCTGGGTAATGCTGTACCTCATTGAGAAACCGGTCTCGTCACATCACTCCCTCCCTCCTACCCTCCAGTCCTGTTCCCCTTCCCCTTCTGCCATGCTCACCATGGGGGTCCTGGGAAGCCCCTCCAACTGTTGGGGTGGGCAGAGGAATGGGTCAGAGGAGCTGCCGGCTGCTCTCGTATTGGGGAAAGTCCAGTTCTTGGCTAGCTGGACAGGAGGTGGAGGGCCTGGGTCTTCGCAGGGATCTGTCAGGGATAAGTGGGAGGTTGGTAGGAGGTGGGTGAAGCTCTAGGGACAGCCTACTCCCCACCTGGGCACTCACCGTCAGCACAGGTCTGATGGCCTTGGTGCCCTGGTGTGGCCGTGAGCAGTGCAGGGAAGGCAGGCATGCTGGGGTGTCGCCCGCTCACCAGCATCAACTCTAGGCCGGGCACCTCACGCTCCAGGGTGTGGGCACGGCGCGGGACTTTGGTAAGGGGTGGCGGCCGAGCTGGGGGCACCCCGGGTGGTGGCTTGGTCTTGGGAAGATTCTTGCTGGGTGTCCCACTGCTGCCATGGTCTGGGGGCGGGAAGGTCCCGATGCCACTGTCCAGGGTTCGAGTCAAGGAGCCACAGGCTGGGGAGGGAAGGGAAGTCAGAGAAGCTATGGGTAGCTCAGCCCCGGGCCATCTCTGGTCAGGGTCTTTCCTGACCCAGCAGGCTGCTGTCCCTGCCCCTACCCTGTGATCCAGGCCTGGGGAAGAGGAGGCAGAGCAGGCGCCGAGGGCAGAGGGATTTATTCCTGTGCAGTCCCAGTGTTCACCTGGCACCTGACACTGTGACATGAGTAAGGAGGGCAGAGGGGAAGGGGCCCCTGACAGTGCTGACCTGTGAAGTGTGAGGTGGCTACAGGCTCTGCCAGGCTGTCCTCCGAGGGCATCTCTTCCTGCCTCCCTGGCTCACTGTTCAACTGTGTGGGTAAAGGAGACCTCAGAGGCCATTCCTCCCCCAACCAAGCCCTTCCCCAACTTCTGCCATTTAGGGCCCCTGGAGCATGGTTCTGAGTCCCCACAGCTTACCAGCCCTGGAGAGGGCCCCTCTGGGAAACCAGGATTCGTTCAGGAGCTCCAGGCCCTGGGGGCTGGCTGGGAGGAGGGGAGACCTGGTAGGGCCACAGAGCCTGGCCCCCATACCAGCTCCAAGCACTTACCTTTCCAGGTCTTCCACAGCCCTGAAGAGGGCCTACCAGGCCATTTCGAGGCCCACAGGCTGGCCAGGGATTCTTGGGGTCTGAGGACACTGGCTGGAAATCGCCATAGTTGGTTTTAGGTTCCCGCCAGCTCTTGGGGGGCAGCTCCTTGCCATCCACCCTAGGGGGCAGCAGACAGAAATGAGGGAGGCCTGGGCCAACCCAAACATCCCAGACTTACTCTCTCCAGTGGTGCTGGGCCTAGTAAGGCAGCGACTGTCCCCACCTCTGGGAAAGGGGACACTTTAAGCCCTCCCACACAGCAACAGGCAGGGACCTTTGGGGTGGAACCTGAGAAAAAGGTAGGAAGGGAAGAAGGGACAAGGCTCCCTAAAGCTATCCAGGGTCAAGCCTAGAGACTTCTTACCAGTTGTTTTCTTTCTTTCTCATTACTTTTAAATTTTTTTCCTTCCCCGAGTCCCAGGACTGAAACCCAGGTCCTTGGCCTTCACCTTAGCCACTGAGCCACAGGATGTGCCTCAATAGTGTTTTTCGCAGGTAGATGGCAGACCAGGTCACATCTCGGTCCACAAATGGCACCTTACATGCCCCAGAGGAACGTGAATGCATTCGGTGTCCAAGCTACACCTGGGGCCCAGTCCCTGCAGACATTCTGCCTCAGCTGGTCCAGATGGAGCAACCCCAAGATGGAGTGGCTGCTGATCTAACCCACAGCTCCCATTGCTGAGTCTGATAAGTGCCAAAGGGTGAGAGAAGCAGGAAACTCTCCTTGTTCCAGACTAGTAACCCCCAAGGGAGCAGGCTTTCCGCTCATGCTTAGGGGCTAGCACGCCAGTGGCCACTGTGTGCAGGCAGAAGGCTGCCTCATCTGACCCGAAGACACAGGAAAAGGTGACCGCTAGCTTCTCGAAAGAGAAACTCAGTCTCAGTAAACCTGACTTCAGACAGCCAGAGGAGGGGAACTCCCAGGTGTCCCTCCAGGCCAGACCCCTAACCCCCAGTTGCTCTATTGGCATTTTATTAGCCCTCCTACCCCTTCTGATCTCTGGACAGCTCCATACCCACACCCACAGTGTTTCCAGACACCCAGCACTCAACCCAGCGACTGACCCCGAATGCTCACCTGCTGAGCAGCTGCTGCATGAAGCTGTCTGCGCCCTGGTACACGCCGGCCAACTGGCCCTGCACCTGCCCCAGCCCCGCACTGGGCCCTGAGGCTAGTCCCCCGGGCCGTGGCCGGGCCCTGCTGCTCAGGTAGGCCTTCTCCTCTTCCAGGGCCCGGCGCAGGTCTTCCGCCTTGGCCATCAGCTTGGAGATATTGAGGCTCTCGGCCTCCAGCTTCCGGGCTTCCATTTTGACCTCCTTCCGGAGTGGGGAGCCCCCACTGGCACCTTCCTTACTCTTGGTGGTCTCTGTGCGGCGGTTCAGTGCTGGCAGCTTGCTCTTCTTGAGTCCGAACCAGCTGGCAATGCTGCTAGTGTTACGATGCTTGGCCTCAGTGCCTGGTGCTCGCTCCTGACCCTGGAGCCGCAGCACATTCTCCTCGATACCCTTCATCACTTTCTCCTCGATGGCCGAGTGTGGGGTCCGCCCCTCAGGTCCCTGGTTGGTGTCAGCAGGGCCAGGGGCAGGGGGTGTGGGTTGGGCCATGGTGTTGCCACAGTCAGCCCAAGGCGGGCCCTTCCCCTTGTCAGGCTTAGCAGGGTCCTTGGTGGCTGGTAGGGCCACAGGTCGGGGTACCACCTTGGTGGGTGACTTGGAAGGTAGCTTTGTGGGGCTGCCATGAGGGCTCTTAGTAGGTTTGCCCAGGCTGGGGGCTGGGGTTGGCACTTTCGCAGGGGTGCGGGGTACCTGGGGGCACAGGGCCCCTGCCAGCCGGCTCTTGGCCAGCTCCACTTTGGTGAGGCAGCTCCTTGGTGATACCGGATCCAGGTCCACCCGTGCCCCCATGGAGTGGGATGAGTATACACGGGCCCCGGGGTCCCCTAGGAGCCCAGCTTCCTGTTGTTTCAGGCTATTTGTGCCTAAGGCTGCTGCCCCCCGCACGGCCCCTTTGGATTCTGGCTGCTCAGGAGGCCTGGCCGTGGTGGGCACTGTATCTCCCATGTTCTCCCCTAACTTCCCTGCTCCCCGGGCCTTCTCGATGCTGGGCCTGGCTGGCATCCCATTTTTCTCTGGGCCCTGGGGCCCCTCAGGGGCAGACTTCAGTTTCCCTAGGCCTGTCAGTCTGTCCCGCACAGGTGTGTAGCCAGGATCCCCAGGTCGCCGCCCTGCCCCTTGGCTGGGCTTCTTAGATGAGTTGCTTGGGGTCCTGCGGCCAGGATGGGGAGACTCCGAGCCAGTCTTGTCCAAACTCTTTTCCTGAGCACTCCCATAGGGGCAGGATTCTGGGAGACCAGGACTGGAGGGAACTCCAGGGCTTCTGAGGACCTCAGGGGCCCGTGGCACCTCCAGAGTCAGCTGTGGGTACGTGGGCACCTGTAGTGGGGATGGAGGTGGCTCTGGGGGAGGTCCCCTAAAGGTGCTCCGGGAAAGGTCCAGGATATTCTCATAGCAGGGCAACACCATTGCTCCTGGGGAGAGCGCGGTGGACAAGGCTGGCTGGGGAGGTCTGAGTTGTGCAGAGTCCGGGGTTGTAGAGCAGGGAGAAGGGCTGGTGGGTAGGACTTGTGCCCCCTCTGGGGACAGCTCTCCTCCACCCAGACCCCTGCGGGCCAGCAGTGGGGAGGGGCTGCCATCTGAGCCACTGTTCCGACAAGGGATTCGGGAGTTCCGGGGGAGCTGGGGGCTGAGCTGGGGACCTCCTGGGCTGGGGATCTTTTCTGAGGCTGGAGGCAGCTTTAGGAACTTGAGACCTCTGGCTGGAGAGGGCTGAAGTGGTCCTTGGGCTTCCCCAGGAGAAGGGGGGCCAATTTGGAGCTTGCTTTTCACCTGAGATGACGAGTGGGGGTGGCCAGGCTGAGCGCCCAGGGGGGCATCCCCTGCACCCATGAACATGCTGAGGAAGGGGAGGGGTTCTTGGTCCTCTGAGGTAGCACCAAAGCCCGGCCTGTGGGCCTCTGGGGTTCCCCCACCCCAAGCTGACTTGGGGAGGCCTTTGGACTTGGACAGTTGTGGGGTCCCATGGTCTGGGGAGGATGGCTGTCTGGGACCTGGGTGGTCTCCATTGAGAGGGCCTGCAGCACCCGCCAGGAAGGCCTGTAGGTAAGACTCTGTGTCCTCCAGAAGCTGGCCCAGGTTCAACTGTTTGTGAGCCAGGGCTCCGAGCAGAGTGTCGGGGCTGGGCGCCTCGTCGGGATCACCTGCCTCATCAGAAGAGGAAGAGGAGCTGCTGCCTGGGGCACAGGGTGGGCCACAGCCAGCACCTGGAGCCTGAGGGGATCTTCTAACAGGGCCCCAGGACCGCCCAGTACCTTCTTCTTCCCCTGGAACCCCCAAGAGGCGCTCCCAATGCAGCAGGCCTCCCAGGCCACCAGGGCCTAGTAGTAGGTAGGGGGCCCAGGGTGAGGGTTCCGGCTGTGGTGGGCCGCATAGCTCGCCGTTAATGGGCTCTGGGGAGCCAGGGCCCTCATCTGGAGGCCGCCAGGGGGTGGCAGGTGAGCACAGAAGCAAGGGATCAGTCTCTTCCAGGGCTCTCAGCACCTCCAGGATCTGGGCTTTCTTTCGAAGGAATGGGGATAGGGCATCCAGTGCTGGGGGTGGGGCGGCTGGAGGTCCTGGGCCTCCTGGCCGCAGCTGCTGTTCCCAACACACCTTGGGGGAGAAATGAGATGAGGAGACCTTGTACATGCACGGAACCTGAGCTGGGTATAACTGAGTATGTCAGGAATAGAACTAGCCTGGTTTTATCTGTGTCCCCAAAAGGATTTGACATCTCTTGGGATATGATAGCTCAGCTTCCTCAAGGGTCATGGATCCCTGGTTACTCCAGTTCTTCTTCCTGATACACTTGGGTGTGAGTGAGTACCACCCCACCCGCTTCCTGGTTGCCCCTGTCCCCTCTCCCTCCATCACTTCCCACTGCTGTTTGGATCATTAGGGCTGATCATGCAAACTCTGATATCTATGCTTCTCCCAGGAAGGAGACCTGTACAGTTTCTAGGCTCTGGAAAGAACACAGACTCAGGAAGATGTGATGTGGTTCTAAGTCCGAAGTCAGTCACTGTGGACAAGCCCAAGCCTTCTCAAGTTACAGAGGCGGCCTGCTGAGCTGACCACTGTGGAGAAGGGGATTGTTTCCATTGCAAGCCCTTCCCTGCTTCTGCCCAGGCCCTTCTCAGGCTCAGCAGTCTGGTATAGTGGTTAATGACTTGAGTTCTGGAGCCAGACTATGATGGTTCAAGTCCCAGATCTATCCCTTAACCATCCATGACTTATGGCAAGTTATTTAACCTCTATACTTCATTGTAAGTTTAATCTTATAATAAATGAGATTCAGGCCCAAGAAATGTTAACTGTGACTCTCACTACTAACACAGTTGCACCTGTTTTTCACTGAGGCCTCACACTTCTAGTCTATGCCCCAGAAAGTAGTCCTTCCTCTGGGACTCGTCAGGAAGCAACAACAGAGTACCTATAGAGAAGCCTCAGACCACCATGCCCAGCCTTCCTACCTCTCTCTGCTCAGCATAGCGCCCCAGAGATAGCAAGGTGGCCGGCCCCTCAGCAGAACTCAGGGAGGGGGAAGTTGGTGGCTCTGATGGTGGCTGGAAAGAGGCAAGAGGGATCTGCAGGACAGAGGCAGAGTTAGCAGAGGCAGAGTTAGCATAGGTGTAGCCTGGTCCCAAGTCCCGGCTCCCTCATGAAGCTAGGCCTTCCCATCAGGGCCAGGAAAAGATCCTTTCAAGTCTGCTTCTTCAGGGATGTTCCCTGGTCCCAGGTACAGCTCTTGCCACAGCCACCACCCCCTGCTCAGAAAGCCTTCAGACACCACAGCACAGGTAGACTGATAGTGCAAGCCCAGGGGGCAGGGAGCTGGGACCCTGGGCCTGAGGGCAGTGACAGGGCCAAACGTGGGTTTCTGTTTTGGCTCAGAACCACTCTACTTTTCTATGGGGCCTCCCAACCTGTTACAGAGAGGGTGAGCTACAAGGCCCCTTCCAGTTCTGACTACCTGTGACCCAGGATCAAAGGCTGGCCGACTCTTGGAAGAGGCATTTGTAACTGGGTCCAGAAAAGAAATTGCCGAGTTAGCACATCTGCACTCCCTAGCTGGTCTCATGTGAAACACGTACTCTGAAGATTGCAAAAGTAGTATTTAATCAGGTACTACGTCTCCCTCAGATCCTGAGAATGTCATTTCTTTCTCCTAGGCATCTTGACTAGATAGGAGTCAGCCTTAACTCGCCCGTCTCTGCCTTCTCTCTGGCCATCTGCAGCTGCTCCTTCTGCCAAGATCCTCTAGCCTGAACACTGCTGGGTCACTTCCATCTCCCTGACCTGGTCAGGTGGCTTCTCCATCTCCCATGCACGGACAGACTCAAGCATCTTTTTCTTTTTTCTTTTCTGAAGCATCTTTGTGCTTAAAGCCTCCTGTGTCTGCCCACTGCCTAGGGAGACAAGTTTGAACTCCTCTGCTGCTGTTTAGGACCTGGTCTGCCGCTTCTTCCCCTACAGATGTCTCCAGCTCTGTCTTGCAATCTGTTCCTTCCACATCCTTTGTTCCTGCTCCTTAGGCTTCCCTGCTGGGTTTCTTTCACAGGGAATCCCTTCTCCCCAACCACTGCTAAACTCTTAAAATCTCCCATCCATTCAGGCCTAGGGCCAACATCATCTCCTAAGTCGTCTCTGATGGCCCTTCTGGACTCTTGGACAGCACTGCCACACTGTACTACGGATGTCTGTCCACCTGCCTTAGCTCCCAGAAATCCCAGCCTTCAGGGGCTCCGCTCACCCTGCACAGCCTTACACAGGGCCTTGGTTTAGCAGTCAGACTCCATATGCGTGGGCAATGGCATCACTCACAATAGGAGCTTAATTAGCATTTGCTCAATGGAGCTTCAACCTAGCAAAGCATAACTTGGGAAAAACCTTAATAATGATAAACAGTTGTAAATATTGACTATCTACTAAGGGTCAAACACTCGGTCCCTATTACCTCATTTTGTCCTTGTGATGATTTGTAAATATCGGTTTGTTTTTTTTTAAATCCCCATTTATAAGGAAAAACCTGGTTCATAAGGTTAAATAATTTGCTCAAGATCACACAGCTCAGAATTAGCTGTTAGGGGTCTAACCCAAGTTTATCTGAGGCCAAGGTTCATGGCTTTCCATTATGTCATGTTACCTCTGGGGCAGACAAATCTGTTGCCCCAAAGCCCAGGAGATCCCAGAATTCCCTTAAGTACAAAGGAAATTATTTAAGGACGAGCTACACTTCTGTTGTCAGTCATCGCTGAGAAGGGCATGGATTGGGTGAGCTCTGTGTTACGGTTAGGCCTCTGGGGATTTCTGGGTAAACTCCACAGCAAGGACGCTAGGCAGGGAGAGTGGCAGGGTCACTGCTGCTGATTCACCCAGCTCTGCATCGGCCTGCTGGACCAGCACTCCAGAAAGGCCACGGTAAGCGGCTTCCTCTCTGCTCAGGGTCAGGCTTTCCAGGGAGCTGAGGGGCAGCCTGCTCAGGGTCTAGGGGTCAAGAGCTGCCTGGATGGCAGGAGAGTGATGGTGTACACACACACATACACACACACACACACACACACACACGCACATGCAGGCACATATATTCAGACACACTCTCTCACTCACACACAGGCTGCTTCTCTTCTTGTCATGGTTGGGGGCGAGGTATGCTTGCTGGCCTCAGAACCCAGTGTTTACATCAGGTACCAGGAGCTGCTCCTGCTGCTCCCAGCCCCATGTCTCATCCCATCCTCAGAGCTTCTGGAGAGCAACCTCAAGTAATACCTTAACTGAGTCCCGGATTCACTCCCAGGGGAGTGAGGCGGCAGGACAGAAGCAGGAGCCAGCATCTGGGACCATGCTCATGTGTCAGTGGGTGCGTGTATGCCACCAGGCACACACACAGAGTTATGGGTGAAGTGCCTTTCCTGACCTCTCTGTGACACCAGGCATTGGGTGCCTTACACAAGGCCCCACCCGTGCTGCTGGCCAAGAAGAGGCAATGCAGTGGCCAAGGGGCCCACTGGGAGCTGAAATAATTGCGTTTCAGCTTCCACCCATCTCTTTACATAGGGTGGGAGTAAGCAAGAATCTTCTATGTCAAAAATAAAGGATGAATCAGTGGGTGGGGGCAACTCCTGCGGGGACAGCCAAGCTTGAGGGGACTCAGAATCTTTACTCCATTTGACACTGAGATCTACCAGGCTAGGTGGGTCTTCCATGATAGCCACCCCCAGAAAGGAGGGGAACTACTTCAGTAGATGTTGGTGAAAAGAGAGGGGGATGACGATGATGACAGTGATGATGATGATGGGGTGGGGAAGGGGGAGGGCAGTTGCACAGAAATCTGAGATACAAGAAGTGAGGAGTCTCGCTTATACCCACCTGAGGGAGGGAGCCTGTCGTGACCTGGAGTTTCTGCTGAAACAGGGCACTCAGCATCTGGTTCTGCCGTTCCAGGTCAAACACCCTCTTCTTCAGCTTGATGCACTCCTCCCGCAGATCCTGCCAGCAGTCCAGGAGGAGGCAGCAGGAGAGAGAGAGGGACACAGGGAGAAGGGGAGCTGTAAGCACTGCTGAGCACTGCCGTGTCATCAGAGTAATGGGCACTCCTGCTGGGTACACCCTTCCGCTGTCACTCCCTTCTATGAGGGAGTGGAGCCTGCCTGGATTTATAGCTATGGCACCTTCCAGAGATGGTGGATTCTCTGGTGGTAGGGAATCCAATGCTTGTGGTGCCTTTCCCATAACCGAGTCAACCAAAGAAGGGATCATAAAAAGCAGAGAAAGATCTGGGGTCAGAGCAGTCCTTAGGTGAAGAATTACTCACAGTGCTTGAGTAATTATTTACAGGCCACCTTTACTCACAACATCAACACTGCTTTCAGGACCATTGCAATCTGGATGGTCAATCACGTCAACCTCGCTTCACAATCAGCTGGGGCCAGCATCAAGGAAGGATTCAACCCCTTATCAAAATTACCGCAACTCAAGAGACCTAGCCTTACCTACCTACTCCTGCCTCCTGGTAGAATAGTCAGACCCGTCTGAAGCGGAGAGGAAAGACAATGTTGCAGGGCTAGTGGGACATTTCCACCAAGCTCCTCCTCTAGCTCCGGATGAGTAGGTTCAGGGTCATTCTGCAGTTCCCAGAGCTCTTCTCAGGGCATCTGGGTTTGGGGTGAGAATGTCTCCCACAGTCACTTACCTTTTGGTTCAGCAGGGCCTGCACCACGTGGTTGGCAACCTGAGGACAGAAAGCCGTGGGCAGAGCAGTCAGCCAACCCAGCCTCTGCTCAAGCAGAAGAGCCGAGCCATCCCCCGCCCTCCCCCAGCATCGGGCCCACCGGACCCCACAGACCTCATCCAGACAGCGCTCGTAGGTCTCCCGCTGGTTTTCGTTGGTCTGGGCAAGTGCTGAGTTCTCTGCCTGCAGGAAGGAGGAAGAGGACAAAGTAAGTCTATGAGGCCTTTCTTCCCCCGGGCAAAATTGGGGAAGGGGAGACAAAGAGTCTCCTAGTGACACTCCTGCTCCAGCTCTTGGCTCTGGTGGGATTCTGCCAGGAGGAGGCCCCCAGACAACTGAGGGCACCAATAGGCAGAGCTGAGATGGTTGTTTTTCTGCCAACCCCGACTTCAGTCAGGGAGGCTGTGAGGGTTGGGGAGACACAGTTGCCAGGAGTCCCTAGGGTGGGAGCAAGAAGGGGAAGCAGGAGGGTGGAACGCAGGTCTCAATAATGGGTGAAGGGCTGAGTTAAGGATCCATGCTTTGTCCCTCAACTCCTGAGCCCTAGGTCATCCACACCCTTCTGCCTATGGCCTCTGTGACCACCCCTTTCCTAGAGTAAGGGTATGCAAGGTGGGGCAGTGGGGGTTAGGACAGCCCTGTGTCTGTGCATGCCTCTTGTCCCTCAGTTAGGAGCTGGCTGGAGAGCTAGAAGCAAGGGCTTCTCAGGGGAGCTCTGCTCCATGGGGCAAATGGGACAGAGAGAAGGGAATGCTACCCCCAGCAAACCCACACCAGGCTCCCAAGGCGCTAGCCTCCTGCCCTATGCCCCACCTCCAGTTCTCGCAGTCGGTGCAGAAGCTCCTGGCAGGTGCCCGGCTCCATGCTGCCATCACCACCCGCTCCTGGCCTTGGGTTTCCAGGACTCCCAACTGGCTGGTCCATGTCATCCGACGATATCAGGCCTTTCCAGTGAGAAAGCCTTGGCAGGCTACTCCAGGGCATGGGAGGAGGTAAGCGGAAAAGGAGGACAAAGACGAGACTTGTCAGTATTCTCAGAGTCTGGGTCAGTGTGACAGATGTGCCACAGACACTGTAACAACTCAGGGTCAGGCTCAGAACACACAGACTCTTCCCATCTTGAGAACAGAGACCATTGTTTTACAAACCCCTATAACAGAACTTGCCCTATCACAGGTCACACAGACACTGGCCAGCGACCAAGATATCAGAACTCTGTTGAGAGTAGCCTCAGACTGGCCCACTCCACCGTCCCAGATACAGTGTGGGGTAGCCTGCAGGCCCCAGGAATCCCACTTCCAGTGAGGCCTGAAGGCTGGCCTCTGCAGGGGCTCTTGACACCCTCCCCTTTCAAGAGTTCCTCTCTGTTCAGTTCCCAGGGTTCCTACTCGGGGTCAGGCGCCACTCCTGCATCCTTCTGTAACTGTCTGCCCCAGACAGTCAACTCACTTCACTGTCCAGACTAGCACTTCCTGCCTGCCGTGCAGAGTGCACGAGACAAACAGATGGCTGAAAAGGCTGGTTTCTGTACTGTGCCATGTGACCCCCACCCCATCAACCTCTTACGACAGTCACTGGCTTTACCTGTCTAGTCTTGCTCTTCCATTTGAGTTCCAATTTTTCAGTTAAAGAAAAGTCCTCATTTCTTCCTTCCGTACAAATTTCTAGTAGAGGGAAACCCTTCCTGATGTAAAAGGGTGAAGGTCCCCAGACCACCACCTCCCTGACCCACTGAACCCTCTGAAACAGGGTTAGTGCTCTCAGACTAAGGAAGAGAGGCACCCTGAGCAGCTCACCAAGCAGGCATTTGAACACAGGCATCCTTGGCGCTCCACAGTGGGGTGCAGGGATACCTGTTCACCCTCAGCCCTCTTCTTCCAGTCCCCTCCACCAACAAGCACAGGCTCTAAAGCCCCTCACCTGTCTCTGTGCTCACCCAGGCTGGCACACCTTCTAGCAGCCAGAATGGTCACCTTGCCTATGGAGAAACAGAGGGAGATGTTGTCAGCCATATATCCTGCAAGCATTTATTGTACTCCCACTGTGTGCCAGGTATTGGGATGAACACACCAGAGAAAGTTCTACCTTTATGAAGGGGGAGGCATATAACACACAGATAAGCAAATGAACACCTGCCGGGTCCCCATAAAGCACTGAGAGGTGACAGTGAGGCAGAGACCTGAATGAAGTCCGGGGGGAATGGGGAAAAGCATTATGGGCAGAGGAAAGAGCCAGAACAAAGGTCCACCATTCTTAGCTAGAAACCACTGGTAACATTCGGGAATGACGAGCAACACACATTTTCTTCTTTAGCCCTCATAAGCCACAAAGGGAGTCAATGGTATTATCACTTTTGATATTTGAGATGAGTTAAGTGAGGAGCAGGAAGTCACACAGCACATGGAATGTCTCCTGCGTGCCGAGCAGTGTGTCAGCACCTTCTCATGTACCGTCACATCGACTGCCCTAGCAGTCTTGCCAGGGCACCAACCTGGTGGAGGCAAAGGATCCTGCCTAAATCGTGCTGCTTCACGCAGCAGCCTCGACGCCCTGGGTCTCCATCTTCTATGCAGACTCTCAGCGCTCACACACTGGATGCCCCTCACATTCTATAAGAGGCAGTCCCAGAGCTCCCAGAGTTTTGCAGTTGGATAGATCTGGGTTAGAGAACTGACTTTACAAAATCACTTTTTTCACCGGTAAAATGGGGATAGGAATACCTAGCCTAATGGGGTGTTGGAGGTGAAATGAGATAATGCATGTACAGAGTCTTACATGAACTCAATAAATGGAGACTTCTCATCTGATCACATCCTAACAACGGTACAGTGAAAAGTCCTATGTCAGAGCCTGTGTTCACATGTAGTGGACCCTGAGTCCCAGGCCCCTCACCCTGGGGTCTCGGCAGGAGGGATGCCGGAAGCAGACGTCTAGTTGTTGCCCACCCATCCTGCCCTTGAGAGCCTCCTCCCACCAAACCCCTCTCAGTCACCTCTTGGACTCAGGGTTTGCTCAGGCTGATCCCCTAGAAAGAAAAAGGGTAACAGCAAAAGGGGAGAACGCTTCTTTCTGAGAGAGTGAGTGCATGTGGGTGTGTACAGCAGTGGGAAAAGGGGCTCCTGAATATTAGGGAAAAGGAAAAACTGTGTAATGCTTATTTTTCAGACTCCACAGCAATCTAAAATCCCCTATTCCTTTGACATCATAAAAGTGTATCAAGTCATTCACCCTGGTGAAGCAGCAGTTAGGTCAATCACCTCTGAAGGAGCACAGGTCACATAATCTTAGGTTTGAGTGCCAGGTCCCAGAGTAAACAACCAATGTGAACAACTAAATAAATTAAAAATGTTTCTTTCTCCTCTCTCTTCCTGCTTGCCTTCATGTCTGCCTGCACTTTTCCTTTAAAAAAAAAAAAAATTGAGTATAACTTGATTTGCTTTTAACATTATCTTATTTGATATATTTAGAAATGCACGGGCCTGGAAAAAAAAAAGGAACACATTTCAGGAAATTTTCTCCTCCCTACATACACAAATCAACAAAGGCCTTGGGTTAGCTCCACTATTCAACCAGTTCCACTCTACCCGGCTCATCTCTGGGCCGCCATCCTCTTACCAGTTGAAGGTCCTGCTGCTCTAAGAGGGGCCTGTCCCTACAGATCACTCTTGCTCTTAATTCTCTCAGCTACTTTCCATTCCCAAAGGTCACTTCCAGGGACTAGAGGGGCAGGGCAGTGCGGAGTGTGAGAAAGTTGGGAGTGTGAAGGGAGTGAGGTGAACAGGGCAGTGTCCAGCGGTCAGAAAAGATACAGGTGCGAAAGCCCAAGTCTGTGAGTTCTTCACACAACAAAATCCACGTTAAAACCCACATGAAATGGCATGCCCTGGTGGCTCAGGTGTTAAGCCACATACAGTTTACAGTCTGGAGCCAGGGCACCAACCAAATAAATGTTTCTAAAACAACAACAGCCCTCAAATTAATGGTAAAGGTGGTTTGGGAGTATCTATTTTTCCTAATAAAATAAAAATTAAAAAGCATTCAGATTAGGCATGAGGTCTGGCCTGTGAGGACTGGTTAAGGATTAGGTACTTGTGGTTGTGTGTCTGCTGAGGAAGGTGGGGATGCAATACACGGCCAACCACTGCCACCTCCCAGTGTCAGCTCCTATGGATGCCACCATTGGGAAGCCCAAGTCTGCTGTGACCTGGGCCCTCTGAGTGATAAGCCACCAAGAACAACAGCTCTGTCATGTGGGTTGGTCTCTGTATTTCCTGCCGGGCCTAGGAGAGATCTGGAAATGCTAGCAGAAGGCAGACTGTGACTCAGCCCCACTCTGGGGAGTTTTCTGCCTTAGCCAAGGTAGCCTGGCCAAGTAAAGAAGAGGGGCCTTCTCTGTGCAGGGCCAGGAGTGGAGGACAGGAAGCTATTGGCCTGGATTGTTGGAGAGTCACAGGGAAGAGGCTGCTTTTAACCTTGACGCTGGGGAGAAGCACATGCTGTGAGTCGGCCTGGAATATGAATTTTAAATTTCTATGGTGAAGCTTCCTGTGTCTTTTTACTCCTCTGGAGAATATTAAGATCCAGAGAGATACTACCACCTCCAGCTCCTAATCTGAGCCTAATTAGGAATTTAGCCCTTCGGAGTCTGAGTTTCTGGCTTAAATCTCATGAACACACATACACACACCCATGCCCACAAAACTAAAAAACTTAAAAACCCCTGCTGGGTGCCCTGGAGCCCCTCTCCCTGCTACTCCCACAGGATCCACAATTCTTACTCACAGCTTCTGCGCTCTGCACTCTGCCAGAACTGGGGGTCCCGGAAAAGCCCCTGGTAAAGGGGCTTCAAACCACCTAGTTTCAGACATTCCTCTGGGTGTTCCACCACACATCTGGGATAAGGGATGTGGGGACTGGACTGCAGGATGCCAGTCGGGCTGGGTAGGGGTGGAGCTGCAGGAGGTGGGAGCGCTAACTAGAACAGGAGGCTTCTCCCGCCTGAACTGCCAACAGCAGCCCCGCCCCCGACAAAGGCCTGATTCAGAGGGAGGTGACCTCAGTGCTGAGGGAGGAAGGCGCTCCTTCAGTGGGGGTGGGGGGCCAGTTTGTGAGCAGCCAGGGACAGGGAAGGGGAAAGAGTTGCTCAGGAGTCTCTGTGTAACTTGGGAATGTAACTGATTCAGCCCAATGGCTGAGTGACAGCTATCTCTTCAGCCTAGCCAGTCATGTAGGGCTCCAAAGAGATCTGACTGTCCTGGTCCTTTACTCAGAGAGATCAAAGTGGTGGAATCTGCAGCTCCCACCCCCTCCCAGTCAGGGCACAGGCGAGAGAGAAGTGGCAGCCAGCCTGTCCTCCATGCTGCCTCACCCCGGCCTTAGCCAAGGCCTTCTGGTGGCCCCCACCCCCACCACATGAGCCCCTCACTCACCAGCTGTTCTCCTCCCTTCCCCAGTCCTCTAGGGAAAGCAGTGCAGACCAGGAGGTGGGGGAGGGGTGGGCAGCTGTGGGCAGGCAGAGATGGAGCAGCTCATTTAATAACAGAATCATCCATAACACCAACCATCTCCCTCTCTGTTCCAACACCCCCACCCCCAGCTGCTTTCTGGAATCCCCGGCACACCCAAGAGTCCACTTGTAAACAGCAACTTCTGTACCCACAGTGAAATCTCCTTTCCAGCCAAGACCAGCCCTGGGCTGCTGTGGGAGGGAAATAAGGACTGAGGCCCCAGGGCATTCCTGGCCTGAAAGTGGCACCTTAATCCCTGGCCCACCATATCTTTTAGCCCTAAGAATTCCAACTGGTCTCCTCCCCGCTCCGGGAAAGAGGGCAGACAAGAATTTCCTTCCCTCCTCCTGACAACTGGCCCCCGTGACACAATAGCTCTTCTGAGAGGCATGTGTCCATGTGGAAGGGGCCCACTGCACCACCCTCTCCCACTTCCTCTTCTCAGACTCACCATGAATCTCTATCATGGTGTGGATTCCTTCAAATTGACAGTAGGATTTGTCCTCTGCCCTTCCAGGCAGGGCAGGTGGAAGGGTAGTCATGTTATGAGCCCTCCAATCTTATAGATTTCAGCACCCTTTTTCTCCAATCCCCCCTCTAACCAATCAGATGGGATTCTTCCTGTTCCCTGTCCACAGCACAACCAACAACAAAAAGAGCAGCTGCTGGGGGTGGGGAAAAGGAAGGGGCTCAGACACAGATACAATAGGTTTATTTATAGGGCCACATGCCAGGGGCTCTGCAGCCTAGAGGCCTAGGCCCCAGTCCCAAAAGCCCAGTGGGGCCCAGCCTAGCCCAGACAAGGGCACTGGAAAAAACATCAGACCACAAGGCAGAAGACTTAGAATCTAGTCCCAAACCTGCAAATTCACTTGCTGTATGACTTTAGGTAAATCAGTTCATCTCTCAGGGACAAATTTTTTTACGCCAAATGGAGGTTATTCCAGAAGAGTAGTTCTCATAGTGTGGTCCTTTTGAGGAGTCCACAAGGTCAAAATTATTTTTATCACACTACTAAGACACTTTTTGCCTTTTAAATGCTCACTTTCTTATGAGTGGCATTTTTATTATTATATAGTGACATTTTCGAGCGATGGTGTGATATATGATAGCGTAACAGATTACAGAGAAGCAGATGAGAATCCAGCTGCCTTCTATTAAATCAGATATGACAGATTTACAAAAATGAGAACAATGCCATTCTTTTTTTGGGGGGGTAATATTTCTCGTAAATATGTTGACAAGTAACGGATTTGTTACTTTAAAAGGAATCAAATGTTTAAAACTCTCAGTTCTAATTTATAACTGTAAATGTCAATAGGTATAACCCATATAAACCAAAGCTCTATGGGGTTCACAATTTTAAAGAGTGTAGAGGGGTCCTCAGGTCAAATAGCTTGCGACTCACTTTTCTAGAACAATGTTGTCCAAGAGAACTTTCTGTGATGTGAAAACGTTTTGTATTGTCCAGAATGGTAGCCCTGGCTACATGCAGCCCTGAGCACTTGAAATGTGGCCAGTCCAACCGTGGAGATGGACTTTTTAAACAGCTACATGTAGCTGGAGGCTACCATATCACAGAATTCATTTCTAGATTTCTAGGATTCTTTCACCTGAAGGAATCTAGAGTCTAGAGCCTGTGGCTAAGAAAGGAAAGGACTTGATAGTCACTCCTGTCCCCCGGTTTTTGCTTACACTATTTCTCACTCTCCTTACCAAAGGAAAATTATCTCACCCAGATCTTCAGTCCTCCCTGGCATGCCTACCAATGCTGAGTGCTAGAGTTGCTCTCATTCTCTGCGAAGCCGAAGGAAGCCGGCTTCACACCATCTCTCACATCAAATGTCTGGCCTATCACTACCTCTCGTCTTTCCCCAGAGTAATACTGGCAGCAGAGGGAAACCCCTTCAAATTTCCTGCCACTATCTTCTCAGCCCAAGGGAATCCTCTGGTATCTCTTTGTCTCCCTGTCACAGTAGAGTGGTGACTGCTCTTCCCAGTCTCCCTGCTGCAGACATTCTCCATTTATGTCCTCAGTATTTACCTCTTGAAGGGATCTTTCCCTTCCACCTATAAAACTCTTTTATCTTGAAAACCTTCCCCCGAGGTTTTCCCAGACACTGCCCTCTTATGCCTTTCACAGCCAAATGAGTCAAAAAGAAAATAAATAAATAAAAAAGGCATCCTCACTTCTCACTCCTTCCTCAACCTGGTCCAACTTCAACAGCAACTGCCATAACGCTAAAGCCAAACAATATTTTTCAGTCCCAGGCATAGGTAGGTGTCTTTGGTGGTCACTCCCTTCTGAACTTTATTTTTTAAAGCTTTTTGAGACATAGTTCATATTCCATACAACTCATCCTTTAAAATGTACAATTCAGTGGTTTGAAGTATACTCACAGATACATGCAATCCTAACCAGTCAATTCTCGAGCAGCTCATTATCCTTTGGTTAGCACTCCCTCATCCGCACCCCTAGGCAACCACAAATACATTTCCTGTCTTGATAGATTTCCCTAACTGGACATTTCATGAGTAGAATCATAGAATATGCAGTCTTTTGTGACTGGCTTCTTTCACAAGTTTCTTCCATGCTAAAGCACACAATATTCCTTTATATGGTTGAATATCCCATTGTATGGATATGCCACATTTGTTTGTTCTTCCATCTGTTGATAAGACATTTTTGGCTATTATGAATAATGCTGCTGTGAACATTCATGGACAAGCTTTTGTGTGACAGGTTTTCAATTCTCAAGTATATTTTCTCCATGTGGAATGGCTGGTTCATATGGTAATTTTAGTCCTAATTTTTTTAGGAATTGCCAAAATGTTTTCTCTAATATATGCACTAATTTACTATCCCTCCAACAGTATATGACAGTTTCAATTTCTCTACATCCTCACCACTTAATTGTCAGATTTTCTGATTCTAGCCTCCCTAACAAGTGTGAAGTTATATCTCTTATGATTATGATTTATATTTGCCTAATTGTCTATTCAGATTCTTTGCCCATGTTAAAATTAGGTTATATGTCTTTTTATTTATTACTGAGTTGTAAGAATTCATTTTATATTCTGGATACAAGTCCCTTATCAGATATATGATTTGCAAATACTTCTTCTATTCTGTGGGTTGTCTTTCACTTTCTTGATGGTGACCACTTGCTCCTGGACAACTTTTCCCTTGCTTACCATACTCCCCCTCTCAACCCCAGCCATCTACCTCTTCTACTTCGATATGTATGTTATTAGTGTGTGTCTATACACTTAAAACAGACATGCAACATATTCTTGCTGTTTTATGTCTTTAGCAGTATATTTTTTAAGAGAGAAAGGGAGAGAGGAAGCAGCATTTTGAAGGAAGGAAGAGGAGGAAGAAGCACTTCTATTTATTTTGGTTGCCCCAAAACCCCATTGAGAATCTGGGTCCTTGGGCTTTACAATCTACGTCACGGCTGCCGGTTTAGTACCTGAGCCACCAGGGCACACTGACCTTGATAATTTAGAAGGGAACTGATCAGTATTTTGGAGATTGTCCCCTAATTAGGGTTTGATGTGCCCTTCCTACTGCTTACATCAGGGGATAGACAAGATGTCTTATCACTGGCAATGTTAATTTTGATTAGGTGTTAACTTGGTTGGTGGGGGTCTACCAGTGGGTTTCTCCACTGCAAACTTACTATTTTTCCTTTTGCAATTAATACATGGTTTTTTTGGGGGGAATACTTTGTGGTTATGCAAATATCCTGTTTCTGCTTAAATTTCCACCCACTAATTTTAGGATTCGTCAGTGGATCTTACTGGCAGCAATTACTCTGGTGTTTTAACAATTTTTTTTTTTATTTCCCTCACTGCCTGTATCTTTATTAACTGTAAATTTTCTCTGAGAAAGAGCTGTTCCTTTACACCCATTCATTTACTTAATCGCATATTTATATGACCTCATGGATTGTGCGTGAAATAATTTACTATATGCTAGCGATGTTTCCAGTTGAGGAGCATCTACTGGTCTTTCAATTCCTTTAATCCTCTGAAGGCAGACTTCACTTGTGACAGCAGAAGTAGTGCTGTAAGTCCAGGTGCCACCAGCTACTTCTTCCATGCAGGAACCATAGTGCCATATCCCCACTGCTCATCTCTTCATTGTGGTTTTGCTAGAGAAGGAGCAAGTGCACTTGGTGTGCTGGCTGGTTTCAATTCTCTTCACCATTGTCCTGAGGGAGGAACCACAGTGGTCTCGTTTTTGCCAATGATTCCTACCTTCTGATGTGTTGGGCCATGGTGACCTCCTGGATATTTTAGTCCATGTTTTTAGTCCATATTCTGTTATTTGAATTACTACACATTTTGTTGCTTAAATTTCAGCTTCACCCACTAAGAATTCTTTCAGGTTGGTTCCTTTGCCCTTTTAACACGCCCTCCATTTTTAAGACATTTATTTATTCTAATATTTGCTAGCTTTCTGGCACCAAAAGATATTTCAGGCCTATCATGTATTTTTCCATTACAATCAGTTTTCCAAGGAGATGTACAAGATAAATCTTCTTTCCAAAACTGTAAATCTGATCATGTCCCTCCTGCTTCAAATCTTCCCATGACGTCCCCTTGCTTTGGGGATAGACCAAAAGCTTTCTATGTGACAATAGGAGCCCTGCCCCAGTCTGACCCCAGAGCATTTTTCTAAAAAGCTGTCTTGGTCTGATATAGTCAACATTCATCTCTGCCTCCGGCAGGGTCAGTGTTTCAAACCATAATGTGCCCTGTTGTCTAATGCTCCCCTGGGAGGAAGAGAGGCCTACTCATGCTCTTAGCTCCTGAGGAGATACCTGACTGTATTTTTCTGTAAACCCTGCCCCCATACTTTCTGTGGGTACATTGCTCTTGCCACAAGGCCATGAACCTGGTGATCTGTCATTCTAGGCAGAAAAAGACCAGAAAAGGACAGGTGAGAATGCACACTGAGTTCATCAGGTTCCCATAGATTCACAACTGTCCCCCACACCCTAATAGCTCTGGGGGCCTATATGACAAACGATACTGACAGATGAGCAAGGAAGTTTCAGATTTATCACTGACATTGATAGGACTTTTCCAAGCTCTCAACTCACTCTCAGGCCTCAGTGACTCCCTCTGGCAAATGGGACTAACATTCGGATTCAGTATGAAGCACAATAATGAGAATTGTGGGTGGCAATTCATAGACAGATGAGATCTTTTTGAACTTCTTGGGGCTTTCAGTCTAGTAGGGCCAGTGACACGAGAATAAATAGCTGTGCTTTGACAGAAGCTCCACAAGAGAAGTCTTTTGGAGAACTTAAAAATCAGGAGAGAAATATTAAGCTAGAGCTAGAACAGCTTTTCAGAATTTGGAGGCATCCAGTGAACCGAGCCTGTACAGCAGGTTGGATGTATACAAGGAAAGGGAAGAGGGTCATTTAGGCAGAAGGCAGGCATAAACAGAAGGAGGCAGGAATCTCTGGGTGTGTATGGAAACAGAATGACTCAGTACAGCTGGATCTAAGGGCAACTGAAGGTGAGTGTTTCCTGGTCCCCTGGCCCATTCAACTTACTAACTCCTCTCCTATCCCTTGACTGAAGAAGAGAGTCAGCATCTTTTCAACATCTTGGGCATAACCAGAGACATATGCTGGCTCTCACAGGAGGAACTGAGGCAAAGAGGCTCCTGGAGGCGATAGGGGAGGCAAACAGTAAAGCTGACTTCTGGAATGTCAGTTATCTGCTCTCGGATCTGAGAGAAAAGGGGCTTCAAAGGCTGTACAGCATGTGGGCTCCCAGGTTGTACCTGTTGATCCTGCAGATACCCAGCACCCCCCACCCCACCCCCATCCTCCAGTGTTCACTCGCTACAAAGTTCTTACCTTGGCCTCTCTCTTCAAAGAGAATAGGTTCTGGCTGGCCACCTGTCTTCACATCTAGGCAGCTTTAGAGTTGACTAGATGGGTGCCATTTGGCCAGAGCCCAGAGGTGACCTGCTAAGATACCAGCTCTGTTCTGAGAAGAGAAAGTAGCTCTGGTTTGCCCACTAGCCCCTACTAAGTATTGCCCTTGTTCATGCTCACAAATAAGAGTCTGGATCTTGGTTCTGGTTTGGCCTTACTTCATGAGCCTAGGGGAAGCCTACAACCCCTCTGGGACTCCACTTTCCCTCTGTAAAATGGGGGTGAGCTCTCTCTGACTTCCCTCTCCCTGCAGGGCATAGAAGAGAAGGATGAGATCATGTTTGGAAAGGGATTGCAGCTGAGAAGACAAGTCTCCTTGTGTGGGGTGGGGGTGGGGAGTTCAGCAGGGCCTTTAGGAAGAAGCTGTTGGCTTTGATGCTGGTTTCTTACAGAGCCCACAGGCTTCCCAGGAAAGCAAGGAGGGGGAGAGGAAGGGACAGCAAAGCCAAGAGCTTTGGCCTTCTTCTAGCCCCAAGGACAGGAAGTGAGGTGCTGTCTGCAAAGGAAGCGAAAAGCAAACACCCCCCAACTTCCCCTCGGCCTACAGTGGAAAGGAGGGCTCCAGCTTCAGAAGACTGCAGGCCCAGAGCCGGGGAAATAGAAGGCGCTGGTGAGGGTGGGGGAGGCATTATCAGCACTAGCTGGTGGAGAGAGGCTTTCTTGTCTTGAACATAATAAAACTCAAGGGCCCCAGGACATGTCACAGGTTGAGGGGCTGGTTGAGAAACCCAGCTTTCCAGGTCAGGGAAACTGTAACTGCTGTCCTGGTCCCAGATTCCGGTACCAGTTTCGTGCTGTGCCATGTCATGTGCCTCCCCCAAACACGCAAGGATGAACGGATCCTGTTCAAGGCCTGAGGCAGGTGGTGAAGGTCAGAAAACTGGAGACCTGACAACAGAGGTGGCAGGAGAAATCTATGTACACCCAGATATCCCCAACAGGTGACAGGTGAAGACTGTGGATGCTAGATGCTATCATTTGGCAAAGGGGAGAAAATAAGGAAAATTTGGTCTTATGTAACTCTTATGAGATATGTAAAAAGCTATTAAGTGATTTATCTATGGAGGGAAAAGGGTGGAGGAGAGAACAAGATTTTTCAACGTATGCTTTTAAAGTATCATTTTGATTTGTGGACTGAGCAAAAACAATTATAGTGAAAGAATAATATAACCGGGTATTTCTAAAGCCCCTCTCAGCTGGAGCCATCTACTCTCTTCCCATATTAGGAAGCAAGGACCAGGCCTCTGGGATAAGGGACAAGGTGAGGAGGTCTTGTCAGAGGAGTGTGGAGACTCTGGCCACTACCCAGAGATGCCAAGGTTTTCTTTCTTTTCCTTTTTGTTTTTTAAGGAAAGGTGCAGGTAGGAATGAAGGTGAATAGGCAGGCGGGCAGGAAGAGAGAGGAGGAAGAAGCATTTTATTTTTGTTTACAGTTGTTCACACTGGTTGCTCCACGTGGCCCTGGGTTTTGAACCTGGGACCTAGGGATGTACTAGACCCCTAGGCCGCCTGGGCACACCCTGAGATGCCAGTGTTTTCACTCTTCTTTCCAGAATTCTCACTGTGCTAGGAGGGAGGCTCTCCCCCACCTAGACTGCAGTGTGGTAAGACAGCACCAAATTATTCAGAAGCTGGTCAGGGCCACTTCTGTCTGTGTAAGAGCCCAGTCTATTCTAGATTCCTGGGAAGGAGTAAGGACTGGCCCAGGACAGAGGTGGGAGGGTTGGACAAGAGGAGAGTTTGGGTCAGGTGGGGTAAGTGCCTAGGGCTGCTTTGGGCAGGTTCTGGGGGTGTTTCAACAGATTCTCATACAAAGGGCCAATTACAGCCCCCACATCAAGCCAGTTGGGGGTGAAATGAATCAGCCTTTGTGAACTGCACCTTCTGAGAACCCCAGGGCCACACCCCCAGAGTTCCGGCACCCCTCACAGTCCTGTCTAGGAAAAATCTCATCATTCCCCTACACGGAGGGTCTTTGCAAAGAGACAATTTCAAGTCCTACATGCAGACCACTGTCCCAAGCAGCACCTACCACTCAAATCTCGCAGGCGGTAGCATGAACAGCAGAATGGGGTCGTCTCTATTTTTAAAATCTATGCTTTTTTTCTTTTTTCTTTTAAAGCTTACTGAGCACAGGAGAACTCCCAGAGCTGAAGGACCAGCATAAGGTTCAGAGAGCTGTGCCTGACTTCACTCTTCTCAGCGGCTGCTGGGTTTTTAGAAATCAGTAATAACAGCAATGCTAATTCACCTTAATAACAGCCTGGCTTCCTCAGGCCTCTTTCATCTGTGTAACTCCCAGAGCTGGGAAAATGGTAATTAGGGAGAAGGTACCACACCCCAATGATGTGTTGCTAATCCCTCAGCATAAGCTGGGAAACTGAGGCCCTGGGTAAAGGATTTCCCCTCATATAGAGCTAAGATTCAGGTGCTGAGGGCAGTGAGGAACCGAATGCGCTGGCTCCATACCTGCTGTGATGGGGGAGGATGCTGAAGACAAGAACCCTCCTGTCAGTCAGTTCTGTGTCCCAAGCCCCCTTCCCAGGCTGCAGCAGGTGGTAGCCTTAGATGGAGTCAGAGCCTCTGATCTTGGGCCCATACTCTCAGTCTCCCAAAGTACTGCAAAGCAGTCTATCAGCTACTTTGGGCATCTCCGTCATCTCTGCAATTCACGCAGGCACTGTAGGGTAAGTGAAGGTTCAGCCCTCTACAGCCCCATGCCACAGGCATTGTCCAGGGTGTGGGTGGTGTTAAGGTTTACGGCCAGGCTGGGGGAACAGATCCAAAACTTATCAAGAAGGGGACAGACTGCTTCTTGGGGACCAAGCTCATTTCTGTAGCCCTTTCCATCTTTGGCACTGCTTTTAAGTTTTTAAAATCCTTCTTCAAGGCAGACAAAGCCTTTCTGGGCTGTCACTGCTGCAGAAACCTGCAGAGTAGGCCCAGCTGACCTGTGCCCTCTAGGAGGCAGGGGAAAGTGGGCGAAGAGTCCCAGAAGATCAAAGATCTCTTCCCACTGTGGACTTGGAGGGAAGTAACAGAGACACAAATGATGGTGGGAGGGTAAAGAAGGAGGCACTGCTTGGTCAGGCCCATCCACAGCCTACTGTGTGCCTGGTCTTGTGAGAGATGCCAGGAACAGATACAGTTTCAGCTTCAGGGGAAACCATGAGTGCTAAGTCGAGTGCTAAGTCTGGCAGTACTCATCCCAATGACCTTGTCCGCCAACCCTCCAGGGCAGGGCCTGGGGAAAAACATAAAGAGATTTGAAGGTTTTTTGTTTTCTCAGCATGTTAGAGAACTCACCAGCGCCTCCTGGGGGATCCTGAGAGAATACTCTGAACCTTCAGGGTCCCAGTTCTCCAGCAATCTCAGGTTAAAGAACTGTCCTCTCCACCTTACATTAGGCCAGAGCCCCTCATGCACAAGAAATTAAGGCAGAATGGTACTAAGTAAAACACAACACCCGACACCCATCAGGAACCCTGCCTCTGACACTCATCTTTGTATGAATCACTTCCCCTCTGGACTTCAGTTTCCCCATTTTTACCATGAAGGCGTTGGATTAGCCGTCTCTAGGATCCTATCCAGCCTATGACTCTACATTGTTTTGATGTGGTGGCAGATCCCAGGTTAATTTACATAAATTTGCATGCTCCACCAGAAATCCTCAACTCTAAGTATAAAAAATCCAGTCAGTCCATTAGTGCAGCCAGACTGGAGCTGGAGAAGTCTGCCAGTTTCAGGTGAGGATTTTTAAAACAGTAGTGGAGGTAAATTGGGGGCGGGGGCTGTGGGAAGCAGGGGCCAATAGCATTTGTTGTAAGAGATGCTACTCTGGTGACCCAGGCTGATGGGACTAGAGACCCCTTTTCAGCTATCCTGCTTCTAATTGGGCTGCTGGCTGGCCAGTCTTAAAGCCACTCCCCAAGAGGAGACAGCAGCGTCTGCCTAGCAACAGCTGCATCCTTCACTCTGACAGGGACTCCACCATCAACCACTTTCTGGGAAAGTGACCTCCCTGGGAGCTTCCATTCTCCATCCCAGGGGCTCCTAGCAGTAAGGAAGGCTTCTTTGGGCTTTAACCTAAATATCTCCTGCTGTAGCTTTACTCCCATGAGCAGCAGGGCCCAGGGATGAGGGTCCCTCTCCCCGTCGGCTCAGGGGAGTTAGCAGAGGGAAATAAATGTAGGAGAATGTGCCCCACATCTAATCAACCCCACAGCCTCCCTAACCACTACCTCTTCCTTCAAACATCCCCTCAGCACCTGGGAGACCAAGGATGAAAACAAACAAGGAGAACATGAAGGCCTCTGGCACTTGGACTAGAGAGCAAGTCTCAACCTGGAGAGCCTGACTCCTCAGAAAGCCCTACCCACCAGAGGGAAGGAGGCTGGGAAAGTGGGATTGGGGCAGTCTCTCCCGGCTGCTGCCCCCGCTGGCATGGCAATGCCTGGGAGGCCGGCTGCTCTGGGTGAAAGCACCAGGGAACACTCCTTAAGCTAAGGACCTTGCCTGGCAGCTGGGGTTGTGAGTACAGAGTGAGGTGAATAGGACCAGGGAGTGGGATGGGCAACAGCGGTGGGGCTCCTCTTGTCCAATTCCCATAGAGGGCGGGTATGTACTGTGCTCCCTGGCCCAGCTCCTAAAACAAGTCCCAACAGCTGAGATGCAAACTGTCTCCTGGGAATCTGCTAACCCTGCTGGCCCCTAGCTGCCTCCTCCTCTCTCAACCCCTCCCCAAAGGCCCAACTCAAAGACTGCCCTGCCAGGATGTCTCACCAAAGGCCTAGCAGGAGTTCATACCCCAAGGCACAGTGGGTGCCAGAACAATGGCTATTCTTAGGCAGGATAAGGGAGTCTGCTCCCTTTCACCCAAGGTTCTACTCCTAAGTGACTATGATTTAGAATCACCCAACATCAACCCTCCAAACTCAGTCACCCTGCCAGAGGACCTTTCTCCTGTCCAGATATGCTCACTAGTAGAACCACACAATGTCAAAAGGTGGAAGGGTCTTTCTAGTTCAACTACTAATTCCTTGTTTGAAAAAGTCCCAGAGAGGCAAACTGTTTTAGCCAAGGTCACACAGCAAGCTAGGACAAGAGCTCTGACTCCCACTCCACAGTGACAGAATCTTGGTCCTCAAACACATTGATTTCCATCTTCCTATTGTGGAACAGCTTTCTTTCTTCACTACAGCCCAGGCCATCTGCCTCCCAGGTTCTTACAACCTTCCAAAGGCCTGAGCTGGAAAAAGGTGCTGGAGGGCCAACACCACATCATGTGCAGATCACAGATTTTGGAAACAAAGTTGCACTATGTGGGAATATCTCCCCAGATAGGAATACAAGAGGTAGGCAACCCACCAACCCTAGGTTGTTCTTAGAAAGACCCGGACCAATATAAAAAGTGCATTTCGTGTCTTGTCGGATTGGGTCTGAAGGTGAGCTGGCATAAAAACTTGCAAGAGTCTGTACCAGGGTTAGGTTCATTTTCCCCAAAAGTACCCATCACAGAATGGTTAATGACTCCTCTCTACTGTGTCAGGACCACCCTTGTGCCAAGCATCTGCCTCTAACTACTACCTCTGGCAGATGATTTAGGCAGAAAGATATACGGGGAAAGGTGAATAGTGGTAGGGAGTAAGTAGGAGGCATTGCCTTTAGGGAACCCATCAACCTAAGAGACTCCTGGCTCCTTAGGAAGGTCAGCATCTAAGTAGCAGCTGGACAGCCGGAATGGATGGTTCTGAGATACCTGGAAAACCAGGCCCATTGGAGGTGAGGGTCCTCTGTGTCTTTGTGCCAGGGCTCCAGAGACTGTGGGGCCTGGGGTCCAGGATAAGGAGATGGGGGTACTGGGGTTAGGACTGCCACTTTCCTAGTCGGGACTAGGCCAGGGGAGTGTTGGGCACAGATAAATTCTCTGCATTCTTCTTGCACCGCAGCCAGGACCCAGACAGCCTTTTCTGCAGACGCCGCCTGGCCCAACTCCCTGCCCAGTCCTTGCTTTCTTAGCCTTTCTTTAGTGTTCAGTTCCCTGGGCTCCCCTCCTCCTTCCCGCAGGCCCTCAATGCCAAGCAAGGGTAGTTCCTGGAGACCCTGATCTCTAGGATTCTCTCCATCTCCCCACACCCTGCAGCCCCAGGCCACAGGGACAGCAAGCAGTGCGAAGAGGAGCCTGGGGCTCGTCACCGCGCCTGCGCTTTGGGGAGCGTCCCCCCTCCAGCCCCCCAACCTTGCACCGCTAAGCTGCACCCGGACTTCGGGTCGCGCGGGTGGGGTGAGGCGAGCTGCTGGGGCAAGGTCAGTGCTTTCAAAAAGGGAGGGAGACCTGCCGCCGGAACATCCCCCTCTCCCTAAAGTTTCCCTTCCGGGGCCATGGAGTGTGCGCGAGGATGGCGTGGGGGGCAAGGGGGGTGGGGTGGGGGTGGACACAGTCGCAGCCAGAACCCCCTCTCCACCAGGGACAGTGCGGCGGGATAGAGGGGCAGGCAGCGAGGTCCTGCTAGGAAGCCGCACGGTCCCTCTGATCCAAGGCTGCCACGAGAGCCTTACCATCCACACCCCCTATCCCCAGCCCCGGGTTTACAGACACCGCACCCCGGCCCCGACGCCCTTTTAATCCTAAGTGGGCCCAGAACTCACCGAAATCAGGTGCTGAGCTGGGCCAGGGTAGGTTGGAACCGCCAGGCCCATGGCCGCGGGGCGGGGGGGGCAGAGAAAGGGGGGTGCTGGGGCCGCCTCTTGATGTCAAGGCTTTAAAGGGGCCACCGAGCCCCGCCCCTCGTCCAGACCCGCCTCCCTCCTTCCGAGCAGCCAATCCGCGTTCATCCTGAAACGCGCTCCTCCCAGCCCCCTCCAGATGTTCCCAGGACTAGAGCTAAGTCCGTCCCGCCCGCGCGCGCCGCTTCCGCCCCAAAAGAAAGGACTGCCCCTCCTCCCCGTAGAGAAACTCTTTACCCTGGCCCCACCGGGTCTGGCCTGGTAAACTTCCCCAGTGCAGGGATAGAAGCCAGAATGGGCCGAGTAGAGGTGGGATATTGAGCATTTATAGCAGAGAAAACTAAGTAGATGCTTGCGGAATCACGAGCATGCGTGTGTGCTTCTGTGGGGCTGGGCGTGCACGTGTATATGTGATTGTGAGCCTGTGTTTGTAATTTGCCTTCTTGCATACGTGTTAGGTGTAAGTCTATGGGAAGACACTTGAGTGCCTCCTTGGCCTTAAATGCTCCCACCTCCGTTTTCCTCTTCCGGGATTGGTTCCTCCCAGTAAAATGGAAAACTAGGAAAAGGAGACCTCCTCAGACTACTGACCTTTTTCCTCACTGACTTAGGAGAAGGCTAAACAGAAAAAGAATACAATTTTGTTTTCAGCTAGATGCATTCAATGAAGAATAGTTCCTTTCTTCCCCAATGAACTAACAATATGCTTAAAAGAAGAAAAGCAGGTGCACCCTAGTGGCTCAGGCGCTATGCCTGCAGCTAAAGCATCCCAAAGACCTACCCACATCCTTGAAGGGCCTCAGAGCCATAATTCCCTTCAATACCATTCTTGTTGGGCCTTGGTTAAACATCTATTTGCCCTTTTATTTCTTCTTTGTCTTTATTAATTTAGCCTTCGTGGCTTTTCTTTGTAATCCTGACTCCACTACCTAGGGATGAAGTGCTCTGTGCCACAGCTATTTGCCCTTTTCTACATACCATATAAATTTCACAATCTGCGTTGTACTGACTGTCCCTTAATGCAGGTTCTGCAGAAAATGCAAAGGGATCCCTAGTCATAGTCTCTGCCCATTTCATTAAAATTGTTTCTGTTGCAAGTATATGCAGATGTGTTAAAGTACCATGGAACATAAACACTGACAAAACATACAGTGCCAAATTGACTTGGATTCCACAATAATTCCTCTCTGGGGTACACCCTGGTGGCCTCGTGATCTACTACATTCTTGGGAGCAGTCCTACATACCTCCCACTGTCAAAACCTGGTGCCAGGGGGAACAACTATTGTGTACAACTAATTTTTTTTTTTTAAGTGCTTCTTCCTCCTCTCTTTCTGCCTGCCTACTTGCCTTCATTCCTGCCTGTACCTTTCCTAAAAAAAAAAAAAAAAAAAAAAAAGGAAAGAAAAGAAGAAAAATAATTCCTCTCTGAAGGAGTCTCCTTTATTTAAAAAAATTGAATTTGAAGGTCAGTGAGAACTTGACTAGGATCCAGTCAGGTAAGGATACAGGAGACTCCAGTAGAAAAGAGAAAATTATCTGCATGGGACAGTGAGCAGGTCACCTTGGTAGGGTGGGAAGTAGAGAAGTCGATGAAGGTTTTGAATGGAGAAGATCACAATTAGGATATGGATTTGACAACTGATAAGTCATTGTAGCTTCTTGAGCATAGGGGTACTTGATGAAAATGTGCCTAAGTATAGTTATTATTGGAGCCTAAAAGACATGATGATTACTCCCACCTTTGCTTTAAAATAACTTTTTTTTTTTTTTTAAGAGAGGAGGAAGAAGTATTTATTTAGTTGTTCATCTTGGTTGTTCCTGTCAGTCACCGGTTGCAAACCTTGGACCTTGGGATGTATGTGGACTGTACCCAACCCCTACTCCACCAAGGTGTGCCTGAAACTTCTTTTTTAAAAATTGACTTTTGGTGTGCCCTGGCAGAGTAGTGGTTGAGTCAGTCATCTTTGGAGGAGCACAGTCCACATACATCCCAAGGACCAGAGTTCTGTCCTGGGTCTGGAAGGAACCAATGTGAACAACTAAATAAAAATAAACGATTATTAGCATGCCTTGGTGTAGTGGCTTTCAGCAGAGAGGGCAAGTCATATATCCCAAGGACCTAGGTTCAAGATCTGGGGCCTGGATGAAAACCAGGATGAACTAATTAAGTGCTTCTTCCTCTACTCTCTTCCTGCCTGCCTATTCACCTTCTTTCCTGCCTGTACCTTTCCTTTTAAAAAATTCATTTTTAACATACAATAAAATGCACAGATCTTCACTTAACAGGTGTTTAGTGAACTTCATCAATAAGATACACCTAGCTTACCTCTGAAATAAGATACTGAACCTCACCCCAGAAAACTCTCTAATGCCTCTTTATAATTGATTACCCTGCACCTACCCACCACCCACTCCTGCAACTTACAGAATTCTATTATCAAGGTTTTGATTATTAGATTTCACATAAGTGGAGTCATCCAACAGGTACTCTTCTATGTCTATGTTCTTTAGCTTAGTAATATTTCTGAGATCCAGCCATGCAGTCTATTCTTTTTTTTTTATTGCTAATAATCTATTGTATGCATATATTACAATGTATTTATCCATTCTCCAGTTGATGGGTATTTGGGTGTTTTCAGTTTAGGCTATTATGACTAAGTTTGTTATAAACATTATTTTTTAAAAAAGAATTATTTATTTGGAGGAAGGAAGTAGGCGGGCATGAAGGCAGGCAGAGAGAGAAGGAAGAAGCATTCATCCACTCAATTGTTCAGCTTGGTTGTTCCCCCTGGTCCCAGGCCAAGAACCCGGTCCTTGGGCTTCATGTGGACTCTTCCATCTGAAGCTGCAGACTTTAACTACTGAGCCACCAGGATATGCTGCTATAAGCATTCTTTTGCAAATCTTTTTGTGAACATTTTCATTTCTGAGACAGTTCACCTTATTTCTTGATGATAGTAGCATCTTTTGGAATCCTGCAGCATTAAATCTTACTGAATCAGCCAACATTTTTTTAATAGAGATGTGGCAAGTCCTGAATTTACAACAAAAGTATACATATGATCCCTTTCTCAAAGGACTTGAAAGTTCACTAAGACTTTATGTATCTGTTGAATTCCGAAGCCAAGGGGTGGCAAATCCTTAAGAGTCTGCCAGGCATTTCTAACTATCAAGGGATATTTCCAAATTAGTAAAATTTTGGAAGCAAACAGACCACATAGCTGTTAACTTTTATTTTTCACTCAGATGTTTATCCTTTCTAATAAACATAGCCAGAACATCTGCACTTTGCAGAGCAAGAACCTGCCCTCCCTATTTATAAAGGTTCTTGCAAGTTTAAGCATTCAGAGTTTGGTAGATTATTTCACAAACCTTCATCTTCACTGAAAAGAAGTGAAAGAAGCATAGCTAACATTGCTTCATGAACACCTCCTGTTTTTGATGAGGCTGAAGACACTTTTTCTCAGTGGTATCATTCACTTAAACTACTGAAAATTATACAGACATCCCGATGTTGGTTTTCTACCACTGTTATATACCACTGGTCTTTTATTCTTTACTTGAATTGTCTGGTTCAAAATAAGCTAGATCTCTTAGGTCTTTGGTTGCTGCAAGCTGTTGGTAATAAACCAGTGGGGCGGCATGATTTGTGTACATAGTGCTGATGACTGGTAGATGACAGAACCACTCCTGCACTGCTCACATCAGTATTTTTGTTTGTTTGAAAGAAAGGAAGGAAGGAAGGGAGGAAGAAGCATTTTATTATTGTTTATTTCCCCATCCCCCATCTCCCCCCCACCCCAGCTGAGTCTGAAATCCAAGCCCTTGGGCTTTACATGGTCTACACCTCAGCTATCTCAGCCACCTGAGCTATAAAAGCATACATCAGTATTTTGAATGAGGTCCTCTGTGTCAATACCTAAGTGGTCATCCATTCAGTGTTGGAGCATCTTCATTCTTATTCAGCATTGTAGTCATTTGGCCACCATGTTGTACTGGTTGATAAATCTGACCTCAGTTTAGGATTCCTGGCATAAGGAGATGGTCATGTTGGTAACTGGCCTTTCAAAACATTTTAATAATCTGGCTATTCTCCAAGTTGGATTGACTCTGAGTGCATTCTTGATGCCTTTCATGCTTACTAAGAGGATGAAAGGAGCTAGGGATGGGCTAATGCTCAGTCCATTTGCTGAATAGGAAGAGTTCTTTCCTATTGCTGCTTTCTTCTATATGGGACAATCATGTTCATTGGGTTCTGACAGTATTGCCAGTATGTGCCTTTGAAAAAGCCTACCTGACACAGATATGATGGATCAGCTCAGGTCCTTGATCCCTTTTTTCTACATCCAAAATTTCTTGTTTTTAATGGATCAGTTATTTAATTAGGTTCTTTATAAGAAATTTAGAACACCAATTTGTGAAGATAAATTCGATTTGTGAGAGCAAGCACAGAGCAGAAGTATCCCTGGGGCTAAGGAACAGCTTTGATTTTTGGTCTGGTGTGTTCTGTGGAGAGGAACTCGACTGAGGAATAGTTTGGTCATGTAGTGAGCCATTGTCCAGCTGCCTCAGGAAAAGCACCCTCTTGCCTCTGTGGCACCCACTGAGGATGAACAGTATGGTCCCAGGAGTGATGTTAGCTTCTCACCTGCTGACAGGTTTTTTTTGTGTGTGTGTTTGTTTCTCCTGGGTCAACAACTTGCAAGCACATCTTCAGTAGGAGAGTATGTAGGTATTTTGTGAGGTTTAAACACTTGAGTATCACCATGCTTGTCACTCAATGGGTTTTGTGACTGTAGCAAGAAACTTCTCCTTTTCTTTTTAACCCTGGATTTAGCTGCAGAATACTTCCTCTTGTACATGGGCTTTCTAGAATACAGAGCGAAGTGGGAATATTTGCCAATTCCTCTGTTTAGGATGGGGTTTCGGCTACAGTGGGGCTTCCCCATTTTAGGCATTTTTGCCCTTAGGATTAGCCTTCTTAACCTTGCCACCATTGTCAGCCTTCTTGGCTTCAGGTTTCTTCTCTGTAGTAGCTGATTTCTCAGCTTTTTCAACCATCTTGTAAGATGACAGTTATACAAATTTCTATTTAAGCCTTCATTGAATGTTGGACACTATACATTTAGTGTTAGATAACTATCATGAACTTCATGTGTGTATTATAAAGCAATGAGATTGAAAAGCTAAACTGTGGAAAGATCATACTTTTTCTTAAGAGCAATGCAGAGCCTTTGAATAGTTTTAAGTGTGTGTGGGGGCTGGTGTAATCAGAATTGCGTTTTCGAAAGATCACTGTAGTTACAGCGCAGAATAGATTAGAGAGCAAGACTGAAGTCAAGACCAGACAGAATGTTTTTATTGTAGTTCAGGGAGAAATGATATACTCTGGACTAGGAAGGTGATAGAGGATAGAGAAGAAATAGATGCAGCCGGTCTTGAAGTGGAAGGAGGCTAAGATCTCTGGACTGGGTAACTTACAGATGGTTGGACTATTCACTGCCACACAAAACACTTAGAGGAAGAGCAGATTTGGGAGAGGATATGCTCATTTCCAAACATCTTGACATCGACATCCCTTGGGGACATCCAAGTGGCAATATCTATCCAGGAGGTCAGAGCTTCCCAACTATTGTGCCTCAGGAAGAGGTTATAGATATATTACAGATATTGATCTTTTCAACCCTCAAAGCAATGCAAGCTCCTTCTGACACAATACTGGGTCTCAATGAGTTGCTATGAAAACAGCACCATTTTCTGTGTGTGCCAGGCTGTGGAAAAGGATTGGGAAGTAGTGATGTATAATGTTGTTGGATAAATAATTCTGAAGCTCAAAAAAGGACTACAGAGAAAAGATTTGTGAGTTACCAGAACAGCCACGAGGTCTCCTGAGGACAACTGGCTGAGCACTGTTCCCTAAGTCCAAAAGGTTTCCCCCTCAAAACCAAGTAGTTCCTGATATTGCTAATGTCAAGTTGGATCAGGACTAAGACGGAACCACTGACTTTAGCTATCTGCTCATTGGGGACATTGACAAAACCAGATTTTGAAGAACTGGGAACAATGTATAAAGTAAGGAATGGGGACAAGAAGTGCTTAAAACTCAAGAATTCTGGTGATGCTGTGAGGGAAAAGTAGGTCAGCTGGGGCAATAGGGGATGAAAGTTATTTTTAAAAGTTATTTTTAGAAAAATATTGTTTAAATTAATTTAGATGTTTGATTACCTTCTCTGTGTACATTCTTTTTAAAAGGTAAAAATGTGGTCTTACTATTCACCTATTCTACATCTTCTTACACTTAACACATCTTAGAGATCTTTCTATATTAGTGTATATAGATCTAACTTGTTCTTTTTAAATAATTGCAGAGTAATTCATCTATGGCTGTACCACATTATTTGGTGGTATTTAGGTTGTTTCTAGCTATTTACTTTTATATAAACCAACTTTAATGAATAACATACACATATCCTTGCATACTTATGTGAGTATATTCACAGGATAAATTCCTAGCAATGGAATTTTTGGGTATATATATATTTTGATAAGTGTTGACAAATGAACTTCTAAAATGGTCATGTTAATTTAGATTCCCACTAATAGGGTATAAGACTATTTTCCCACATTCTCAACATCACTGTTCTAAAAAAATTATGAATATTGTTATAAGATATGAAATGGTTTTTACTTGCATGTAATAGGAGTAAGATTCAAAGTTTTCAGGTGTTTATCTGTCATTATCATTTTTTGTGCATTCCTTTTTCTAATAAGATGTATAAGAGTTCTTCATATTATACAAGAATTTTTCCTTTGTCACATGTATTACAAATAGTTTTCTTAGCTGGTAGTTTCTCATGTGGTTTTGTTGTTTTTTGTTTTTCTTTACCTTAGATAGTAAAATTTATTGATCTTTTCCTTTCTGACTTTCAGGTATTTTTATGTTTAGAAAATACTCCAATTTTTTAAATTACCTTTTTTTTTTTCTTTCCTCAAGTATGTTTTTGGTATCCTTTTTACTTTAACTATTCTATCAGAATCGACCTAAGTAGCAAAGATCACTGTTATTTCTCACTACTGTCCAGTGACATCTCCATTCTATACCAGCCAGTCCTTTCTGTTCTCAACATATAAAACACCAGTTTTTGTGTATCCCCGCCAAGAGCTCCTTTCTCCAGGCTCACAGGGCACACCCTTTTCCTTCTTGTTCATCATTGCAAAAGCTATATTCCCTTCAGGGACCATACAAATTTCATATCCTCCAGAAAGTTTTCCATGCCTAGATTTTTCCTTTTCTGAATATCACATGATTGCATATTGCCTGTAGGGACCTCTCCTTTTCTCATCTTTAACATGTTAACATGTTCACTGAATAAGTTAAGAGTCTAACCTGTCCAGGGTTGTTTAATCTATGTTTCCCTATGCCCCACAGCAGCTAGAAGCATGCTAGGCATACAGAAGGAATTTGATAAAATACTTCTTGATTTGCCATCAAGGTGTACGCACAAGGGCTAATGAGTATCTGAAATATGGCTTGTCCAAATTGAGATGAGTCATAAATGTAAACTACATACCAGATTTTGAAAACAGTATACAAAATGACATAACATATCTCATGAAAAATTCTATACTGACTACATGCTGAAATGATTTTTTGATATGTATACATATATACATATATACACACACACACATACACACTATATCCAGGATTATTTGCTATTCCTATCCTCAATAGCCTTGTCATGCTTGGTGTGGACTCCTAAATTAGGCTAGTATATAAAGATGATCCTTTCTTGAAGTCAAAAATATTCTGTCTCCAAGGGTTCTCATAGGCCATTATATGATCATTGCCTTCTTGATACAGGGCTTCATCTTTATGAGCACAAGATACACATCTTCTTTGAAGCTGACTGCTACGTATTTCAAATACAACACATCCTTTCAACAGGTCAGGTAGCTGAGTAACTGCTCAACCAATAGAAATGTTAATAGGGAATAAATCAGGTTCAGATGCTGAAGCATCTCCTAAAGCTTTTAATGACGGGCAATTCCTGTTAACCATGTAGATGAAACCCCTGCCTATACCTTTAGTTACCGGGGCCATTTCTGCCATGAGGGAGTTATCTGGGACAGTTGCTACTTGACTTGTAACCTAGTCTTTTTGTAGTTAGTAGCTGCTTTAGTTTCCTGTTCCTGCTACAAAAATCATTACAAATCTAGTGGTTTAAAACAGCATACATTTATTCTCTTATAGTTCTGAAGTCAGTCTAAAACCAAGGTGTTGTTAGGGCTGCATTCCTCCTGGAGGCTTAGAGCCAAAGACATTCTCACTGAATCCATTTCCTTGTTTTTCTAACTGCATTTCTTGGTTCACAGCCTTCCTTACATCACTCTAACCTCTTGTTCCTGACATTGCATATCCCACTGCATCAAATCTGTTGCTTCTGTCTTAGAAGCACACTTGTGATTACTTTTAGGGCCCATCCTGATAATCCAGGTTAATCTCCTGATCTCAAAATCCTTAATCTACATATCGGCACATTTGTACACGTCTACAAAATTCCTTTTGCTATTTTTTGCATTCACAGCTTCTGGGGATTAGGAGATGGATACCCTAGAGGGTGACTTTTCAGCCAGTCACCAGCCCCAGCTGTCTCTTCACACTGCCTTGGTGAACGGAGAGAGCACCTGTGTTCTTTCCACCACAAAGTGTTCTTAAATTAAGATCTAAAAGAAGTGGGTCGATTTATATCTGTAACCACTGTGATCTCTCTGAGACCATCATAAACTGGTCTCATTTCCATTAGCAACAATCACACCCTCTCAGCGGTTTCCTTTAAAACACTCTATATTGTTGAAACTGGGCTCCTTTTACTATTTTCTTGTTTTAAAAAATAAAAGAGTAGAGATAATAAGATGCATGTTTTCTAGAAATGAGATTTTTTTTCCTCATAAGCCTCTGATCTAACAAATATAGCTGTGGTCAGTGGAATGCTTAGAGTGTAATAGTGCTTTGTTCTATATTCTGCAAAAGGAAGGTCTTGTTAATTCAGTTGTACAGATGAAGTAAACTGAGGTTCAGAGGTTAAATGACTTGAATGGCCATACAATGAGTTACTACTGGCAGATCTTGATTCCAAACCTGATGTTCTTTCCACAGCACCATTCCCAGGGCAAACTCAGTCCCATGGGGCTGAGAAAGATCTGACTGATCTTGAATAATACATCCTGGAATTGGCCTTAGAACACCTACCTCCAGAGTATGAAATAGATTGAGACTCTCTTTTAGGTCTGATCCAAGGGTCAAAGAAAGGGGCAGACTGGGAATTTCTGGAATTCAAAGGAAGGTTAGTTGCTGGCAAGATTACAGTGAGGGGGTAGTTAGGAGAGAGACCTAAGCCTGTCTATGTCTGCTCTATATGGCTGCCAACTACTTTTCCAAAATGCTCATGAGGGTCAACACAGTTTAACTGGTCAGCAGCTGCAGGGCTACTACTGGAACTCAACCTAGACTTCTGTAAAGGGAATTAGAGTAACATCGGGTTAGCTAGGAATGGCCTAGCTAAGACTCTCATTCCCAGGTCTGAACACATAATTTGAGGAAAAACAGTAACTATGAAGCCCATGCTCTTTTACACTGGCTCTTTGTAGTCGCGTCCCAGTCTTGAGTTCTGTAACATCTCACAACATGGAAGCCCAGACCCTAACTCTGCAGTCACTCTGCCTAGGTTAAAAGCCCAGCTCTACCACTTAGCAGTTGTGTGCCCTTGGAAAGTCACTCAACCTGTGTGTGCTTCAGTTCTCATAGTTTCAAAATGGGGAGAATAACAAACTGTAACCACAGGGTTTTTTCAAGGATTTTAAATGTTGTCTGCTAAAGTTGCTACATTTTGTTTTGTTTTGTTTTATATTTTCCTGTTTTCAACCAGGCCTCTTTTGTTTCCTCATTTTCACTCAATAATTATTAGCTCTCATACCAAGAATCTGGTCTCCTATCCTAACCACTTATTTTTAGAATTTACAACTCATTAAATCTCAATCATTCTATATGAATGACTTGCAAATTTTTATATTGCATCTTGATTTGCTGTCCTCTCCCAAACCATCAATAGTTAAGGTCCTGAAATGGACATTTTATCTTAAAGATAAATCTGAGAAAATGAACTTCAAACTTCCAGGCCAAAGACTAAGCTTATCTTCCTCTCAGCTTTCTAATTTCTCCCCATTTTCATGGTTTCCCGGGCAGTCTTTTGCCCAATCACAGATCTCTCTTTTCTTCTCAATACTTGATTTCAGATGCACTTTTCTTTTCTTTGTTCGTATCTTCATTCTACAAGTAATTCTCAGCTGCCTGTCACGTGTCAGACATTGTAGTAGGCCAAGGTGTCCAAAGATTAGTTGGGCTTGTTGAGAGGAGTCTGGGAAAGAGGCATATAAACAATTATGATGAGATAAGTACTTTAATGGAGGCTCCTATGTAAACTCCCCACCAGGATGTAGTAACAAATGGAAATGTTATAGGCACTGGGAAGGATGTCTAAGAAGATATAACATCTGAGTCATCTTTTAGGACAAACAGTTCAACCAGGTTGTAGATGGGAGAGTTGTGGGAGAGAGAAGGAAGCAGAGAAAGAGTTTGTGCTAAGTTTCTCAGGTATGAAAGGACATGAAAGGGTGGTAGGTGAGTTCAGTGTAGCTGGTGTGTGGAGGAAATGCATGAAGACCAGGACACTCCAACAGAACTTCTACAATGATGGAAATGTTCTGTATCTGTGTTGTTAGATTAGCTAGCCATTAGTCACAAATGACTACTGAACATTTGAAATGTGGCTAATAAGACTGAGGAGTTAAATTTAATTTTTATTTTATTTTACTTAAATGGCTACTGTTTTCAACAATGTTTTAGTTACTGAGTAAAGAACAGGACTCCAGGTACTAGGAAACCACCCAGTTTTGTTTTGTTTTTTTAAGGAAAGGTTTAGGTAGGAGTGAACACTAGTAGGCAGACAGGTAGGAAGAGAGAAGAGAAAGCAGCATTTCATTTCCATTTTAGTTGTTCACACTTGTTGCGCTCCACCCTGGACCTGGGACACGAACCCAGGGGTAAGTGGCCTGTGTCCTTCAGAGGTGATTGTACTAACTGCTGCTCTACCAGGGAGTACCACCACTGAAGGTTTTATGCATAGCTAGTAGGTGAGAAAGGCAACATTGGCATCAGGACAGAGAAGTGATGGGAGATGACTTAACAGAGAAGTTCCTGGTAGGATGTGCCAGTCACATTGATAGAATAAGATTTACACATTATTGGTGGAATTTACTAGACTTTGATTTCAATGTGGGGAATAAAAGTGAGGAGAGCCAACTGAAGTTTGTAGCTTGAGCAATGAGTGGTTGCCATAGCTGAGACAGAATTAGGTTTGGATAAGGGTAATGGGATATATTGAATGAGGTGCCTAAAATCTAAGGGGATATGACTACAAAATAGGAAAGATACTAATCTGTAACCATGGAGGTAGGGCTAAAATATATTTGGGGGTTATTAGCATAGAGGTAATTGTTAAAAGCATGGGAGTGGAAAAACTCATCCTAGGAAAAATATGTAGGGGAGGACTGGATGGAGCCTAAGGAACCCTAAGCAATCAAAGTATGGTTTATTTCAGCTAGCATCAGAACCATCTGGGGTGCTTGTTAAAAACAGATTCCTCGTTATGGATGTACTTAACATCATGGAATTGTATATTTTAAATGGTAAATTTCTGTTACATCTATTGTATTAAAATTTTTTAAAATGAGCAAAATCAAATCAAATCAAGATTCCTAACCCCATTCCTGACCTGAACCACTGTTTCTAGAAATAAATCCACATAATACTTATGCAAATTAAAATCTGAACTAAACACTTAGAGAAACTAAGAGATAGGAAGAGAATAAAGGGAGAGGAATATGGTGGAAAAAACAAGGACAATGGTTTAAGAAGGAAGAAGGGGTCAATAGTGTTGAGTAGTGCCATGGCACAAGAGGAATACTGAAGAGGCCTCAGAATTGGCATTCACATGGTCAATGGTGGTGAAGAGATGGAGGAAAAGATTATATAAGTTTGAGGTGAGGTGACAGGACACAGGATAAGCTGGTGGTTTTGAAGATGAGAGAACTGAATCTACTACCAGTATGTGATAAGAAAGACTCAATGAAATCAAGGAGATATAAGGAGCTCTTGAGTATACTTTGGTAGCGGTAACAGAGGTTGGGATCAGGCACAGGCAAAGGTTACTTGGATAAAAGGTCACTGTAAGTTTAGAACTGAAAAGAAGGGAAGATTGGCAAGAGAGCAAGTAGAGTTCTGACACAGCAAACAAGAATGGCACTGGAGGCAGTGCTTTAAGGATTATCTTACTGTCTCCTCACTTGCTAAAAGTAATGTTTAAAGGGGGAAAAATGGCACTAGTTGGTGGTCAAGTCACCTGCTTAGACTAATGGAACAGGGATATAGAATCAGGAGCCTGCATAAAAGTCTGGAAAAGTTACTAGAATAAAAGTAATTAGCAATAGCAACATAAAAACACTGTAAAGTTATATTGGAGTCTAAATTGAGATTGGCAATGGCACCAACCACACAATTATCCTGCACAAAATAGAAAACTGGTTTTCCTAAATGAAGGTTTTAGTTCCATCCTCCTACTGTTTAGTGAACACTAGTTTCTGCTCTCTCATGCATAAAGTTCAAATTCCTTAGCAAGAACTTTTACTAATGCCTCCATCAATCTCTAATTGGTGGTTCTGATCTGTCTTGTTTCTTGCTTCTCCTGTAATAATTTCAATTCAGAAAATAATAGGCTCTTGAAGCTCACCAATCCAAACTCCATTTTTAACTAGGTTTATTTTGTTTTTCTATCTTCTTTCCACTAAATCTCCATTTCCACTTTCCTTTGGACTCAATTCATGGGTGTTTTAAAAAACAAAACCCGATAGAATCAGGGATCCCACCACAATTATGCTGTAGGCTAGTGTAGACTGCATTTTATGCATGTTTTCCTGCATATATCCCCTGAACACATGGTGTTTACCGTCAGCCCCATACTGGTATGCTTTGGCAAAGGATGCTGACCAAAATAGTCCTGAATTAACTTACTTTTGGCATGTTTTCTGTTCTGAGCTTGGGTGAGGTTCCTTTTCTTGAGCTGAAACCTCCCTGGAGAGAATGGTTACAGGCAGAAGTTTTTATCTACTCTGGATTCACAGGACATTCTCAATCTTACACACATCATTTTTATTATACATAAGTAATACATTGTATTCCATCTCATTTCATTAATTTCATTAGTATCAGTTGGATTTTGAGTTCATAATTTAAACCTTTTTAATCTTTTAAAAATTCCAGTCACTGCATCTTGCCTAGTATCTGTAACTGCTGTGCTGAGCCTGCTGAATTTGACCTGCTCTGAAAAACAATTGCCTACTAACCTATCTTTAGCCAGGTCAGTGACTTTCTTTTTCTTTTTTTTTTTAAAGGAAAGGTGCAAGCAGGAATAAAGGCGAGTAGGCAGGCAGGCAGGAAGAGAGGAGGAAGACACAGTTATTTCAGTTGTTCATCTTGGTTGCTCCCCACTGCCCCGGGTCTTGAACGTGGAACCTTGGGATGTATGTGACCTTATCCACTAGGCCATCAGGGAGCACCAGGCCAGTGACTCTTCATTCCAGATTATATTTGCCCAAAGGCAGGAGGATGAAATCCAGAAAGCTGATCAGATTTTAAAAGCCTGGGGGGGAGCACACCTTTGTGGCTCAGGTAGCTAGGGTGGCTAAAGGTGCAACCATGTAAAGCCCAGGGACCTGGATTTGTAACCTGGGGCCAGGCAGGAAAAACAAAACAAAAAGCACAGGGTACTAATACATTATAAAGCTAGCCTGATATAAATCTTTAAAATAATAATCACCAAAAAGTAGCTCTTTCCATATCCCAGAACCAAGGTCACTTTTTCCAGGCCATCTCAATCCAGATAGCCCAGTTCATTGCTCCACAGGTGTAATTTCCTAAAGGATCATCAAAAATAATGGAGAGCAGATACTGATTCTTTCAATTACATGTCTTGGACATTTTACCAAAAGCTTCTGACAGGTTTCAAGGTTGTTTGACTATAAGGCATTAAGGAGACAAACTGAATTCTCAGCATAAAACCCTTTCAGGGCGCCCTGGTGGAGTAGTGGTTTCCACTGATGCAGTCAGTCCACAGACATCTCAAGGATCCAGGTTCACATCCCAGGGCAGTGGGAAACAACCAAGCTGAACAACTAAAATTAAAGTGCTTCTTCCTCCTCTCTCTTCCTGCTTGCCTCCACTTGTCTTAATTCCTGCCTGGACCTTTCCTTTAAAAAAATAAAAACCTTTCAACATCTCTTTCTGGTCTTCCCACACTCCCACTTCACTGTCTCCAGAATCTTAATTTGTTCCTTTCCTTTCCTTCATCTATCAGTGATTCAGGGCTTGGATGAGTCTCCTGGTTTGTTTTGTCTTGAAAAGCAGAAGGCTTCGATCCCAGCTGGTATTGCCAAAGCAGCATACTAATTCCATCCCATGGTCCTGGGTCAAGATCTGTACAATCTGATGGGCCATATCACCTCGGATGGCAAGAGAGCGGAAATGGTCAAAATCATGGAGGCCCAACTTTCGGACACGCCTTGCGGCTGCCCGGTAACACTTCCAAGGCTGTGGCTCCACAAGAAGGTAGCAACAGAGGGAGGAAAGCTGAGCCAGGAACTCCCACAGGCCATGGTCCCCATGGTTCAGATGAATCCACATGGTTACTGACATGCAGAAGCCAATGTCAAAAACTGAGCATCCAAACTGGCTTAAGAAAGAGCTCAAGAAAACTTTTCGGGTCCTATGATTCATGAAGTCCAGGGTGATAAACGTCAAGGCATCAGGAAAAGGGCATTCTTTTTCTGCTCGCTCCACCAGGACTGGATCTATGTCACAGCAGAGGAAACGGAGTTCTCTTGAGGCATCTGAGCAGGTCTCCCCATCATGTAGGGAAAGGAAGTGTTTGTATAGAGCCACACTCAGATCCTAGAGGAATCCAAAAGAGCTTTGTCATCGCAGCTCTCAACCAGTGAATGAAAGTGACATCTCTATGTCTTATCTTCCCACTGAGCTACTTATCCATAGTTTATAGAATGAGAAGCTCCTAAACTATAGCCGAAGGAGTTTTCCATAGGGTGGGCTCTCATTGCCCTTCAGAGGTCTCAAGCTGCAATGCATCACTCTATACTTTTCTTATACAGATGGTAGACTGGGTTATATAGTCAGAAATTACAGCCCAACGGATGCAACAAAGGAGGCTGAAACAGTATCTTCTAGCTTAAGTAATATGCTCACTGTATTTTTTTCTTTTTGTGGGGGGGGGGGGGAGTATCTCATACCCCAGGGAGGAGGAAAAAGTTTTAGGAGCATAACTGGTATTCTTCACCAGGAGTGTAAGAACTAAGATATGTGGTTGGGAAAGTCTGAGTTCCTGAAGTCCTTATTCAGTCTTCACTATTATAGTTTAATTTTACTATCTGTTTAATGCTTCACCATTATTCCCTTCTGAGACATATTCTGCTTCTGTATCTATTACTCCAGTCATTGCTGACTTCTTTCTAGCCAAATCTAATGATTTATGGTTTTTACCATCCTTGCACATTTTTGACTCAAACAAGCCACCACCTCCTTGTCTCTAAATTTGACTTCTATAGCCATTATAACCAACTCAAATTTGTGTTGTTCTAGTCAGCTTTTTCAAGGTGTTGTTCTATTCATTATCTCAGTTTTTCTGTATAGCAATCTTGTGAGGAAAAAATTTATGCCTTTTGTGCAAGTGAAGTGTGACTGGCTGGAAACAACCATGTCCAATAATAGCAGCATGGGTAAAGGGTAGTATTGGTATAGTCATTAAGTTGGAATACTAAATAGCAGTTAAAAAATGAAGAAATTCAGTTCAGGGCAGCAATATGGACACCACTTACAGAGTCTACTGATTAAAAAAGTAGACACAAGAGAAAATACACTTCAAGTTTCCATATAAGAAATTTTCATATAAGTTCAAATGGGTAAAATTAAAGGATATTGTTTAGGGATATAAATATAGTAAGCTATTTAAAAAAAAACAAGGATACAATAATAATAAAAATCAGGTATTTGTTACCTCTGGTGGAGCAAGGGGCTTATGAACAGGAAAAGGCATAAAGGGACTTACTGAGGGTTGAAAATGTTTAATTTCTGAACTGGGCAGTAGTCAGAAAGGTGTTTGCTTTATAAAATATAAATGTATCTTTTGCATTTTCTCTATGTGTAGCATAGTTCACACATAAAAACGGTATTTAAAATGTTATAGTGCAAAGGCTAGCCACTTATTTGTCCAATGTCACATAGCAAAATGTAGGCTACATTAGCTTCTTTGCTCTATACCTGGCTTTTTATATCTAGTGGGCATATATATCACCTAGGGACTATATTAAAATCAAGATGCTGATTGAGTGGATCTTAGTAGGGCTGAGATTCTGGATTTGTAATGTTTCTAAGTCATGCTAATGCTGTAGTTCAAGGATCATACTTTGATTACTAGTGGTTTAATATTCTTCTCCCTATTTTTCTTACTTCTCTGTCTCTCTCCTCCTCTCTGATCTTGGGTGTATCCCATGTTTGACCAGCCATCTTGTTTTATTAGTACTTCCCCCACCACATCTCTTCATCCTCTCCATAGTCAATTCCCCAACACTATAGTACCTGGAAGCTAAAAAACACACAAAAAAACCCAACAACAGACTCAAGAGCTCAAGCCCTTAAAATTGCATAGGTCTAGTAGGTATAGAATGAGGCCTGGAGTTTTTAAAACTTAAACAAAGCATCCCTCATATTATGGCATACCTATATAATATTACAAAGCTGTTAAAAATAATGTAGTGACATGAACGATTTCCAAATTATTAAATGAAAAATGGAGTATAAAACAGTGTGCTAATATTTATAAACTAAGTTGGGATATATCTCTAATGCTTGTGTACACATGGGACACATACCCAAGAAATTATAAACAGTGGTTGCCAACTGTGTAAAGGGAAACGGATTTAGGTCAGGAGTAATTTTTTACTATATATAACTTTGTATTTAATTTGTTTCTTCAAGTTTTGTTTTTTTTCTTAAGTGTACAACTAGTTTTGGCAAACAATGCCCGTTAATGGCAAATATGTTCTTGCCTCTCATGTATATGTATGTGTGTGTGTGTGTGTGTGTGTGTATATATATTACTCTCAGCTTTAAAATCTTCTGTAGTTTCCTAATAACGTTCATGAAGTCCGAAGTCTTAAGCCCAGGCTCTCTTTTCCCCTCTGATTTCCAACATCACAGTAAAGAAGTAAAGAAGTGTCCGCAGGAGATACCAAGACACACACCCATCTGCTCATTCTGGTGTAGGTCTGGTATTCAAATGTCCCCCTTCCCTTTATCTGCTGTGCCTATATCCTTCAATTCTCCACCAAAAACTTTTCCCTAAAGCCAGCAACAATGAAATTCTCTGCACTGTCTCCCGATCTGAGTGGAGTGAGGGTAAAAACATTCACTGAATCAGAATGTCTGCGCCTCTAAAATACCGTAGTGGCTATAAAATATGTGTATGAGAGTCATTTCTATTTTGCATGTAGCTTGACGATAGTCATTCTGCACCTTAGAGTATTAACGATAAGAAAATACAGCAGTGTCTTCCTCCGACAGGATGCTGTATTTTCCTTCCCGTTCCTCTCCACTGTACTCTGTATACACTTTGCTTTTTAAATATTCACTTGAGTCCAGGGTCCGTCTAACACTATCTGGCACATAAATCTTAATTCCAGGCATGATTCTGTCATCCCGGTTCATCTCTCCCCATCCTACACTCCCAAACGCTGGATCTCAGGAAACCCACTCTTTCTAGGGCAGGTCGCCTGCCAAGGAAGACAGGAAGCAAGTGCCGGAAGCCCAGATACTGTGGCTCTTCCCACCAAGGGTTTGGTCGTGAGGAAGCGAACGCAGAGGCGGGAGGCGGGCAATCCTGAGAGAGAGTGGTGGGGACCCTGGAGGTCAACACGGGATTTGTCAAAGCTGCGCCTTTAAACTCATTCTGGGAGAGTAGCGATGGGTGATGCCACGCCCAGGTCAGAACCCCAGGGGACTCGGAGGCAGCCCACCGCTCCGCTCTCGGACCTCCTATCCCTCCCGCATCACTCACCCCGGAGTTGCACCCCACGTCGAGCCCCAGGATCGGCCTCGTCTCGGGACTCTGAGGAAAGAGCCGGCGAAGCAGCTCCGGGGGCAGGAGGCGGAGCCGGTGCTCTGGAGGGTGGAAGCGGGAATAATGAGGGAAATTTCCGAATGGGGCGGCCCCGGGTTCTAGAATTCGCGGTTCCTCTTCCGCCGTGGCCTCTTCAACGTCCTCGGTGGCCTGTCTCGTGGACGCCGCCATTAGCCTCAGTCAGGCCTCTCCGTACGCGCGGAACCGGAAGTCGCGGCAGCGGCGGGGCCAGTGCGCGTGCGCCGAATGGCAAAGACGGCGGGATTCAAGGCTGTTGCGTACTTTGCGGCCGCTGTGTGTATCCTTGTCTCAATCTAAGCGGTGATTATTTCTATTATCCCATTTTACAGATGAGGAAACATGCGCAGAGACGTGAAGTGACTTGTGCAGGTCGACATAGTTTCAACTTTGGCTTCCAGATCAAGGAGTAGATTGGGTTGTTGGAAATTGATTTTGAGACCCAGAGTAGAAATTACTTATTTAGGGTTACGAGCATCTGTGACGCAGGAGCTTGCGCCCATTTTATCTCCTGGTTTCAGGAAAGAGTAGACATAAGATACTGACACTTTAAGTGCCAGTTGATCCAGACTGCACTGCCTGCCAAGTGAGATAGATGAGATAGAGACAACTGTAACCTGTGAATTCTGAGAGGCAAGGACTATGCCTTAAGAATCAGCACTTAAAAGAGAGTTTACCAGATGCCAGACAGCTAAGTTCTTTTTATGTATTAATTTAATCCTCACACCAACTCTGTAAGGAAAGGACCATAATGAATATTCCTAAGAGGGATCATAGATGAGAACACTGGGGCAAAAAGACGTTAGTAGGTAGTCTAAAGGTCATTCAGTCATTCAGGTACTGGGATTTGAAACCAGGCAGTTTGACTCTAGAGGGTGTGCTTCCAATTATGTTATTCTCAGCTTTGAATCCCCTCAGCCTGTCATAATGCTCAATAAACATTTGCTGAATGAAAACTCATTAAACAAATGGTATTGGGAAACCTGGCTATTCATATGCAAAAGAATGAAAGGAACCCTTACACGAAAATGAACTCAAAAATCAGTTAACGACATAAACATAAGACCTGAAACTATGACATATAGAATTAAAAAAAAAACAAGCAGTAAAGTCTTCATAACATTGGTCTTAGTAATGATTTTGTGAATATGACACCAAAAACACAGACACAATAAAGCAAAAAAATAGACCAGTGAGACTACATCAAACTAAAATAGCTTTTACACAGCAATGTAAATTGTTTATAGAATAAAAGAGTAACCTACTGAAATAGAAATATTTTAAAACCATGTATTTGACAAGGAATTAATTTCTAAAATATTTAAGGAACTCCTGCAACTCAAACCAAAAAAACTAATACCATGATTTAAAATGGACAAAGAACTTGAATAGACCTTTCTCCAAAAGAAGACATACAAATGACCAACAAGAATATGAAAAAGATGCTCAATTTCACTAACTCAGGGAAATGCTTACCAAAACTACAGTGAGATATCACAAAGATGTGGAGAAAGTGAACCTCTTGTACACTGTTGGTGAGAATGTTAAGTGATTTAGTCTCTTATGAACTATGGAGTTTCCTGAAAAAATTAAAAATAGAACTACTACATGATTCATCAATCTCATTTCTGGGTCTTTATCCAAAAGACAAATCAGGATCTTGAAAAGATAATAGTACTCCTATGCTCATTAGTATACTATTTACAATAGTCAAGACATGGACACAACTTTAATGTCCATATAAGATGAATAGATAAAATAAATGTGGCATATGTACACACTGGGATAGCATTCATCTTAAAAATTAAGAAAATCCTTCTGTATGTGACAACATGGATGAATCTTGAGGACATTATGCTACGTAAGACAAGTCAGTCACTGGAGGGCAAATACTGCATGATTCCACTTTGTTGCAGATTTTAAATAGTCAAACTTATAGAAGCAAAGAATAGAATGGTCTTGCCACGGACTGGGGGAAGAGAAAAAGTTTCTTATCTATGGTTATAAAGTTTGAGTTATACCAGATGAATAAACCCTAGAAATCTGCTGTACAACATTGTGCCTGTAAGATAACGATACTCTATTGTACACTTAAAATTCTATTGAAAGGATGGATTTTGTATTCTTATCACAATGAAATAAAATTTACAAAAGCAAATTCAGTAGAGAATGCAGTGGTAACTAAATCCAGGTGTGTTTAGGAAATCTAAAATGGAGGAAAGAAAGGAACTGAAACAGACATGGTAGAATGGAACTAGGAAAAATGAAGAATGAAGCAGACATAACAAAATAAAACAGACCTAGTATGGAGAGAAACTATTCACCAGAAAAACAAAAAATAGTCACCATATGTAGATAGTGAATGGCAGATTCCTCCTAATCTTGGGACCCTCGAGAAGCTAAGATAGTGGTGGAACTGATGATGTCCTGGGGGCCTAAAATTCTTCAGAGAGGACCCCATCAAGAAGCATTTTAATCCACTCTGATGCCTTTTTTGAACATATGTCCATTTTTCAGAACCTAATCAGCACAGATGACCCTTACCTCCTGGGCCTAGATCCTGAATAACCAGTCCCAAAATCTCACATAGCTGTAGCAGCAGCTAAGAGTGTACTCTGCCATGCTATTGGTCAGGTTTTGTGGAGACTGGCACTTATACAATTGCAGGGGTGAGGGTGCTTTAAGTAAAAATAATTACAAAGATAGATGTAAAAGTTATTATTTAATCTATAATGAGAAAATAAACTTATAACAAAATAAAAACTTTTAAAGCTGACAAATACCACAAACTTCAAAAAAATTTCTCATGGTAGTTTGACGAGTAAAATGCCAGTCATCCTTGACAATCATTTTTTCTTATGTTTTTGGCTGCACATTCATTGATTGTATCTTTATGTAGCATTGATTTGATAATACCAGTTTGTGGAGAGAACTAGAGAGAAAATCATCTTTTCTTAGCATGGCAGATCAAATGTGTCTTATTATTTGATCATTTAGAAAAGTATCTTTCAGGTTTATGATTTGTTTTTGGCAATGGCATGAAAATATTTAGGTTTTTTTTTTTTTTTAATCAAATTGGGGAATTGAGTTTCTTCTATGAACTGTTTGAGTCCAGAGCATTTCAAATTTTCTTATGCAGGGATAATCATAGATAAACATTTCAAATTGACTGCAATTACTAGCCAATTTGTCTTTCAAAAGCTCACTATAAAAAATAAAAAAAACTCTGAGTTTTTTATTATCTACATCAGTATCAGTAATTTGTGTCAAGCCATCAAATGTAAAGATAGGGATTCTGAAAAATTATATTGTGAACAGTTCCAATTAAAAGTGAAAAGAATTCATGGTATATTTATAATGATATATGTTGTGTTATTGACTACATTGCTGACAGGACAAACTGTTTTGACTGGATGTCAATAAGACAAGATTCTTCTGCTTATTTTTTTGCACAGCTGATTAGAAGATGATTAGATGATTAGGAGAATTTTTTTTCAGAGTAATTCTGGCTTCATACATTTTCAAAACTTGGCTATCCTCCACTTCTCCACATTTCAGTGCAGATGCTGTAGGACACATTTAGATGTTGATTTGAACTCTGGCTTTGTAGCTACAGGTCACAACTTCAGGTGAGGCAGCCTAGTGGGTGATTCAGAGACTTCTAGAGCTCTTCCTTCTTTTGGGCAGTGGGTAATAGCTCAGCTATGCATGGAACTAGCTGTAAACCATGTGACTAGATCTCAGATAGAGTGTATCCCTAACTAAACTCCTCCTTAGCTGGATTCTTAAAATATCTGTGGTCATCTAACACAAGAGAAGATGTGAAACACAGGAAATCTAAGTAGAAATAGACACCAGCCTTAACTAACTGCAGTTAAAATATCTTACCTTTTCAAATTTTACCAAATAAGATGACCTATGAACACTTTTCTAGGGCCTTGGAAGCATCCTGTGTGTGAATAATGGCTCTAAAGCTTGAACTTCTTTGCCACTATGATAAATCCATCTCTGTCCTACACAGAATTAAGCACAATTAAAATGAACATGTCTGTACAGAATCAGAAATATCCAAGTGAGGAATGATTCACATATATAATGGCTTCTATAACTTCCCAAGGAACTTTGTGCAGCTGATATCCTGGCCCAGGGTCTAGCCCATCGTGTCCTCTCAATCTGTCTCTTTCTGATCACAATCCGGAGCCTCTGCTAAGTTCCTGTTCTCCCTTCTCACTCACTGTCTCCAGCTGAGATGCAGGGGACAGTCATACTTAAAAAAGCAGATTTCCAACTAAAAAACATAACCAAAGATGGAGATGGACATTATATAATGATTAAGGGGTCATTTCATAAGAAGACACAGCACTTGTTAACATATGCACCAAATGAAGGAGCATCAAAATATATTAAGCAAGTATTGTTAGAACTGATAAGAGACATCAACAGTCACACTATAATAGTAGGAGACTTCAATATCCTACTTACAACAAAGGACAGATCAATTAGGCTGAAAATTAACAGGGAGACAGCAGTTTCAAATGATTATTTGGAACAGTTAAGTCTAATAGACATATACTGAAAACTTCATCCAACAACTATAGATTTAACGTCTTCTCTAGTGCACATGAAACATTCTGGAGTCATGTATCAAAACATTTACAAGGATTGATACCAAGCATCTTCTCTGACCACAGTGGCTTAAAACTAGAAATCAGCCACAAAAAGAAAGCTGGAAGACTACAAATTAATTGGAGACTAAGCAATATGCTTCTGACTTACGCAGGTAAAAGAGGAAATCAAAGAGGAACTTAAAAAATACTTAAATATCAATGAGAATGATGATACAAGCTACCAGAATCTATGGAATTCAGCAAAAGCAGTACTAAGAGGGAACTTTATTGCAATTCAGGCCTGCTCACCTTAAGAAACAAGAAAAATCACAATCTAACCCTACTCTTAAAGTAACTAGAAAAAGAACAATTAAAGCCAAAGATTAGTAGAGGAAAGGAAATAATAAACATTCGAGCAGATATAAAGAAAATAGAAAATAAAAAGACAATCCAGAAGATCAATGAAACTAAAAGTTGGTTCTTTGAAAAAATAAACAAAATTGCCAAACCACTGGGTAGTCTCACAAAGGAAAAAAAGAAAAAAAACTCTCATAACTAGAGTCATAAAGGAAAGGGGAGAAGTTACAACAGATGCAACAGAATACAAACTATCATAAGAGGCTACTATGAACAGCTCTAGCCAACAGAGTGGACAACCTTGAGGACATAGACAGATTTCTAGAAAAAAAAAATACAGTCTACTAAGACTCAACCAGGAAGAATTGGAAAATCTGAACAGAACATTTACGAGCAAAGAAATTAAAGAAGTAATCAAAAGTCTCCCTACAAATAAAAGCCCAGGACCAGATGGCTTTTCTAATGGGTTTTGCCCAACCTTCAGAGGGGAAATAATACCTATTTTTTTCTTATACTCTTTCAAAATGAAGAACAGGGAACATTCCCAAATACTTTTTATGAGGCTAATATCACACTGATACCAAAAACTGATAGAGGCATCATCAAGAAAGGAAATTACAGACTAATGTCTCTAATGAACATGCAAAAATTCTCAACATTAGCAAACTGAATCCAATGCATCAAAAATATCCATCATGACCAAGTGGGATTTATTTTAGGCATTCAAGGATGGTTCATATATGTAAATCTATTAATATCATACACCATATCAACAAGAGCAAAGAGAAAAATCACATGATCATAGTAATAGAGGCAGAGAAAGCTTTTGACAAGGTCCAACACTCATTTATGATAAAAAAAACCCTGAATAAAATGGGGACGGAAGGTACATACCTCAACATAATAAAGGCTATATATGACAAACCCACAGCCAACATCATAGTCAATGGTGAAATATTGAAAGCATTTCCTTTAAGGTCAGGAACAAAGAAAGGCTGTCCACTCTCACCATTGCTATTTAACATCATGTTGGAGGTCTTAGCCAGAGTAATTAGGCAAGAAAAAGAACTAAAAGGAATCCAAATTGGAAAGGATGAAGTAAAACTATCATTAATTGCAGATGATATGATTATATACATATATAATTAAAACCTTAACTGTCAAAAAACTGCTAGGTTCAATCAATGAATACAGTAAAATGACAGACTACAAAATCAATGTACAAAAATCCATTGTATTTTTATATGCAAACAACATGCTAGAAGAAAATGAAAACAAGAAATCTACACCATTTAAAATAGAAGTAAAAAGAATTAAGTATCTTGGAATATACTTAACGAAGGAGGTAAAAAGCCTGTACAATGGAAAGTAGAGTCCTTTTTAAAATAAATAGAAGGGGATATAAAGAGATGGAAAGACATCCCCTATTCATGATTGGGAAGAATCAACATCATTAAAATGATCATCTTACCTAGAGAAATACACAGATTTAATGTAATTCCCATTAAATCCCACAGGATTATTTCCAGTAAATAGAACAAAAAATCTTAAAATTTGTATGGAACAACAAAAGACCCCATATAGCCAAAGCAGTTATGAGAAAAAAGAACAAATCTGGAGGGATTACACTCTCAGACACTGAGCTATACTACAAAAATAATAGTGATCAAAACAGTAAAGTACTGGAATAATAACAGAGTCAAGATCGGTGAAATAGAGCTCAGTAACCAGAAACTGACCCACTCACATACAGTCAGTTAATCTGCAACAAAGGAGCCTAAAGCATACGATGGAAAAAGAAAAGTATCTTCAATAAATGGTGCTGGGATAACTGGACAACCACATGCAAAAGAATGAAGCTAGATCACTCTCTAACACTATTCACAAAAATTAACTCAAAATTGACTAGAGACGTGAACATAAGACTGGAAACCATACAATTCTTGGAAGACAGCATAGGAAAGACATTCCATGGCATCAGCCTTAGAGAGGCCTTTAGGGACTCAGCTCCAGCATCAAGGAAAAATTAAATAAATAAATGAACATCAAGCTAAAAAGCATCTTCACAGTGAAAGAAAACATGAGCAAAACAAAATGACAGCATACTAACTGGGAGAAGATATTTGCATTTCATATTTCTGACAAGGGTTTAATATCTAAAATATACAAAGATTGCATAAAACTCAATAACAAAAACAGGCAATGCAATAAAAAAAAATGGGAAGAAGTATTGGAGAGACATTTTGCCTAAGAGAATATACAGATGGTCAACAGGCACATGAAAAGATGTTCCTACTCACTGGCTGTCAGGGAAATGGAAATCAAAGCAACAATGAGATATCACTTTACACCTGAGAGACTGGCTATTATCCAAAAGTCTGGAAACAAGAAATATTGGTGAGGATGTGGAGAAAAGGAAACATTTTTATGCTGTTGGTGGGAGTGCAAATTAGTGTAACCCCTCTCAAAAACATTTTGGAGATTCTTCTAAAGGTTGAATATTGAAATCCTATATGATCATGCCATTCCACTTTGTATTTACTCAAAAGAAAAAAAATACTAATTCACAGAGATTTATGTTTATTGCAGCCCATATTCACAATAGCTAAGAACTGGAAACTACCTAAGTGCCCAATGTCGGATGAATAGATAAAGATGTGATACATATATACAATGGAATACTACACAGCTCTTAGCAGATATGAAATCCTGTCATTTAATCAACATGGATGGATCTAGAGAGGGATTATACTAACTGAAATAAGTCAAAAGAAGAAAGATAGATACCAGATGACCTCATTCATAGGCGGAATGTGAATAGACAAAATAAAGGAACAGATGAAACAAAACCAACCTTTGGACACTTGGCAACACAACTGAGGTTACCAAAAGGGAATGGGAGGTAGTGGGGAAGTGGTGGTGGAGCCCACTGGACAATGGGGAAGAACACTTGGTGATTTGGTGGAGGGCAGGTGTGTTGTTATATATCCGAGGAATGCGAAACTGCTCATATGGGAAATCTACACATATGAGTTTATTTTAATGTGTAAAAATTAACGTTACTGCAATAAAAAGCTGTGAGTTTTCTATTAATGCTTTTGGGGTCACCCCATTAGACAAAAGTCTCACTCACAAATCTGTTTAAGACAAAGCCTTTCTATCTTAGGGCCCCAGCAAGAAGACGAAATCTTTAAATCCTTAGAAGCTCTATTGTTTAGCAGAGTGGATGCAGTAAACACCTTTAAGAACCTAGGTATTTTTGTCTAACTGATTCTATGATGCCCATCTTAGAGCTTTCTAAGGTCTTAAGAAGGGGTCGTACAGTTGCACCTTTGGCATCATCTTTACTAGGAGAATATTTTCCTGACAGTACCTGGGAATTGATCACTTCCCTGAAATTCTTTGCTGGTGGGAAAGACTGTCCTGGGCTGTCTACATCGTCTCTTAATTCTGCTTACACACAGAATAATTCCTTTTTTAGCTTTTCTCTCACTGTTTCTTAGCTACAAATCCAAAATAAGCCAACTGATTCTTTCAACATTCTGCCTGGAAATCTTTTTAGCCAGATATATCAATAGTTTTTCTATTTTTCACACTAGTGAAAGTTCCACTAAATTTCCTACCATGGTCTCTGTTCCTCCCAATTCCAAGGACATTTCCCTCAACTTTCCTTTGAACCTTCACCTGCAGTCTCTTCAAGGCCATTCCAACTTTCCCAAACAATTTCTTATTGAGGTGCATCAGGCCTCTCCTATCACCTGGTTCTGAAGGCAGTGCCATGTATTTAAATTTGTGCTTATGGCAGTGCCTCAGTTCCAGACCCCAAATTCTGTTCCAGTTATCTGTTGCTGCATAGCAAACAACTTCAAACTTAGTGACATAAAAAAAAAAGCAACCGTAGTCTTACGCTCGCAGATTCTGTGGATTAGAAATTTGGATGGGACAATTTGCTCCATAGCGTCTTGGAAAGAACTTAAATGGCTGGGAGCTAGAATAGCTGAAGTTAAGAGACTCTACTTCCAAAATAGCTTCTTCCACTACAGGGCTGCCACTTGGTGGGCATAACTGGAACACTCGGCTCAGCTGGTCCTTGGCTAGAGCACCTACACATGGCCTCTAGCATGGAGAAAAGGATGCCAACAAAGGGGCATTGAGCTACTAGAAAACAAGATGAGGGACACTTCTCTTGGCAGAGTTTTCCAGCAAAGAAAGCAGAGACTCTGGAGAAGGGTCGGGGATGGTAGTATGGGAAGAAAGAATCAGTTTGTCTGTGGGGGGAAGGGGTAGGGAATGAGGGGCGCAATCATCAAGAGGGAAACATAGGGAGTAGCCTGATTTGAGTGAAAGCAGTTGGCAGATGTGAGCTGGATGCAGCTGGCTCAGCTAATTTCTCCAGTCTCACAGGGGAATCGAGGAATAGGAATAAAGAGCTTCAGTGTGAAGACCATTGTGTGTGGGAGGTGTGCATGGGGTGGACCCCACTCGAGGCAGTGTCTGCTTGCAGGGCACAGATAACGTAGTGGGTCGAATAGTGACGTCCAAAAAGATATCTGAGTTCTAACCCCTGGTACCTATGAATGTGACCTCTTTTGGAAACAAGGTCCTGTGAATGTAATAAGTATCTCGAGAAGAGATCATCATTTTGTATTTAGGGTGGGCTCTCAACCTATGACTGGTAGCCCTTGTCTTTCTTTCTTTTTCTTTTCCTTTTTTTTTTTTTTTTTTTTAAGGCAGGCACTAGGAGGAATGAAGGCAGACAAGTAGGCAGGCAGGCAGGAAGAGAGAGGAGGAAAAAGCACCACCTTATTTATTCTTATTTAGTTGTGCATCCTGAATGCTTCCCCTGGCCATGGAATGCAAACCCGGGTTCCTGAGATGTACGTGGACTATGCTTCGACCAGAGGCAGTTGACCAAACCACTCTTCCACCAGGTACACCTGGTAACCTTACAAGAAAAGGAGAGCGTGAAGACTGAGACATGAGGAAAAGGCCCTGTGAAGACTGAGGTGGAGGTGGAGGTGGAGGTGGAGGTGGAGGTGGAGCTTGGAGGTGCCCCAGGGTTGCTGGCAGCTCCTAAGAACCAGGAGAGGCATGGCCTGGGCTCGTCCTCCAGCCTCCAGGAGGAGCCAACCCTCCTGATGCCATGATTTCAGGCTTCTAAGCTCCACAACTGGTAAAATAACTTCTCTGTTGCTGTAAGCCACCTCATTGGTGGTAACTTGTTAGAGCAGCCATAGGAAATGGATGAGGGTAGAATGGGCGGAAAACATACAGTGAGGCTGGAGGCAGGAAGCAGGAGAGTGCCCGGTGCTGCCAGCCCCTCCCACCCCAGCCTTTCATCTACTTCAAGCCCTGACTCAGAGACCCTCTTTCCACCGTTCCATGTCCCTCAGCACTCGCTTCCCAGCATTAACAGGCATTTAGTTGGGAAACCAAACAAACGAACTAATTCAGACAAAAATACTTTTAGTCTATAGGACCAAATTCATGGTCGCCAAAAGGAGGTGGGCACATTGGGTAAAAGGGGCCATTTATCACAGGGAAGGACAGAATTAGGCTGTTGGTGGTGAATTGAACGTATTCTATACAGACATTGATCTGTGATGATGCACACCTGAACTCTATGTAATATTACGATGCAGTGTTTCATCAATAAGATTGAAAATACATTTGCTTGGGACTCTCAACTAAGCAGTCTTGAACTGTTGTGTGTTTCCTCTCCAGTAACACCGCTGTTGTGTGTTTTATTTCTCTCTCTATCTCTCACTGTCTTTGGAAGTGCTTTGTAGGCAATGGGTGCTTAATAAATGCTGCACATTCTCTCTTCAGAGGCCCCAAAGAGTACCCTGCTCCTTTTCACCCTCCATCTGAATTTATACCGAAACCTTGTCAAGAGGCAGGAATAATGTCTCCATTGCACCGGTGTGATGGCCGCCCTCCCATGTGCCTCCCTTGGTCCCAGGTGCCTCAAAGGAACTCAGGAATGTAATCATCACCCACATGCCTGCTAGTCCCACTCTGTGTTGGAGGGCGGGGTGCTGGAGTATCAAAGGAAGAACATGTAGGTTATGACCTGCTGAATGAGAAATCACTGGCCATCCACAGGTAACTCTTTCAGCATCTGATCTCCCACTTGGGGGAACGGAAAACTCTGGATCATTTTGATTGAAGGAGCAATTTCAATTTACTCACACAAAGGAAGTTAAATCACAAGATTTATTACTTGCAGGTCCCGGAAATGGAGGGGGGAGTCAGGTATGGGGATAGGCATGAGTGGGGCCGCGTCAGGGTACGACCCTCCTCCCCAGGTCCTGAGTGAGCAGGAGGTAGGGACCTGGGTAGCCAGCACTTCTTACTTATAAGGTGGCTGGGGTAGTGGTTCTTAGCTTCTCACAGGCTCAACTTTAAGTGGTTACAGAGCAAATAACCCCGAGGAAAAGCAAAGCAGGCACTTGTGCTGGGAGTTCTTATCTTGATGTCTGGAGCCTGGCTGTGAAAGGATCGTCATGCTGTAAAATGCCTAGGCAGGAGCACAAAATAGCTGTTTTCTCATCACACACTCCCAGTGTCACTTGGATAAGTCACAGCATTTTCTGCTCCTTAGCATCCTCTTGTGTAAAGTGAAAGGGTTAGAGTGGATTGATAGGTCGATTCATTCATTCATTCCTCCCCTCATTCAAAAGCTATTTATTGAGACTGAAAGTCCTGTGAGTTCCAGAGTGAACAAGACAGAGTTTTTGCCTTCAAAGAGCTCACATTCTACAGAAGGAGACAGCATCAATTAAAATACTGTCAGATTGGTACAGGACAGGGGACTTGGAGGAAGGAGTGACCAGACACCTGGGGGAAGGATGGAGAAAGTCTTCCTGGGAGAGCAGCTCTTAAAGCTGTTGCTCCTGGGGATCCTTCTAGAAACAACCAAGATTTTCCTTCTAGGAAAACAGATCTGGGGTCAAAACAGAGAAGAATCTTTTAAGAACTGTTCACAAAGGAACACTTTGGAGGAAGGTTCCCTGTTGGGAGGAGCCTGTAACAAGGCTGTGACATGTAAGGATCCAAGAAGCTCCTGTCAAGGACATCTGTTGACAGGAGGACCAGTGTCCCTTCCCCACATCAATGTGAAGATTGAATTCACACTTGGCTGTGCTGGGAAAAGCAGCTCTGGGGAGAACCTTTCACACTGAACCTTACTTATCCCTCACACACAGACTCCCTGAGCCAGCTGAGACAACAAGCAAATGGTAGACAAAGGAAATGGTATCATCATTACTTTTATTCCTATCTTCTGTCTGTCATAAACCACAACAGGGAAGGTGATGTTGGGGACAGGACCAGGTGTGAACCCCAGGAAACTTGGAGGAGTGAGGTGGGAGGAACGTGTGTTTTGGGGCTGTCTCTGCCCTCAGACACTGGGGAGAAAGCTCTGGATATCAGGGGTGATTTTCAGCAGCTAGTTAACAGTGTCTGAGATGTGACAATGGTCAGGCTAGAGAGGCTGAAAAGGACAGAGGTCTGGGGAGGTCTGGGAAGAGCCAGGAATGAAAGCCATTGGCCAGATCCTGCTGGCAACCTCAGACCAGAGGGCCCCTTGGCTTCTTCCTGCAAACCAGGACCTGCTCTTCCTCCAGCAGCCAGCGCGAGGCAGCAAAGTACTGGTGAAAAATCACGGACTTCACAAAGAGACCTGTTCCTAGGTTGAGACGTCTGCAATAAGGGTGTCCATCTGATCCTCACTCTTCTGGGAGGAAGAGCAGAGGAGGGATGAGCCTATATTCTGGCGATAGAGCAGCTACACACATAGCTGGGAATTGCTGCAAGAGTCCAGGGACTGGCGTGCACCTCTCTGGCCAGTCTGTACTGCTCAGGAGAGGTTCTCCTGATCTGTCTTCCCCTCCCCAGATCCTCGACCTTCCAAGACCAGGTCAGATTCCAGGCATCCTCCTGTTTTATAAAACCAACCAACCCTTCCCAGGCCCAGCCCCACCCCTGCCAGCAATGTGAGGGCCCAAGGCTCCCCTCCTCCTCTGCAGCTTGTGGCATTTGCCCAGCTTGGGTTTCTTTGTTTCTTGTAATCCTGCATTCCTGCTCCCTGCCCTTTCTCCTTCCAAAATCCATCCAGGTGTTCCTGGGTCTCCTCACAGCCTAGATGTAGGTGAGACGCAGGGGGCTCGGCCCCGGTTCCACTCTCAGCTCAGTACATCCAGGCTCTCTGGGTGCCTAGAACAGGGGTCTGCAGTGTGCTCCACTTTAAAATGGCCCTGAGTGTCCTGGAAAGGGGAGGAGTTGACTGAGTGGCATCTGGGGAACATGACCAAGTCCCAGGTAGAGAGTAGCAGGGCAAGGGTTGGGGGAATTACTACCCCAGAACTGGGCCCAGAGATCTAGAGTGGAACTGAAGGGGCCTCAGAGGAGGGAGAAAACTGAACAATTAAGTCAGTGGAAATAAATGTTCTGGGGCCTCTCCCTTGTCACTTTGGCATAATCATCCATTGTGCTGATAGGGAAACGGATTCACAGATGGCAAGAAGCACTTGCAAAGACCAGGAACCTGTTGTCAGTGAGGCTGGGAACCAGACCCCAGACTCCTGCCTCCCTGCTTATGTCTAAAAGGTAGAAATGACAGAGTACAAAATCTGGTTGTCATGCTGAGGGGGAGATGGAAGTTGAGGGTGGCATGGGGACAACAAATCCCCAGAGATGTCAGGACCTGATGGCCTTGTCTCACCCAGCCCTGACCCGCTATCAGCCTGTTACCTTACCAAACCTCTCCGTCACCTCCACTGTCCCATCTGCAGTGGGATGTGCAGAGAACTGTCTTTGTAGGATTGTTAGCCTGGACTAATTTAGATCTACACACAGCAGGCATCCCATCCACGTTCCCAATCACTTCCATCTCACACACAGACATTGCCACCCCTTTCCTCAAACACCCAAGGTGGAGCAAAACTTCAAGTGCTTTTGCAATATTTCTTAAAAGCTGGAAACAGAAAGGGTGAAGAAGGAGGGGAACAGAGAGCTGGCACCCTCCCCAGTGGCTAAACAGAGCCCATCACTGCATAGGGACCTGGAGGGAGAGGCCAAGGGAAGGCCCAGGCATCTACTCTGAACCTCCTGATTCTACCCAGTAACTTTCCACTGGCCCAGAGCTGCTGCTAGTAGGCAGACTGCAGGTTTCCCCAGATGTGGCCCCTGGTCCCCTCCCCAGCAGGGCCTGCAGGGGGTTGGGTAGCTGACGCATGCCCTGCCCAGATTCAGCTGCCTGGAGGCTGATAAGGAGACCCGACCTCATCACATGGGACTGGCCGGAGGGACTGGCCCTTGCTGTTAGCATCAGCTGGACAGCTTCCAAATTGGAGAGATGCAGAGATAAGGCGTGGAAGGGGCTTAGGACTCTGGGCTGAGTGACCAGAGAAGCTAAGAAAGGGACATGGACAATGCCAACTGAGGCCTGGCTGGGAAGAAGCACACAGGTGGGGTAGGGTTTAGGAAACAAGATGCGCAGGAAGGCCTTGGGGAAGGACTGCGGGCAGGACGGGATTCCCTCCAGATAGAGCTAGCTTAGATAGCACACCCTTCCTCCCTCAGCACATCCATTCCTCTAGGGCCCAGTTACTCGCTCAGCCTCAGGCTTTTGGGGTGAGAGGATGTATATATCTGTCCTGCCAGCTACAAGTGAATGCGGGTGCAGATCCTTGGCCTCCCAGTCAGCTGCCTCACTGGCACCTACTTGGAGTGCCAGGGCAGGACCCCACTTAGGAGCAGGCCTCACTGCCCCCAACTCCAGCCCACCCCAGTAGTGCTTTGTCATGACCTAGGAGGGTAAACCAAGGCAGGCGCAGATGGCACTGTTTCCTGCCCCTCTCCTCCTGCCCTTGGCCCTGGGGGTCAAGTGCTTAGAACAAATCACTGGTCCCAGAGCTGAGAAAGGATGGGCACTGGCCCATGTCCACCTACCTTCCCCCACCTGCCCTGGGGACAGCGTGCCTGCAGAACACCCTCCTCTCATCTCCCAGCTGTCCCCTCACCCCCTTCCTTACTAAGTACCAATGCCTGACCTGGAAGGAAAGACAGGAGGAGATACTGGACAGAGGACAGTGTGGCCCAAGGTCACACAGCCCTGGCATCCCTGGAAGGATTCATGGTACAATCCCACAGGGCTCCTCCCACTCATGCTCCTCAAACCCTCCTCCTCCCAGTTTGAGAGAGGCAGTAAGCGGGCAGCATGGCTCCTGGTGTGACCTCAGCTCCACAGGGCCCCGGACACCCCAGGTGGCATGGGCACAAGCTGCAGAGGGTGAGGGCGAGGGTCAGGCTAAGCGAGTGAGCAGGCTGGCCACAGGCCGGGCTGGCAGCTAGCTTTATATCAGGATTTGCAGGAGCACAGGGAGAGGCAGAAGACAGCTAGGGGGCATTTTCTGAAGGAAGGAGGGGGTGGAAAGGACTCTTCAATCCCGGTTAGTGCCAAAAAGCTGCAGGAAGAAGGTGAAGATGTAGATGATGTCTAGGTAAATGTTGAGGGCTCCAAAAATGTACTCCTCTGGGCTCAGCGAATGGCGTCGGTTGCCCATCAGCAGTTGGGTGTCAAAGGCCAGGAACTGAGGGAGCAAGAAAGAGAGCGAGGTCAGACGGTCAGTCGCTATGACCCTGACCAAGGGGGCCCAGTGTCCCCACCCAGGCCCACCTCTGATTCTGTACTGTTCCCTGATGCCTGGCTGCTCAGGGGCCCTCCTGGGATGCCCAGAATTTGGAACTTTCCCGACACCTTCCATCCCTAATTCAACACCTGTTTTCTGAGTAACTGCTGTGTCCAGCACAGGGATGCAACACAAACAAGAGAAACAAGACCCCTGACCAGTGTGAGTCTGAGTGTAACCGAAGAGAAATGCTAAGCACCACAAGAGGTGGCTAACAAGGCATCTGACCCATGTGCACGTGGCATGTTGTTAAGGAAGATATCCTGAAGACCGGGACCTTCAAGCTGGGGTCTAGTCTTGTTGCCATTATCCTTTACTTAGAGAATAAATGAATGCTTCAAGTAATGAGCAGGGAATGGACGTGTGTTAGGAATTCCACTTAGTCCTGACAACATCCCTACTGAGTAGGAATTCTGTTATTTCTAGAGGGAACCAAGGGTCAGAGAGGTAAAGTACTGGCTCAAACTGTATGGCTGGGAAGTGGCAAAGCCAAGATTTGACCTCCAAGAGGCTGGCTCCTGAACCCTCACATGTAAACTGTCTGCTCTGCTGCTTGTGGGCAGCACTCGGCGTTACTGTGTCTCCTCCCAGGGACGAGGCTCTCCCCAGGGCAGGGTGCCTTCTTCACCCAACGGACTATACACAGCTATGCCCTTAGAGACAGCACCATCCTGCAACCCTCCTTCCCCTGCAGGCCTCCCCACTCTCTACTCCAAATCTTCACTTAGCTTTTCTCTGGTGAGAAGGAGAACCCCGCCACCCAGCAGCATATGAAACTTGATAATATGGCATACTTCTCTGGGAGAAGGAAGTCGAAATTTCTACCCGTGTCTCAGAGGCTATGAACCACAGGTCTACAGGGGACTGGAATTCTTTCAAATCTATTCACATTCTTGTTAACTGGGCTGTGCCCAAGTCTTACGTCACTTGTGTGTGGAAGGCTTGTGTTCCTTGGGGGCTTTTGAAACAGTCATTATATGGCAAAAATATGCGGGGCAAGAGTTGGTGCCAGCAACTTGCTGAGAGCTGCAGGGACAATGAGGAGCACCATGTCATGCCTGCTTTTGTGGCTCGCTCCTTAGTGTGAACAGCTACAGATAATTACAGTGACATCTGGTAAATGCCATCATTGGGTTGATTGGGCAGGAGGAAGGTGTCCCAGGAGAGACAACACTTTACCTGGGGCTTGAAGGATAAGTAGGTGTCTGCTAGGCCAATAAGAGGGAGGTGAGGGGCCTGGCATGAGAAATGTGAGATTTGCTGTGGCAGGGGCCACGGGGAAGGGAACGGAGGGCAGAGGCTGCTGTGAAGCTTGTACCCCTCCCTGGACTGGCATATGTTCCCTTTCCTTTAGCCCAGACACCCCTCTCCCTGACTCCAAGAGCCAGACTCCTTGGGGTCCTTGTAGATGCAGTCCCAGGCAAGCCTGTGGGGATTCCTGTCCCTGTGCACAGGAAGCCAGAGGCTTCAGTGGGGAGCAACGCTGGCCTGTGAGACACTGAGACACGTCACCCTTGAAGGTGGGGGAGTGGGGTGTGGTTACCAGTGCAGGCTTGACAGTCAGACCCACTTGGATTTCACTCTCAGCTCTGCTCCTCACTAGCTATGGGACCCTGGGCAAGGTATTGAGTTTCTCTGAACCTGTGAGTCCACATCTGTAAACGGAAGATGAGTGTTCTTGCCTCCTGAGGCTGTTGTGAGAGTGAGGTAATGCAAGCAAAGCGCCTGGCATGGCGCCTGACACATGGTAAGCACTTAATGAATGGTAGCTATTAATGTGGTTTTATTGTTATTATCTGCAGAAGGAGAGGTGCCCTCTGGAGAACTCATGTGCGCTGCTGCTGACACTCGGGTGTCTCCTGAGGCTCATCAAAGAGACAGGAACGTTACTAGGGGAAGCTGCGTGACCTTAACAGATGGAAAATGAAGAACCACATCCCGGGCTTAGGGAGCCCAGTGGAGGGCATATCGGGCTCTCTGAGCTCAGCAGTGTGCAGGGAAGGGAGCCGGAGAGCACAGGACTAGAGTTGGAATGCCTGGACCGCACGCTCTGTTCACTAGCACCCACTTGACCTCAGTTATCCTCATCTACAAAATGGGACCACAATAATGATCACACCATGATGTAATCTGAGAGTAAATATACGACATTGTATATAGCATCAACTATGATTATTCTTTAGTATCACTTCACCCCATTCTACTCTGCTTCTGAATTTGATTTGGATGCTGGGTTTCATTTTCTTTCTGTAGAGAGAATGAGATAGGAGAGGAGCCAATGCAAATGCTACAGGCCGCTTAGCTGTCGGCTGCCAGCATAAGTTAATAAATTGTGGATCTGGTTTATCAATCAGGAGCTTGCTTGGTTTATTTCCCAGAACCTGGTCACCCCTGGGTGAGCTAATGAAATTGAATCTCTCAACCTAGAAGGCTTGGACTGACCAGGTCTAGGGGTGACCCCTCCAAGGGGCACCTACCCAGGAGGCCTCTCAGAGCAGCCAGCTGGCTTTTCTCTTGGAAAGAGGAAGAATAGAATAATTTCTGCCTCGGTCCTCAGCCAATGACCATGAGTGATAATCTATCTCTCCGTGATAGCCTGCTCCAAATGTCAACTCCACTTCCCGGCACCACCCGACACTGTAACCTCCTGCCCATAAATCAGCTGAAAGTTTTCATTTATTTATTCCCAACAATATTTGTTGAGCATCTATTATGTGCCAGGGAACTTGTCTCCAGAGAACTGGCAGTTTAACGAGAGCAGAATTGCATTATGAACATGCATTCATTAGAGGGTAAGTAACCCAATAATCTTCTTGGGATGGGTAAGCTTTATTAACCATTGTCTGCATTGAAGGCAGATATCTTGGTTAACATCTTTGTTGGCAACTAAGATCTTAGCTGAGAGCTAATGACTGGGTCTTCTGCTAACACCCAAAAAGGACAGCAGATACTTGAGTTGGTAGCCAACTGAATATAAGACCCTGGGCAGAGGCAGGAGTGAGACTAGGGTGCTATTAAAATAGGTCTGAAGAGTTCCTTCATGTACTAGTCCTTTATCTCATCTCACTTGACCTGGGAGGTGATTGTTATTATCACTATTCTGCATTGAGGGAAGCAATCTCAGAGCAGGTGAAAGACTTGCTGAGGGTCTTTGATCTAGTGCAGGAACCAGATTGTCTGCTTCCTGGTAGAGATGGCGGTAGAGTGGGCTTTCAGGGAGGGAGAGAGCATACAGAGAGGACAGAGGAGCCACAGGCAAACTTTCCTGGTTTACCCTACCGGCCAAGGCCACACCTGAACAGGGTGCCCTCCACACCCTTGGCCTGACTCTGCTATGTCCAGTGCTGGGGCTTCTATCTGAGGTCCTCTCAGGGATGAGACTGAGAGGCTGAGGTGCAGGGTGGGTGGAGGCATGCCACGGAGAGGTCAGCATAGAGCCACCAACAAACAGGCACTGAATAAAAAAAGCTGGGTTTGCAATGCATTGAATCAGCATAAAAAACAGCACGTGGACTGTGTCTGTCCTACAGAAAGGCCACCATGAGTATGCAGAGTGGCACAGCTGAGACCATTCACTGCAGCACTGAATCTAACAATAAAACACGAAACAACCCCCAAACTCTTGTCAGCTAGGGGGTGGTCAAATAAACCAGGTGCAGCAGTACTGAGGCAGAAACATCTCTGATAGATGTCACAAAGAGAAAAAAAAGCAAGCTGCAGAAAAATCCATATCCTCTGATCCCCTTAATGCAGCAAACCTCACAAAACTCTGTCATTGGAGTCTATCTAGTAAATTCCTATAAAAAGCATAGACAAAGGCTAGCAAGGAGAGACAAGGGACCACAGCAGCTACCACTGGGGAAGGCAGTGAGGGGCAAGGTCAGATGACATTTGAGTTGTCTATATTATTTAGGATTTAGAAAATATGAATAAATATATTTATAAATTAGAAAATTTTAAAAGAAAGGTTAAATTAACATAAAAGAAGAGGTCATGGCTTCTTTCACTTATTTCTCAGCATAGCCTTCTCATCACGTGGCTGAGAGACCAAGCTCTGAGTATGAGACTTAGTCACAGCACATAATGAGAGGACTGCTCAGGTCTTCCAATCCCAAGTCTCTCTTTTCCACATTGTGTGTGTTTGTGTGTGTGTGTGTGAGAGAGAGAGAAGTGGAGAGAGAAATGCAGCACACAGTCAGCAAAACTTAGGCTTCCTGCAGTGATGCAGAGAGCACCGAGCTCACCTGGCCCCACCACCATTTTCTGGCATAGAGGGTGAGCCAATGCTCTGGGGATTTTGTAGAAAAGATGCAACATGCCTTAAGTCCTCATGCCCTCAGCTGGGGGACCTGACAGGGTGAGGGCCAGGGGAGTGAAGGAGAGGCACTGAGGAGAGACGGGGATCCATTTGTTGCCTGGAGCCAATAGAAGATACTTCCCTTGTCTTCACTGCCCTGGTTGTCAAAGTTTAATTGGCACACCTCCAGGTGGGCCTCTAACTGGCCTGGGATATTAAGGAGCCATGTGTGGTGGTGCAAGGGGCCACGCAGGCCTGTGAGGAAGGGCATCTTGGGGGACAGTGCTGGTGAACACGGACCAGTGCTGCCTCTGATCCCAGGCAACCAAGCGCTACCAGAGGTAACATTATTGCTCACTGCTGATGCACCAGGCACTTCCAAAGAACTTTTCAGACACTTAATTCACTTAAAAGTCACAACAACCTGTGAGGTGGTGTTAATATTATCTGCCATTAAGGAAACTGAAGCACGGAGTCTACATGGTTTGATGGGTCCACACAGAATATGGCAGAGAATGGACTTGAACCACCCCGAGTCCCAAATGACAAGATTAACATTTCCAAAAACTGTAAAAGCTACCATATAGTTGAGAAGCTACCATGTTCCAGGTGCTAGGCTATTTTCTTTTTTCCTTTCATATTTTATTTAATCACCACTACAGCCTTGTGAGATAGTCAGTACTAGGCCCATTTTAAAGATGAGGAAATTGAGGCACAGTGGATGATCAAGACCTTGAATGTGGTTTGGGTGGGGTACATGTGGCCCCTCTCCTGGCTGTGTGCCGGGGGTCAGAGCAGTGCCCCTCACACCCCGCCTGGCCTGCCACTGGAGACACTCCTCACAGGGTGCCTGGGGCTGGGGGTGGGGGCCCCTTTCACTTTCTCAGTCAGGGTGTAGGTTTGAAGGGCTTGGTCTGAGTAGGGTGATGTTTCCTGAGGATTAGCATCTCAGGAAGTGAGACTGAGGTGAGGCCTGGGAGCCGGCACCAGGACACTTTTCCCCAAAGGAGCAATTACCAGTCAACACCCCCATCCCTCCGGCCTTTGGAGGAAGCCATGCAACTTCCAGAGGGTTCAGGTGCGCTGTTAGGGGTATTTTAGTGGCAGAGGGTGGGTGGCAGAACAGAGAAGTTTATTCTCAGTGCATCTTTCAGGCTCATTTAATCACTGAGGAAAAAAAAAACCCTCTGAACTCTGAATGAAATAAAAATACATATAAAGTAAAATCACACCCTTGCCTTGGGTGTGTGTAACTATTTTTGCTCTTCAAAGCGTTTCTCTAATTGTGTAGAAGGTAGGGCATATGTCACACCCCCACCAGGAAAGTCGGGTGAGGGGTGAGGTGGGGCAGACTGGAGTCTCTTTTTCTCAGATGCTGCGGGTCTGGTCGCGGCTGGCCGTGTTTAGGGGACCCAGAGTCCCCTAAATGGTTGGAAGTAAATGTCAAAAGCCTAGCTCGGGTGACAGGAGTTGAGAAAGTCTCTCTGGGTACTCTTGCTATGGAGGGAGTCAAATCTGGAGGACCTCTCTGGTCCTATATTTTCCCATCTGCAAAATGGACAGGGAGTTAGAGTGGGACAAACACTGTGTTGAGTCATGAGACTTCCATTTAGCTTAGTGGCTAACACTGTGGCTATGTTTTGGGGGTATGGTATGTGGTGTGCGTGTTTGTGTGCGTGTGGTATATGTGTGATGTGTGTGCAGTGTGTGTGTAATGTGTGTGTGTGTATGTGTGTCTGTCTATCTGTCTGAGTGTCCTCCCTGTGGGCCTCAGGGCAGGAAAATCCTTGCCAGCTTCAGCTCTGGGGTCTCACAGTCTCAGTGCTCCTTTTCTTCCAGGAACTGAAGCGAGATGACTCCACTGTGGTCAGGGTCAACAAGTCTTGGAGTTCTAGTGCCTCTACAAAGTATCTTCCTATCCAAGCTTCACTCATGCAAACACCATCAAGGCCCCAAACATCCAGTACTGTCCTCACCTGTTCTCCCTGCCACTCTGTCCTACACTCTGGACACTACAGTGGCCTCACTGCTCCTCAGCCTTCCAGCCTTTGGCCTAATCACATGACTTTTCACTAATTTTTCTTAAAGTATAGACACTGTTTCCAGAGGTCCTCACACTGGCCAGGTCAGGCAGAGAGGGGAGAGGTCTACTCCCATTGGGCTTGTCACCTAATTTCTAATGCCCTATGCCTAGTTTCTTCCCTGGGGCTCTGGCTTGGCTTCCTGATTTAGGTGGCAGGAGACCTTAGTTTCTTCAAAGAACGATTCAGTCTGGGGTACAGCAACCTGCCCAATGTCACATCATGTCATGTGGGCACGGAGGCTAAGCCACAGCAGGGAGCCAACTGGTCAGGCCCGGCCCCACCCATTCTCTCTCCCAGTCCCAGCCCTCCTCTTCTGCCCGTGCCCCTTGATCTGCCTCATCACCCCAGTCCGGCCCAGCTCCTATGCTCCCTGCCTGAGTTTCCACGAACTTTTCAAAAACAAAAAAAGAAACACCAGAGAAGAGGGCCCTAGAGAGGGAGGAGGATCAGGCTATCCTGAGGTCAGTACCTTTCAGTTGACTCGTCCAGTTCTACTAGGATTTCGAGCTGTCTAGTGGTGTGAATGGGGTAGGGTGAGGCACAAAGCCTAAGGCCTCTTGAGAATACACCAAGACTAATTGGGGTGAGGCCTAAGAAGACTTGTTTCTCAAAGCTGGACCACAGCCCTAAGAAGCTTTGATTTCCCACCCTTCAATCTCAGCCTGGTTGCACAGGCTGACCCTGCCTGGAAAGATGCAGAGTCTTTCAGAAGAATCATTTGATTCTCAATGTCCTTCCAAGCCCCAGGCTGGTAGGGACTGGGGGTGGGTCTCACTGGGGTCTGGGATGTCCTCTGATACTTCTCTTTATCCCTTTTTCACACACGCTCTTGAGGTGTGGGGCGCGCACTGAGGTGTCTGTGATCTCCGCCAGCAGCAGAGCTGTTGGGGGTGGGGTCCTTCTGGTGCTGAGATTGCCCACAGGCTAGGGTAGGCAATGGAGGGCTGGGTGCTGCTTCTGGGGGTGGGTTGGAGTTAGGGAGCCACAGACTCCATAGAAAGGAACTGATGCTGGCAGCAGGGTGAGTCTGAGGTCAGGGCCTTTCGAGTGGGGTTAATGGAAAGGCCCAGGACCTTACCTCACAGGTCCTCTGTCCACCTGAAACTGACACGAGGGAAGGGAATGCCTCCAATGATCTCTCCTCAATTCCTTCTTCCCCAGGGGATGTCATCCCTCCTTGACCCCCCAAGAACCAGGGCAGGGGATGGAGCTGGGGGACTGATACTGTGTGCTCATGACCATTGTTTACAGAGCCAGCAGGATGAACCCAGACAAGGCCTGCCAGGTGTTGATCTCCTAATGAGACATTAATTGGTAATTAGGCCCTGTGGTTCCTCCTCCCCTGTGACTCACAGAAGATGGATGTGGCTTAAGTCACCTGTGCAGTGGGGTTTTTTTTGCCTCTCTCTGACAGCACTTGCCAGGCCTGGCCCCTTGGCCATGCCTCTCAAGTATCCATTCATCCCACAATCATCTGGGAGTGACTACTGTGTGCCAGGTACTGTTCTGGGTGCTGAGGATCAGCAGTGAACAAGCCAGACAAAAATCCATGCCTTCATAATTCTGATAGAGGGAGACCAAATCAGAAAAATGTAGCTTGTCAGACGGAGAAGTACTGTGTGTGTGTGTGTGTGTGTGTGTGTTTGCATGCTCAGGTACACAAGATCATAAATAAAGCAAATATGTAAAGGAGGTAAAGCAGGGAGGGAAAGAGACAGAGACAGACAGACAGAGAGAGAGAGAGCGAGCGCATGCATTGTGAGCAGATCCAAGAGAACAGACAGGGACAATGGCAAGTGCAGAGGCCCTGGGCTGGGAGTGAGTCTGGCAAGCTCAGGAACCGTAAAGAGGAGAGTGTGACTGCAGCAGAGTGGGGCTGGGGAAAGGGAGGAGATGCTGAGGAGGACCTGTAGATCGTGGGAGGAGGTAACTGACTCATTTATGTTCAACAGCATCACTAGCTGCTGGTTGAACATGTACTGTGCTGGGCAGGAGGGTCACACCAGGAGAAGGTCATTCAAGAATTCAAGTGGGCAGTGATGGTGACATGGACCAGGGAGTAGCTTCTGGGCCAGATCCGACGTGGGGTGTCAGAAAGTGAAAGAATCAGGGATGTCCCAGAGGTGTTTGGCCTGAGTGATGGCAGGGATGGAATTGCCATCTACAGCGCTGGGGAAAGTTGTGGGAGAAGCAGGTCAGGAAAACTGCAGGAGCCCAGTTTTGTACATGTTAAGTTTGGGGGTGCCTATTAGACTTCTGCAAGAAGGGATACAGAGAAGGAATTAAAAATTCTAGTCTGGAGTTCCAAGACAGAGATGGGCATTTTAGACTCATCATCATAAAAGATGGAAAGGCTTGAAAGAGGCTGAGATCCCCTAGGGAGCAAGCACAGGCTCCAGCGCGACCAGGGAGGCAGGAGAAAACCAGGGACAGTCAGTGGTCTGAATGACAAGTAAATACGATGTTTCTGAGGGAAAAGAATGAGCCATTGTATCAGATGCTGCTGAGCCAAGTAAGATGAGGACTGACGAACAACGTGCAGTTTGGCAACACAGAGCCCTTGACCTTGCCGCGAGCGCGAGCATTTTAAAGAGTTAAGAGAGAATGGTTTTCAACCCCTAGTTGGTATATGATTTGTGAATATCTTCTCAACAACAGAAAAACAAACAACCTGATTAAAAGATGGGCAGAAGATCTGAATAGACACTTCTCAAAAAAAGACATACAGGTGGCCCTTAGACACATGGAAAGAAGTTCATCACCATTTATTATTAGGGAAATGCAAATCAAAACCACAATGAGATATCACCTGACACGTGGCAGATGGCTATGATCCAAGTGACAAGAAGCAACAAGCATTGACAAGGATGTGTAGAGAAGGGAATCCCTGTATGCTACTGAGGGAAATATAAATGTGCAGCCACTATGGAAAACAGTATGAGGACTCCTCAAAAACTTAAGAGTAGAAATAGCCTATGATTCAGTTATCTCACTTCTAGGTATTTATTTGAAGAATGCAAAAACATTTGAAAAGATCTGCACTCTTACGTTCATTGCTATTTACAATAGGCAAGGGCTGGAAACAATTGAAGTGCCCATTGACAGATGACTGGCTAAAGATGTGGTATATACATGATGGAATGCTACTCTATCTGTCTATCCATCCATCCATCCATCCATCCATCCATCCATCCATCCACCTATCCATCCATCCATCCATCCATCCATCCATCCATCTATCTATCTACCTACCTACCTACCTACCTAACATTTGCAATAACATGGATGGACCTAGGGGGTACTATGCTAAGTGAAATAAGTCAGGTGGAAAAAGACAAACATGTGATTTCATGGAAGATAAGAAGCAAAACACATAAACTAAACCAAAACAAAACAAACTCTTAGATTACAAGACCCAAGCAGCGGTTACTGAAGGGGAAAGGGAAAAGCAGATGTCTAAATGGGCTCAATTGTAAGATTGAGGATAGAAACTAGACTTTTGATGGGGATCATAATATAGTTACATAGGTGACAGATTTTAGTGCTGTAGACCCAAAGCCTATAGAATGTTATAAACCAATGTTGCATTAAAAAGGAAAAAGTTAAGCGAGTGAGAGGGAAAAAGGAGAGGAATGGAGATACTGTAGATTCCTTGTAAGGAGTTTTGCTCCAAATGGCGGAGAGATGGGTCAAGAGTGTTTGGTGAATTTTTTTCAGGTGGCCCGTTGCTATGTAGGCAGGAAAAATCCAGGGGAGAAGACAACGCTGATGATGTAAGAAGCGGGAGGGAGAATTGCTGGAGAGACCTCCTCAGCCTCTCCCCACTTCAAACCAATGTAAGTTGTCCTCTTTGAGGGGGACCAAGGGGCGGAGGAGATGGCACCAGAAAGGGGCCAGGACATTTGGATCCTGTCCTAAATTTGTCCGTCATCAGCAGGGGGACTCTGTGCCAGCCCTTAACACCTGCGGCTTCCCAAGTGGAAAGCCTGAGTATTGCCTCCTTCCCTGGGTTGTGGTAGAGGAAATCCAACAAGGTAATAGATGTGAAAGTGCTATGTAAAATGTAAAGGGTGGAACAGGATGGTTAGGATTATTTTTAGTATTTAATAATATAAGGGATTATTAAATAAATATCAGGGATTGTCATTCATCCAGCCCTAATTGTGCGCACAGGCTGACACATTTGCTGTGACCTAATCTACACGAAGCCAGGCTGGCCCACCTCCCACTCCTCATCAGCCTCCTTTCACCTGCTCTGACCTCTCTGTTTCCATTCATCCCTGATAAACACTCCCCTCTGAGCTCGGCCCCAGCTCACTGCTCCTGTGTGAGGACCACCTTCCTCCATTCTTTCCTCCTATCTCAATGGCCCACCCTGTTCTTTTCATAGAGATTTGTCTTTAGCGCCTAATACCTGGAGGGAAGAGCACTGGGCTGAGAGCCAGAAGTGAGCATCATGGATGACAAATCACCTCCGCGCACCTGAGATTTTGGGTTCTCCCGAAGAGTGGGACTCTCAGTACTAAAACTGGGAAAGTTCTGGGTAAACTGGGACAAGCTGTCATCCTAGTCTTGAGCTGCTTTGCCATGATCTCGATGGGAAACCATGGACAAATCACTTAACTTTCTTGGGGTTCAGTTTTCTTGTCTGTATAAGGAGGGCCTTTGAGTCCCTCAAGTTCTGAGCCTTTAAGTTATTTGCTCATTTCATAAATGTTTGCTGAGCGCCCCCTGTCACTGTGGCACCCTGGGCTCCCACCATAGGTAACATTTTATTGTATGCATTTAGAAAAAAACCTATGAAAACGAATGAATTAACTGACCGTACCCCAATCCTAGCTTGATCACCAACCAAACCCCCAAAATCTCTGCTCATAGTTCTGACCTCCTACTCAACTCTATTTCCAATTTGTCACCCACAAGCCTCTACAACCTGTGACTAAGTCCACAAACTGGCCAGACTGAGCTGAGCTGAACATTCCAACGAGGGCTTGGATGCACTCTAACCCCTACCCCAAGAAGATATCACCAACACCAGTTTATCCATCTGAGTGGATCCCAGAGCCTCTAGAGCTGACCTGAACAAAGGGCCAGTGTCGGGTTGCCCAGGCAGATGTCTATCCCTGGTCACTTTCTGTTCCTTGGGCATCTACTCCAACCACTCCCTCTCCTCTCCCCACCTAGCCTCAGGCCCCCAGTAGGACTCTGGAGTCCAACTGCCTATGTTCTCAGTCTGACCCCCTGCTTCCTAGGGTGCTGTGCGATCTTGGGGAGGTTATTTAAAGTCTCTGAGCTTCAGTTCTTTATCTTAATTTAAGAACAATAGAACCTATTTAGAGAGTTATGGTGAGGATTAAATGCACATGGCAGGCTTGCTGGGGGAAGCAAATGTGCAATAAATATTTGCTATTATTGTATCAAAATCCTCTCATCTTTACTGTTTTGGTGAGAATAGCCAAGTACAAGTTCAGTGGAAGTGCATCTCCCTCATGGGGTATTTGGAATTTCCTTTGCTCCAAGAAGCCTTCCCCTAAGACCCCTAGGAGAGTAATGACTAACATAGTGCATGAGGCCAGGACACCCTCATTCTCCCACCCCCACAAATAGCACTGGCCCTCCCCCAGAGCCAGGACTCTCTCCTTCCGGCTCTGTCTACAGTTTCAGTCTGGCAGCTCTGACGTTCCTCCCACCCTGCCTGGGTCTGTCTTCCAGACAGCGAAAATCCCCAGATGGTACCACTGTGCCCCACCCCACCTGCAGGGGCTTCAGAAGGATGCAGGGAGGACTGGAGGGAGACAGGGATAGTGGAGGGGCCTGGGGAGATGCGGGGAGACTGGGCAGGCAGGTCCCCAGGGGCCACACTCACCAATGTAAACACGCCTGCTCCCAGCACGGCATACACTGCGTGGAGCCAGGGCACCTGGAGAGGAAGCAAAATGAGCTCAGGGAAGGCGGGCAGAGGGCCAGGGAGGCCTCAGTCCAGAGACTGAGATCTCCCAGGGGGGCCTTCTTTCGCCCACTCAACACTCTCCAGCAGTCCCTTAAAAGCCTCAGGACCAAGGGGTCCTTGATTTTATGTGCTCAGGATGGTAGGTAACAGCCATCACAGGGCACTGGCAGGGATGCTCCTGGCCAGCCAGGTACTTCCCCAGCTCAGGTTAGATGATACCAATTCATGGGACTGGGGCCCTGCCATCCTCCCAGCCTGGTCTGACCTGAGGCTGCACCCTCCTCCCTGTGCGTGTGAGACAGATTTGAACTCAGGGAGATGGTGGGGGACTGGCTGAAGTCCCTGCCCACTGTGCACAATGGGAACAGCACACCTTCCCAGCCTTGGTTCCCCCCAGATCTCAGGTGCACGCAGTGGTGTGTGAAAACCCTGTGAGGGGCTCTATACCAGCCATGCCCTCCACCGGCCTCCCCTCTGTGAAGATTCCTGGAAACACAAGTACGTATCAGCCTGACCTGGGTCAATAAAGGGTTCTTTGAAGTTCTGGGCCCCTTCCTGTGCCCCCACCTCCTCCCCACCTCAATATACAGAGGGCCCCCAGGTCAGCTCCGGCCCCTCCCTTCGTCAACAGGATACTGGGAAGAGCCAAGAAAATGTCAGAACCAAACCTATGTCCTGGACTGGGAGCCAATATGCTAAGGGCTAGGGCTGGGCAGGATGGTGTGGGGGAAGCGGGTGTAAAGAAGCTGCTCCCATCTGGGCCGTGCCAAAGGCAACTAGGAGGAACTTGGGGTGGGCATAAAGCACCGACCCCTCAGCACGGTCAAATAGCCTCATTTCTTGGGTTCCCAGGATTCAGATCTCAGTCCCTCCTGAGATGCCTCCAGCTGCCCTATTCCATTTTCAGGGGCTGTGTGCCTGGAATGGGTCACAAGCCCTGAGCAGCCTGAGTCGGATTTCCCAGGGCAGGTGTCACATCTGAGATACAGCTGGCCATGGCTCGAGTAGGGTGGGGGTATGCTCAGAGCCTGCTGTACCCCCCCACCCCCCACCACCTGATCAGCCAGATTCTACCTCCCTGGACTTGGCTGATATCACCTCCCAGAGCCCCAGGAGTCCCTACCCCAGCATCCCTGTGGAGTGCCAGAGCTCCCTCCCGCCCTGGGTTTAAATGTTCCTGCTCTCACCTACCCATGTCCCTACCCAGAGGGAAGGATGGAAAGGTGAAGCCGGATGTGGCAGGCACCAGGCCTGCCAAGGAAAGCCTCCTTGTTTGTTTGCTTGCACAGCCACAGCCCAGGGCAGGTGGCAGGGGAGGGGCAGCCGTGGCATGGACAGGATGGCAGGCTGTGAGCCTTTGGCTCTGGGCCTTCCCTGGAGGCGGTAGGAGAAAACAGCACACCGGCCCATGGGCCCTTCCTCTCTCTCCCTTCTCCTGGAGCCAAGGAGGACCCAGAGACTCACGTATTGCAAGGGCAGGAGGACAGCCAGGATGAGTCCACTGAAGAAAAGAGTCATGAGCAGCACAAAGAGCACCCCTTGGCAGGAGGTGAAGTCAAACTGTAGGGAGGGGACAGGTGTCAACTGTCAGGCTCCTCTGGTCTACATGGAGCTGGCTGGCATTCCCGGGGACCCCAAATGGGCAGTGGGCTGGCCAGGAAGGCTGAAGCCTATACAGAAAGCCACCATCTTGCACTCACTCCAGAACCTGGATTCCTCCCCATCTCCTCCCCCAGGGGATCCCCTCTCACATGACTCAACCTCTTTTAACTCTCCCCAGCCAGGGACAGCTAAGCTTGGAGCTCCCCACCCAGGCCTTCTCCAGCCCGCAGGCCCCAGAGCTGACCTTGGTTTGGAAGCTGAAGAGGGTGACTGAGAGGCAGACAAGCGCGGTGATGCCCAGACACAGCAGCACAGATGTGGTGTTGTAGTAACTGCAGGACCCCAGGTTAGAGGGTCAGCTCTCAGGAGGGCTTTTGATCTCCCCTGGCCCAGGCCCCTTCTGCCACGACCTGATCCCCACCCCACCTCCCACCCCACCTCTGACCCCAGCTTCTCCTCTTTCCTAGGATCCTTCCCCTATCCTTCTCCTGGGCCCTGCCCTTTACCAAATGACTTAGACTCAAAGTCCTATTAGAAGGACCTGGAATAGATGGACATGGGGGCAGGGAGGGCTCTACTGGTTCCTGGAGGTGGTTTACAGGAAACTTCGAGATTATGAAATCTGGGGTCTTTTAAGCTGCAGATGGAGGAGGCATCTCACTGTCCTCCCCTGTCGTCCCCTGTCCACACCCTGCTGACCTGGATAGGTCCTGGAGGCACAGTCCAGCAGTGTCCACAGGAGAGGGCTCTAATGTCTTCTGCCTGCCTGAAGCCCCCACCCATTCAAACACTCCCAGGAGGAATGATATTTGGGGAGCACCTCCTCTCAGAGTGTGGTCCACCCGCGTCCACCTGTCTCCTTTACCTGGACAACATCCCAGTGAGGTAGCCCATGGACAGGGTCTGAAAGGAAAAGCAGGTTGAGAGAAGGCTACAGAACTCAGACTTCGGGGTCCAGACACTTTCAAGGTCCAGCCCAGGTTTTCACCCCTTGAATGTACCCACAACAGTGAGTCTGCTTTGCTCACAGGGTCTTATTTTCCCACGGGAGGCCTGGAATAGGAGCGCCCCAACAGGCCTTCGGTCAGCAGTCCCTTTCTTTCTTTTGCAGGCCTGTTTTTCATTCCTTTTGAAGACAGCCACCCCTACTCTTCATTCTCCACAGCTCTAGGATGCCCGAGACAAATCTCTTAACAACGAGATCACAGTGGAGAGACAGTGGATGGAGTAGGGGAGACTACACCCATTTGGAAAGAAATGGTGGAACCTTGTGGAAGAACCTCTACCTGTGACCTCGCATTGGACTTCTCAAGCCAGAATTTCTGTCCCTTGGAGTTCAACCCTTTCTCCTCCCCTCCACCCCCACTCAGCATTTGTCCTTAGACACCCCCAGATGACTTACAAAGATGGTCAGGAGAATCAGGTTCCAGGGGAAATGCCTCCTGTAAGGGAAGCCACCAAGTTCAGAGAAGAACAGGGGTGCCTGCAGCACAGGTTGAGTCTCTGCTGCAGGGAGGGGCCCCTGCCCAACCTAAGCTCATTCTTTGGAGCTTCTTTCTGCAGCCACATTCAGCTGTCCATTCAGCTTCCCCCCACCTCAGGAGCACAAAGCAAAGGAGGTGGGCAGGCCTGTCTGGCAGAGCCCAGGGAAGGGTGAAACTCTCTCAGGGTGTGCGGCACCACGGCCAGATCTTTCCAGATCTTGCTCATGTCTCCACTAGTTGCTCCTCAAGCCATCATCATACCTAGGTCCAGAGCAGCAGGCCAGAGTCAGATAGGTTGCAAAGAAAACAGCGCTGTGAGAGACAGAAGGATGGGGGAGTCAGCCAGCCCCCTGCTCCCCAGGCCCTTCCACCCAGGCCCCTGCTCATCCCACCCTCTGCCACCTCTGCCCACAGGGTGGCAGGCAGTGTGCTGGGTGGACTATAGACATCCTAGAACCTGGCAAGAGTAGGGTCCATTCCAAAAGAGAAGAAGGGGAATATGATTCTCCTGGAAATATCGAATTGAATTTTGAGGTGTCATGGTATAGTTGATCATTCATTCCAAGGTGGTCCTCCAGACACTATCTTACTACTTCAAAGAAAAGCTCACATACAGTATTTTCTATATGCCGGGCAGAGTGCCAGGTGATTTATGAATATTAACTGATGCGTTCCTCCTCTCTGTGAAGCAAGCTCTTCACTTTACAGTGGAGGCACAGTAAGGGCAGGTGACTTGTCCAAGATCACACAGATACCAAATGGCCGAGGCAGGCCTGAATCCAGGCATTCTGGCTTCAGAGTCCTAGTTAACTGCTGCCCCACACTACCTGCCTCAGGCCCTTCCCAACCCTATCACTCCCGGTAACATAATTATCTTGTTAGTGCTTTTATTGTTGGTCTTCTCTATTAGACTGCAAACTCAGCAGGGCCAGGGCTCTTGTCTGTCCTGCCAGCACCTGGCATAGCAGGAAGGAAATGCGGTGTGAATTTCTGGATCAGGTGGCCGCATCCACCCACCAGGAACACAGGTGCATCCCCAGAGAGACGGGTTGAAGATTGAGAGCTTTCTGGAGAGCAGTGTGGGCAGGGTCAGTCCAGGAGGTGGGAGGTGATCGCTGAGGACCCAAGGTCCAGGCTTATGCTTAAATAGACTGGGGCCACCACCAAGGCATGGTCTCCAGCCCCCAGGGAGTCCTCAATATGGCGCCTGCCATCCTCCCCATGTCCCTCTTCAATTCTTTTGACCATCCCCCACAGCAGCAGTTCTAAACATCCCCCATCAACTGCAAGCCTCCCAGACAGCCTTACTCTCCTGCCTGGTCTGGTCTGATGTGTCCCAGAAAGATCTAAGAGGAAGTCGAGTTTCTCTGGTAAACACCATGTCATTTATTTATGTGTCTACCCCTCCTCTTGGCTCCTCCCATCCCAGGCCAATTCCCCCAACCTGGGCTCTGGTTCCTTCAGGTACTCTGCCATCTCCATGCCTCTTAAACTTCTCCCACATTCCCCTCCTAGACTATGTGCCATTTAACCAGCATCTTCCTCAGCTCTAGCTACTGCCGCTTTATTCATCCTCACAGACAAGCTTCGTGAGAAAATTGTCTCCGTTCCCTGTGTCTTCTGCATCTCCTGAGTATAGCCCCTCCCTACAAACCATCTCCAGCCCCAACTTAATGACTACTGGCTTTCCACATCACTATGACCTGCTGAATCTAACTGACACTTGTCAGTCCTTTTCTTGTCTGACTTTTCAACATGTGATCACTCTTGGTTCCAAACAGCACACTCTGAGACCTCCCTACTTCCCTGGCCACTTCTGCTTAATCTCTGTCAGAGTGTGTTTAAATATGTCTGGTTCCTTCCACATGGTTCCTTCCTCCCTGGAGAGCTCATTCATCCAAGGACTCCCGTGAGCAGGAAAATGCTCAAGATTCACACACCCATATTTCTGATTTAGATTCTTCCTCAATCCCATATTTGAATCTCCAACTGCTTACTGGGTAAACAACTGCTTACTGGGTAAACATGGTTATTCAGAAACATGCCAAACTCAACAGGTTAGAATCAAACTCATCTTCCTCTTGCCCCTTATCCTGCATCCCCTCTTGCAGAGGGCATTATGCACTCTCCGTTTCACAATCAGATACTTTGGCATCATGCCTGATCCTTACCCTGCCATGCCCAGCTTATCTCCTGGACCTGTGGTTCCACCTCCCCAGGCAACTCTCAAATACTTCCCCTTCTCTTCATTCCTACCACCACTCTTTTAGGTCAGCCCACCTCTGTCTATCTGTTTCTCTTGCCTCCAGTCCTGTATCTCACCCTCCAAACTATTGGCAGATACAACATGTGATTCCGCCATTTAAGATTCCCAAAGCCCTGGCAATGCTCTGCATGACCCCTACCTCGACCAACAGATCTCTCCAGTCCCTTCCTCAGAGGACTCCACCCCTCCATTCTGCCCTCTGTGCCCATCACATTCTGCTCTGCTGGAAAGTCCCAAATGGCAAGGAAGCGTGAGGCCTGATTAGAGGGCATTCTTCTGTGCATCTCTGCATCTCTGTGCATACCTCAATCAAAGCTCACACACCCACACCCCACGGGCCTTTTCATCTGACCCCCACCCAGGTATAGCAGATAGAGTAACCTACTCATTCTGTATGTCTATGTCTAACCCGAGGCCTGGCACTGGCGAGGTCTGTAAATATTCTAGGTGAGATGCACAAGAACAGGGGAAGTAGGAATTGAGACAAGCTTATTGGATTTGATGAATAGGGCCCCTCTGTCTTTACACTTTCTTGTTCTACAGGGGTTCTGAACTGACGCCGAATTATAGTCACAGTGATTGGGGGAGCTCTTCGTGCCAAGGTCAGGGCTGCTGACATCCTGTTCTGTGAGGGACAGTGGGATCATCCTGCGGTAGAGGACAAACACTCCAGCACCTGCTCTCTTTTGGTCTCACTTGAGTCATTGATCAGTCACTTCCACAGTAATGATAATAGTAATACCCTGTCGATGTGTATCCTGGGTGTGGGTCCTGTCTCCCTACCCAGACTGGAAGCTTCCTGAGGGAAAGGACTCAGTCTCCTTTTCTCTTTGGTCCAAAGATACTCAGCCCTCCAGACAGGTGGTCCAGAGTAAGGGCAGAAGGACCAGTAACCTGGGCATTAGGGTGGAACTTTGGAGCCCGACAGGTCCCAGCTCTGCTACTGCTCTCCCATGACCTTGAACAAGCTACCTAACTGCAGAGCCCCAGTTTCCTCTGTAAAACAAGAACGTTGCTACCAACTCAGTGGGCTGTAGCAAGGATTAAATAAGAGAATGCATGTCAAGCATTTTGCACAGGGCCTGGCACAGAGTAAGGACTTGGGGATGGAAATTGTTATTATTATAATTAGATCCTGGCTGACTGACAGCTTCCTGGAGACACTCTGAATACCCCACAGCACCCCCACCCCCATCCCTACCTGCCCCAGTTCTGGTCTTACACTTTTCCTCCTCTGCCTGGCTTCCCCACCTCCACGCCATTACTCTGACTCCTTCCCACACCAGGGAGATCCACAGTTCCCACTATCCTGGCTCAGAGGGAACAATCAGACAATAAGGCAAAAGTCACTGAGGGAGGTGACTGGGGCCCTGAGAAAGTGGGAAGGGCGGGGCAGCTGGTAGGGGTGTTGGAGGGGGGATGGGAGGAGAAGCTTGGGGGTTGGGAGGGAGTGCTGGAAAGTGGCCATCCTAGGGACAGAGGATGAGTCATAGAAGTGAGAGAAAACTGACTTGCATGTCATAGGTAGGCCCCAGGGTCTGGGCTGGAGCTATGATCTGTTTATGGAATGTCAGGACAAACAAGTGAGTACATGTGGTAGCTCATGTCCAACCCCAATGTACCCCCAACCCAACTTGTCCTCCTCTGGGGTCAGTCCAAGGCCAATCGGGGGAGGCAGCAGAGCAGTGAGGGGAAGTGCAGGAGCTTTGAATCAAAAAGCCTGTGCATTTCAAACTTGGTTGTGCTGCTTAGAGAGTAATAACTTCTCTTGGAGCCTCAATTTCCTCATCTGTAAAATGGGGATAATGATACTATCTGCCTGGTAGGGTTTTGTACAGATGAAATGAAAAATATCTGCAAAAACTGTAACACAGGGTCTCACACAGAAAAAGAGTTGTTTTATTCTAATTGCTAGCCAAAGCTTGGTGTGTTGGAAGAGAGATCCATTAGGTCTCAGTGTAGAGACAGACTCAGGGCAGGATGGGCAGACAGGTCGGGCAGAGACAGAGCAGAGCAACAGATGGCTTTCTGGAGAAAAGGGAAGCATCTTGGGGTGGATTTCCAAGCAACTATAAGGCTTTGTGGTGCCCATGAAAAGCACACAGCCCATACCCACTTCTGACTTCTCTCCACCCCCACACCCCTGAGCCAGAGAGAGGATCTCTGTTTTCTGCCTGGAGAAGTGGAGGAGGAGTGACACTAAATATCCCCATTCAGCAGTCAGAGTCTCACACTTGCCCTTAGTGGGGTGGACTCTGTCCCTACTTCCTGAGCCTGCTTATTCCTGGTTGGTCCCCTTACCATCATCTGCACAGGACACAGAGTCCCGAAGACACTCCCCCCACACAGAAGACTGGTGAGGGGCCTGGAGACTCCATCCCCAAGTTCTCAGGGTACCTGAGACTGTCAGACAGTGCAGATGTGCCGGGAGCCATGCCAACCTGCTGTGCGGGCTGGCCCAGGTGACGGTCCCTACGGCCTCATTAGCTTTACCACACAGCGCCTCCCAGTTCCCCAGGACGCGTGCCTCCCTGCCAGCTCTGCAGACAGGACCTCCTTCCTATGCCCTAAGAAAGGCCTTGGGTGTGACTGTCTCCTCACTGGGTACCCCCAATTCCACTTCTCTGTTCCTCTAAGGACCTCCAGCGACCAGGATGAGTCTTCCTGTCTGCCTTAGGCTAGCCTGTGTCAACTCCAGGTCCACTCTGGGACTGTTCTGGGGATAGAAGTAGTCAGCAAGGCTTTGAGCTGAGCCCACATCTCCACAGATCCCCATCCAGGACCAAGCCTGGGACAGCTGGTTAGTCAGAGCCTCCAGACCAGAAGGTCCCTTTCTGGCATCCTGGATTCCCCTGCATGGAGCCTTTTAGCACTTCACCAGTGTCATTCCTAATCTACCAGATCAGGGAGTACCATGCCTACTCCCACTCTCATGACTTTGCTTAAGCCACCAGTCCCCAATCCTCTTGGCCTATCCCTTGAGGTTCACCCTCTGATGTGGACTGCAGGCGCACAAGCCCCACTGACCTTCCTCTAAGTGCTGCATTTGCTGCACTCTACCCTCCCCTGCAGCCCCAGTCCAGGGCAGGGTCCACCTTGGGTGCTGCAGGAGACTTTGGTGAGAGCAATTCCATCCTGAGCCCAGGGTGATCCTTGCCTGGAATTATCCAGAATGACCCATTAATTGCCCAAAAGAAGGGTCAGAATCACCTACACCAGCAAACCTCCCAAGTTTCTGCTGTGTTCCTTCAAGAGTTTAGGGCAAGCAGCAGTCAAGTGCTCCAGAGGAAGGGAGGATGCCAAGAAGAGGGATTAAGAGCATAGGTCTCAACCTGAAACTCGAGTTTGAATCCCAGCTCCACAGTGGACTAGCTGTGTGACCTTGGGCAAATGACTCAATCTCTCTGAGCCTTGGTTTTCTGAAGTAATCAGCCAGTAGATTTGAAACTAGAATGCAATACTGTACATCAAACATACAGAACAATGCCAAGTCCTTACTAGGCACTCTGTAAGTGGTGGCTATTATGATTAGTAATTAATAAGCGTTAATAACAACAGTATTAATAAGAGTAGCAACATTATCTTTGGCATGGGCCAAGGTGTTCCAGGCCCCTTTCCCTTCACAATTAAGGTCTGGGTCTCTCCAGTCATGGACCCCACCCCACCCTCCCCTCTTTGTGTCAGCACCAGAGCCTATGCCCATCTCTTCTCCCCTCCTATCTAGACACAATGGAAGAGCCCTCCTGTCCATGCTCTTGTGAGGCCTTGGCTTGGATTCTGTCAACAGAGATCTTTTGCCTTAAGGCATGGAAGGCCTGGCGAGGGGGCGAGGGGATGGGGTATACTCACTAGGATGCCCAGTACCAGCCAGGGTTGGCCTGGACATAGTCCTTAACGGGGTCACTGCAGAGAAGGAAGAAAGAATCAGAATTCACCCCATGTCTGGGTCTCTGGGTCAACATTTGCCCTGCCCATCTGCCCTGCCCACCACAGTCCACAGGACTTGAGAGGAAGAAAGGAGGGACAGCACTGCAGAGGGTCAGGGAACCCTGGGTGTAGTCCCAGGCTGGGCCTCAGGTGCCTGGGTGTGGGCTGGTGGTCTGAGAAGAATGACTGCATATGGACATCTGTCAGCCCAGAAGTCACCTCGGGGCCACACCACCTGATGAGTCCTCCTCTGTCTATTCTTCACGGCCCCTGACAAATGTCTTCAAGCAAACATTCCAAGAGAAGTTCCATTCTGGGCCCCAGGTCTTGGCCATCTCTGGAAGGTGCCAGGCCACAACGCCAACTCACCAGAAAGTGAAGAGAGCCACAATACTGAAGGTCACCAGCAACTGAATCAGCAGGATGGTGTAGACCTGGGAGGGAAGGGGTTCCGCTCAGTGTGGAGGGCCCTGTTTGACGCGGAGGAGGCTCAGGGAGGTTCCAGCTTCTTCGTGACTCAATCTACCCCTTCTTCTTAGGGGTCATTGGAACAAACCCAGCACCCACCCCACAAGGCAGGGAGCCCGCAAGTCTCCGGAGAGAAGAGACAGTGTGTTTAGGGGCTTCAGGGTGAAATCAGGAAGCTCCTATTAGGTGCTGTCAGCTGGATCACAAGTGAGGGGGAGAGGGGTGACATGCAGACGGAGGGCAGGATCACGAGCGTCTGAGGGGTTCCCCACACTCAGCCCCACAGACCTGGAGAGTTGGTGGTGGTGGGTAGTTACCTTTCTGATGAAGACTCGGCGAACTTTCTGGTCTTCCCAACTGAAGGTGGTGAAGAGCTCATGGTCTCCAGTGGGAAAGCCATTCTCATAGTTGGAGTGGCTGCCTGGATTAGCAGGGGGAGGGCCATGAGGGCTCCCCTAACATCAAGATTGTCCCACACGGCCATCCTCTCAGAGATCCTTTTTGTTCAACTGTCTCTCTGGACCGGTCGAAGCCTTTCTCTCCAGCCCCTCTCAAACTTTCCACTCCACCCCAGCCCAGATTCCTCTCCCCAGTCATATCTCACTTTTCCTATTCTGGGTCCTGAGAATGAGCTGCCATTGCCCCCTCCCCATCCCTGGCTGGGGCTCCCCAGTGGGCAACCTCTGCCATACAAATGTGACCCTTCCCTTTTGTGTCCCCTCCCCTTCTCCTTGGATACTCTGGTTTCTTTGAGGTCAAGAAATGAAAGAAGACTAGCCATTCTCCCAGGGACATTAACCCAGTTCGGGGTGAAAGGTCATGACCCAGCTGATTCTAAGGCTCTTCGGGGTAGGAACTGGGATCTACTTGGATGTGATGGACCTCCTGGCGCTCCCCCAGGGGTGGAGAGGAAATAAAGCCAGGATAAGGGCAGGAAGAGGGGTGGAAGTGGCGCTGAAAGTTTGGGACCTGGTCCCAGAACTCAGGTTTTTGGAAGATCAAGGATTCTACTGCCAAGAAGATCCAGATGTGGCTCTCTTCTCTAAAACTAACTAGGTGCGTGAGCTTGCACAAGTCACAGGCTTCTCTGAGTTGCTTCTATGATTTGGGTCAGTGATACCCAGCTCATGGATACCAAATGAGATAAAAAAAGGAAGTCTATGGCTCTGTGTCCGATAAGGCACACTGACGTCGCCCTTGTGCCTCTTGTCTGGACCATTCCCAAGTCCTTAAATGTGTCCACTCTTCTCTTAAATGTGTCCCCACTAGTTTTCTGTGATCTCCCACCCCCATAGCAACAGTCTCAGTACTGGTCATTCAAAGCTCGCCCAGCACTTCCCTGCTCTTCTATGGCTCTCTACTGCTTTTCACTCAAGTTCAAGTTCCTAAACAGCTTCTCCAGCCTCCATGAGCAGGGCCCTCCAGTCCCGCTGCACGTGAGTCCCTCCTACATTCTCCAGCCTGATTGTGCTTTTTCAGTCATGTGCTATCTTGCTTTGAGCCTCTACACCTCCATTCTTTTGGCCTTGAATACTCATTTCCCTTTTCATCAGGCTCATGCCATCCTTCAAGGTTCCATGTAGATACCCCTTCCTCCAAGAAGTCTTCCCTGACCGTCAGGCAGTTTAGCTGAGTTGCCAGGCCTCTGTCTCTGCATCTGTACTACTGTGCAGTTGGCATCCGTTTACTTGTCTGCACAGTTAGTTCTTTGAGGGCAAGTCTTGCAAATCTGTGCCTCCCCAGAAGTTAGCTCACTTGTGGGCACTCTACCTGGGAAATAAACTGCCTTCCTGCCCCAACAGTTTTCTGGAAAAGATTCCTGCAAGCAGCCAGTCCTGGTAACCAGGATATGGGAAATAAGGAAGACAACGAGAGGTGGACTCATTGCAAATCTGGTGTCTGGAGACCCTCAACTACTTATTCTTCACTTCTCCTTCATGCGTGTCTACATCCCTCACCAGAGCTCAAATGGCCAGGTTGCAGAAGAGAGAAAAGGAGAGAGAAAGCAGTCCCGTGGGTATCTGAGAAAGGCTCCCATGAACACCAGACCTTTAGCAGCCTTCAAGTAGGTCACCGTGGGATAAGTCGACTTGACTCTTGGCTGAGGGGGTTTGTAGTAAGAGGTGTGGGCCATGGTGGCTACTTGTGAGTAGAGGTGCTGTCTGAGGCATTGTCCCTGGGATTCTTTCTAGAATTGTGCTGGGGTTGAGGGTCAGGGGTGATAAGGTGGGGGGGGGGGGAGATTGAAGGGTTTCTGAGGGAGCCAAGGAGGATTTGAGGAGCGGTTCTTTCTTACAGTTTATGGGGAGTTGATCTCAGTTCTGAGGCAAAGCTCCTACAGATTGTTCAGCTGACAGAGGGCCTCCTACTGGCTGTGACTGTTGGTCTGCCAGGAGCTGGCATCAGTCTGGGTGAGTCTGCCTATGACTTGTACCTGGCTGTGAGGGACACTGAAGCTGCCACATACCACCCCCACACTATGCCCTCCTGCTCCCAACAAGACCTGGTGAGGGGAAGAGAGACAAGGAAGGCAATAGGTAAAAGGGATCCTCAGGTCCCTGGCCCCCAACAAACCTGGGGCCTCCATGGGGCTGTGTCCCCACTAAGGTTTCAGTTTGGTCAACATGTAAACATATCACATGCCCCATTCACAGGGAATCAGCCCCAGCTAAGGTCCAGCCAAGATCAAAGTGACTGAAAAGTGTGTATCTCTCTTTTTCATAGAGTCCTCCTTGATCTACCCTCAGGAGCAGCCTCCCACTCCCAAACCTTTGTGACAGCAGGGCCCCATACAAGAACCACACAGTGCACCCATTTCTGAGCAACTTCCTCCTACCCAGGTTTTCCATGTGGGCCCAGCAAACCCCAGGAGCTGGGAGACTTACTAGGATCCACGTAGGCCCAGCTGGGGTGGAGTGGTACAGCTGAGGGGGCTGGGGGAAAGGCTCCTGCCTTCAGCCCCTCCCCAGAGGTGGCCTCTTCATAGGAGGGCGGGGCAGAGGGCACTGCTGGAGTCTCCTTCTTCTCACCATTGGCTGACTGCTGCCCCTCAGTCCCGGGGGCCTTGTTAGCCACGGAGAGCTGTGGAACAGAGGTGGAGAGAGACAACTATCACCAGGGAATGGATGTCCCAAGCCCTCCCCAACAGCCCCTCAATTTCTGGCGCTTCATGGACACTTTCTCACCTGTGCTAGGAAGGGCAGGGGTGCGACAAGAAGCTTCCTGTATATCACATAGAATATACAATATGCTTTTACATTGTATAACTGTATAATTTTATATATTTTAGTGTTGTGTATGTATGTGTATATGCATGAATTCCAGTCTTTAAAAAGAAGGAAATCCTGTCATTTGTGATACCATGAATGAGCCTCAAGGATATTATGTTAAGTGTAATAAGCCAGACACAGAAAGACAAGTACTGCACGCTCTCACTTGCATGAGGAATCTAAAATAGTCAAACTCAGAGAAGCACAGAAGAGAATGGTGGTTGCCAGGGGCTTGGTGGGTGGAGGTGGGGAAGAGCAAGATGTCAAAGGGAACAAAATTTCAGTTATGCAAGATAAGTAGATTCTGGAGATCTAACGTATGTACAGCATGGTGATTTTGCCAACAATACTGTATTGTCTACTTGAATTTGCTGAGAGTGTAGGTATTTTGTTTTTTGTTCTTTTTAAATTTTTTCTTTTGCATTTTACTGAAGTAATATCACATCAAAGCATAATGTAGGTAAAGAATGCATCACCATAATAATATGCTGAAGGTAGGATTAACTGCTGGTGGTGAACTTAATGTATCACATACAGATGTTGATTTATGAGGTAGATTTTTTTTTTTAAGGAAAGGTGCAGGCAGGAACAAAGGCGAGCAGAGGCAGGAAGGAAGAGAGAGGAGGAAGAAGCACCCCACCTATTCTATTCAGCTGTTCACAGTGGTTGATCCCCCCAGCCCTAGGCTGAAAACCAAGATCCTAGGGATGTATGTGGACTGCGCTGGTTGAAGGCAGCTGACCAAATCACTATTCCACCAGGGCACACCATGAGGGTAGATGTTAAGTGTTCTCGCCACACACACAAAAGTGAACTATGTGAAGCGATGGATATGTTAACTAGCCTGAATGTGGTGAGCATTTCACAATCTATGCATATATCAAAACATCAAATTATTCATCTTAAATATACAAAATTTTGGTGCATCCTGGTAGCTCAGAAACTTAACTTGGCATCTGAAGTCTAGACCACGTAAAGCCCAGGAATGTGGGTTCATGACACAGGACCAGAGGGAAACAATGAAAATGAACAAATTAAAATAAACAGAAACTTCTTCCTCCTCTCTCTTCCTTCCTGCCACTTACCTTCATTCCTGCCTGTAAAAAAAAAAACAACACATACACATAAGCATGTATGTATGTATATACAATTTCTATTTGTCAGTTATACCCCACTAAAACCTGGAGTAGGGAAAAGTCTCTTTGTTTTATAGATGGGAGAACTGAGCTCCAGGAGGGTCGGGTTGCCCAGGGCCATACACTGAAGCAGGAATAAGAACCAAGGAAGGAGAAAAGTCCTAGAAAAGCTCTCCATTGGTGTTCACCACCCCCCAGAGCAGGACTGAGTTTGAGAGGTTCCACTGTTTCCCTGGGGTACAGGGAAATGACTGGTACCTTGTAGGCCCTCAAACATATTCTTGAATGAAAGTCTCTCTCATTTCATCTCTTGCCTAGCTTGCTGGTAGCACTTTGAGCCCTGTTTTAAAATGAGGGAAATGAAATAGAATGACTTTCTATTTTCCCCAGGCTCCAGGGCCCAGGCGCTGTCCACTGGGACTGGCCTCCTTCTGCCAGCTGGACACATAGGAGAGCAAAGAAACAGAAGGTGAAGAGGAGAGGGAGAAATGAGGGTCAGGCATGGGGACTGCAAGGTGGAGGAATGACAAGGGTCCCTCTCATCTTATTGGAGCCTCAGCCCTAAACCAGAACAGAATCACAGAATGTCACTGCTGTAAAGGACTCCAGAAGACATCTGGTTCCGCTCCTTCTTTTATTTAATAGATGAGGAAACTGAGGCCCAGAGGGAAGTATGACTTGGCATGTTGAAAAGCAAGTCCATTTATACCCAGGCAGGTGCCCTGTCCCAGAGTGCAGGCATGGGGCTCTGGTGAGAGGACTTGAGTTGTGAGGGTTTGAATGATGCTGCCAGAGAAGTGAAACTGGGTGATATGAAAACTCAAACATCAGTGAAAGGACCAGTGCTCAGAAAATGAGGGGCAGGATCCACAAAGGAATGTGTGGAAACTGAAGAGCCCCTGGGGTGACCGCAGAGCTTCTTTGCCGGGCACCTGGCTGACCGAAAGAAGGCCAGCAATCATCAGATCTCCAGCCCTAAGGACTGTTGAATGGGAGGGATCTCTCCACCCCCAGCAAGCCTGTGAGCAGCTGGGGGTGAGGGACAGAGGAAGCAGGAACAAGGCTTTTCCTTTCCTCAGCACAGGAAGCAGTAAGCAAAGTGACTGGTGGAGACGGGCTGGGGGTGGAGGGGGTGGGTCTCAGAGGTGCTAGTTCTTCGCTCTCCCTGAGCCTTCTGAGGAGGGCCCTTGAAGCCCAGACCTGTTGAAATGGGACCTTGGATCATTCGCTTCCATCCCACTCCCCAACCCCCTTCATCACCCAGACCAGAAGGGTCGGGTCCAGAAACCCCATTTCAATCCTCCAGAACCAAGGTCCTCGGAGCCCAGACACAGGGTTCATGCCTGGGAAAAAAAGGTTATCACCTCCAACTTCAGTCCTGTGCAAAAGTAGGTCTCTTCGCCAGACCTTACCCTAAGGTTCATCATCCCAGCACTTCCTGGGCCATGCCCCCCAAATAAACACACCTCCAGTTTCCCCAAGTGAGCTTTGCCCAATGGCAGGAAGTGGTATCACTCAATGACATCATTTCGAGTTCGAAGAGCTTAAAGTCAATGAGCGAAGGGTCTGAGAGCCAAGGGAAGGGTGCCATTGGCTCTGAAACTCATCTCAGAGAAAACAAGGAGGGTGCAGGGGAAGATTCTCTTCTGTTTTCTCTGCCCAATCCTTAGCACCCCCGAAGACAGGGCCAAGGGACCCTCCCCCTTTGCCCCAGGCCCTGGTGGTTGTGTAATTCCACAGACTGTCAATGTTATATAACCCCGCTGGGCCAGCCAAGTCTCAGCCCCAGTCTCTCCCCAGATCAGGCTAAAACTGGAAAAAAGGAAAAGACGTTTTATCCATCCAGTCCCATGCCTTGCTAAAATAAAAACAAAAAATTAGAGCATCTAATGCAGGGTTGCCATAGTAACCCCCAACCACTGGGATGTATCCAGATGTGGAATCATGACAGGGAGTTGGTGGGGGGTGGCGTTTCTGTGGAGGTAAGAAAGATGAATACGATATGATTGGGGTTGGAACCACAGGGGGCTGCCCCATAGGCACTGACCCTCAGGACTCATCCTGGCATACACACGGAGGGACACATACACACGAAGGGACACATACACACACACACACACACACACACACACACACACACACACACACACCAGACAATGTCCAAGCTGACACCTTAAAGAGGCCTGGGCACCTGTGAGGGTCTTGTGATGTCAAAGCACAAGTTGGAGGGATGTTAGGAGAGGAGAGATGAACCTGGTGGGAGAGAGGGGGTCCCTGCCCCTTCCTTGAAATGGTTCTTTGGGTGCTCTGACTTCAGCAATGACCACAGAGGACCTTGGGTCCAGAGCCAGGGAAGGATGGTCCAGAGAGCTTGTTTAGGATGTGAGGGAGCAGGAGCAGGAGGGTGGAGGGCAGTGCAGGCAGGGGGAGATGCCCATACCTTTCCCTGGGTCATGGTGCCGTCTCTCGGGGAAGGGGTCCCTGAGGCAGGGGCGGCCGCTTGGGTGACCGCAGCTTGCCTGCGTCTCTTTCTTCCTCCTCGTGGGTTCTAGCAACATCCACTGCAGCTGGGCCAGGCAGACAGGAGCGTACCATCCGGGCGCTGGGGGAGGAGGGGGCCGGGGGCGGCGAGAGAGGCTGCCTCTGCCGAGGCCGCTGCGGATTTGTAAGCAGAGGAGGAGGAGGCACCGGCACCACTCCCTCCTCCCGCCCCTTCCACCCTGGTACCCTCACCCCTGGGACCAGGGAGCGCTGCTGCGGAGAAGCCCAAGTGGATGGGTCCGCGCGGGCGGGAGGAGGCACAGGGACTCAGTGACACCCTGCCAGCTGATGCTGGCGCCCTGTAACTGGAGCTGGCTGTCCTGGCCCTCTTGCTTCACCATCTCTGCTCCATCTGTGTCTCTGCCTTTTCTCCCCTCCCTTTTTGGATGAGGCCCGGGTTTCTGCCTCCATCTCCATCTCCCTGCTCATCATCTATTTCATCATCCACCGCAGAGTGGGGAAGTCTGCGACATTTTGTTTACTTCACCTGGCTTCTAACAGGGCCCTGGGTCCTGAGTTCCTATGGACCCTTGGCAAGCAAGGGTCCTCCTTGTCTCTTCTTGCCTCTGTTTTCCCACCTGTGAAAAGGGAACAATAGATTCCTCCCTACTTGACTCATAGACAAGGTGTGGGAGGATGCAACTTTTGTGTTTTTCAACCCTGCTGGTACATTCTACCATGTACTTTCTGGAGACACCTCTGGTTGCATCTTAATGATGCCTCAACCCACTGCAGTGCTCCCATTCTGCCTCCACTCTCAGCTTCTACCACCCCCTCTCCACCTCACCCCCGTTTTGAGCCTGTTCTGTCTCCTTCCTCACACTTGTCCCTGGGACTCAGCCATCACTGGGCCTCTTTCTGCAGCTGCTGCAGTGTGACTGTGCAGGTGGCAATCTCTCAAGCTGGGCTGAGGCCCAACTTAGTCACCACTGGCTGTGTGACTTTGACAAGGCCCTTCACCCCTCTGAGTCGCAGCATCTCCTGTGGGCAGAGGACAGCAGCGGAGCTCGGTCCACCCGAGATGTACAGTGACACACAGGTTATGGTGTGGAAAGCACAGTGAAGTACTGCAAGGCTGTGAGTTAGGACTGACTCAGGCATCTCCTTCCAAGAGTGTCTGCGATTACCCCAGGCTGAGGACTCAGAGATCGGCCTGAAAGAAGGATCTGAACCTTGTAGGGTGAGACAAGAAACCAAGACCTGGTGCAGGTGGAAGTAGCCCCTTACCTTTGCTTCCCTGTCCTCTTCAGCTAGATCCACCTCAAGTAAGACCAGTGAGAAAACAGGTCAATACCAAAGCCTTTATTCCTCTAGTCCCTGGTCTCTCACTCCATGACAACCAACTTCACACACATGCACATGTAAGCCCAGGCCTCGCTGTCCAGTGATTCTCTCAATCCTCAGCCTCCACGAGCCGAACACCATTCCACCCCCTCATTTTCCTTCTCCCCAGCCCTTCTCCTTAACGCCTTCCTCCTGAAAGCACCCCTCCACTGCTGCTCCCTCTCTGGCCCCACCTCTACACCAGGATTCAGTGTGTTTTCCTTCTCCTGTTTCACAGCTCCAGTGCCATCTCCTCCGGGAGCCCCTCGTGGCCCCTAGAATCCGTTAGATGCTTCTCTCCTGTAGCTTCACGGCTCCCCGACACAGCTCCGTCACAAGGTGCTGTGGAGGGTCTTTGTCTAGAGTCGAAGGGAGACCGTCTGCAGCATTTCTGTGTTGGCAGGGCCGAGCACTGGGCCAGTTATGTGGAACACACGCGATAAATCCTTGCTGTCACTGTTATCCCAAGCCGTGCTGGTTCACAGAGCTGGACTGCAGGTCGGCCTCGGTGTTGTTAGTAATCTCACCTGCACGTCGCTCCCCATTCGCTCCACTACGAGCACACAGGCCTCTTGGCTATTCCTTGACAGGACTAGGCAAGCTTTTAGCCCAGGACCTTTTCACTTGCTGTGCCCTCTGCCTGGAATATCTACAAATCAGTTGTATGACTCATTTCCTTCCTTACTTCACAGCTCTGCTCAAATAGCACCTTATGGGTGGGGGTGTCTTCCTGATCCTATACAAAGTAACAATGCCAACCAAATACCCTCACCTGGCTCATTGGACAGCCCCTTTCTCCTGACCTAGCTTTATTTTTTCCATTCCATTTGTCCCCTCTGCCATATATTTTTGGTTTAGCGGGGCTTTTGTTTGTTTGATTCTTCTGTCTTTCTCTCCCTCCCTCCCTCTCTCTCTCCCCCACCACTGGAATATCAGCTGCATGAGAGAAGGTGTTTAGGAAGTTCTCTCATCACTCTATACTCATGAGTTAAAAATAATGCCTGACGCAGGTAGAGTAGGTACTTGATCAATGTCTGGATAAACAAGTACAATATTATATAAAATCCATATTTTCCTCAGACACTAACATTTGTCAACACTAAGATGTTTCTCAGATGTTAGACTCCATCCCCTTGACACCACTTGTATGTCCCCATTACGTGGTCTTGGCCTTCACCCAGATATTGAAACATTTGTCACACGTTCACTTGGATGCAGTGAGCTGTGGTGGTCAAGAACACAGACTTCAGCGTCAGGCCGCCTTGGTTCCAGTTCTGTCTTCTCCACATCAAAGCTGTGTGACTCTGGACACGTTAGTTTTCCTCTCAGAGGCTCAGTTTCCCCACGTGTAAAATGAGTATAGTGCTGCTATCGATTTCATAAGATTGTAGGGAGGATTAAATGACATACGCAAAGTGCTTCACACAGTGGAAGCACACAGTAAGCCCACAGTGACACTCTTACCCCAAAGGACTCCACATATTTTAATGAAATAATTCATTTCTTCCCTCATAAGGCATCTGAGCTCCACTGTTATTCATGTGTTTATTCACTGATCACATCTGTTGTGCCTCTCTCTGTGACAGTTTCAGGAGATAGGGGAGGCAGGGTGGCAAGAGGAAGGGATGCTGGGGTCGCCTAAGGATCGGGGTTTGATGAGGTCACACTCTTGAGTCACTCGCTTTGGGGGTGGGTTTTATTCCGTTAACACTTGGAGGAGTGCGGGGAACATTTTAAGGTTCTGAGCAGGAGGATAATATGTTTAAAGTCATGCTTCAGAAAGATGAAACTCTGCTGTGATTTTGGTCATTAAAGCATTTTCTTAAACAAAAGCAGAGAAGGATCACCTGTGAGCAAAGTGCCGGAGGGACTGCAAGAGGGAGAGGCCGAAGGTGCCACCCTGAGCCGGTGTGAGTTCCTGTGACAGAGGCTCAGAGCCCAGGCTTTGGAGCAGGCAGTCTGAGCTTCAGATGTTTCACTTCTCTGTGCCTCAGTGTCCTTGTCTGTAAAATGATGATTGTGAGAACTAAGAGAATTAGTACTGGAAAAGCACTTAGAATAGAGCCAGGCCTATAACATGTTCAAAAATATAAAACCAAACAAATGATCCAGAGGCAGAAAAGGGGGGAGACAGACTGCTTGGGGCAGATTTGTCAGGACTTGGGAAGATACTGAACATGAGAGAAGGAGAGTTGGGAGGGATGGAGGTTTGGAGGCTGAGTCCCTGGGAGAAAGGTGCCCTGATTAAAAGGGAGGAAGGGGCTGATGTGCTCAGGCGGTGTCAGTTGAGTTTGCAGGACATGAGGGACATCCAGGTGGAGATGTCTTGCAGGCTAGAGGCACCTGCGGGATCAAGGAGAGAGGACTAGACTGGGCCTCGCACAGCTCAGGGGGCACCGTGCTCTGTTCTCTAGGAGAAAGCCCCTTGCCTTCCCTTCAAGCACCAGGACCCAGTCCTGGAGCCTCATGGGGTTGAGCAGTGTGACTCCTAGGACTGGACTGGATTTGGGAGTTTGGGACTCCTTGATCACTAAGCATTTGACAGCGGCTGAACCAGAGTATCTGACAATATACCTGGAGAATGAGGCCAAGGAGAGACGTGAGAGCAGATGCACAGCAGCACCTGGGAATGGGGATAGAGGGAGAGGAAGGAAATTCTTTCCTCTCCCCAGCAAGAATGGAAAGATTCAAAGACTGTGCATCAGTGCTTCCGGGGCTGCTCCTCAAGGAAGGGGAGGCTATGGGCCCCAGTCATTTCCTCTCCTCCTTTCAGGCCTATACCGTGGCAGCCCATCCCACCTCAGGTTCTGCTCTGGTTGCTGGCCAGTTGTTTGGGGCCGCAGGTGTGGACAGAGGTAACTTGCTTCTCATTTTACAGCCTTAGAAGCAAAAGGCCAAGGAGGGTGAGTGACTAATTAAAAATTACATGGCCTGTTGGGGGCCAAACCAAAGTGAGTAGAGCCAGTGTGTTCACAGCTTGGGACCATCAGTGACAAAACTCAGATGGGGGTATATGTGAGGCGGAAGGGGGTCTCAGTCTTCCTAGGTGGGCAGAATCAGATTCTCACCAAGGGTACCATCCTAGGTGGGCACCTCTCCCCAGAGCCTCATCTAGTTGACACCAGCCCTTGCCCCACCTACACTCAAAGTGAAGAGAGAACCTGTGCATTTGAAGTCGGTGATGATGATGGGGGATGAGCAGGGGCTAGAGCTCAAGTTCCTCACAGCCAGCAGGATTCCCAGGGTGGTAGTGGTCCCTTGCAAGGATCAGTGGTCCTCAAGAGCCTGTGCATCCCAATGCCCCTCCTGGGCGTACTGGGGCCTCAGCCATGGCTGTCCTGCACAAGTTTCAAAGTCTTCATTGCCCTGGAAGTCTCTCTGCCCCTCTCACTACTATGTGTACAGCCCCTACATACCTCCCCGCAGCAGCCCTACAACAAAAACCCCATATCCTGTGCTGGGTAGCCATGGCCTGATTGCATAACCCCTGGTGCTAAGGTTTCCATACCTGCCTCCCCACCCTCCTCACCCATGACACACTGTCTTCTCAGATACAGTCTCCAAAGCACAGGGATATGAAGCCTTTGACAAACGTCAACACCCAGAACCAGCCATCCTCCAGCTACAGGGATTGCTTACCGTGTGAAACCATGTTCCTGTCCCATCTACTTTCTCTGTCCCTTTGTCCCCGACTCCTGGGCTTTTACTGGGACTTGGAGCAAGGGGAGCAAAGTGTGGGGAAGTCAGTTTCCAGGCTCCTCACACCCAGCCCCACCTGCTGTGTTTCTCTGGGCAGTGTCCTATGCTGATGAGCTGGTGGGGGGCGCGCGGTCCTTGGAAGCCATTTCCCTTCTTGGGTCTTGGTGCTGGTGCCCACCCTCCCTAATTCCTGGGATGGTCAGGGGTTCTGATATCATTGCAGGTTGCACTCTGTGTGTGTGCAGTTCTGTTTCTCCACCAGACAGAAAACTCCTTGAAGGTAGTACTATGGATTGCAAACTTTCCAGCCTCCACCCCATCTCTTCCACCCGGTAGAGTTCAGTGGCAAATACAGGTTTTGGAATCAGGTCGATCCAGGTGAGAATTGTGACCTTGCCTCTAATTAGATGAGTGACCTCAGGCAAGTCATGGAGCCTCTTGAGCTTAGTCTCCTCACCTGTTAAAAGGGATATTCATTAATTAGTTCACTCATTCAACCAGTATTTATGGAGGATCTACTACATCTCAATGTATGTACAGCAGTGAACACAAAAGTCAAGGCCTGGGCCTGGGGGGCTTACTCTTTAGTGGGAAATATTAGTGTCTCTCTCAGAGGCTGATTGTGAGGATGTGATGATCCTGGATGACAAGGCTCAGCACAGTGCCTGACATGGTATGTCTGACAAATGAGGGCTTTCGTTGTGAATAACTGTAAGAACCATTTATTGAGAACTTACTATGCGCCAGCTCTGTGCTTGGTGCTCAGGAGATAAAGGTGGAGAAAGATGGAAAACACCCATCTGCACCTTCGAGGCACCTACTGTGTGTGGAACAAGCATCATCATCATGTGGAGAAGCTTATAACAGCATAGTTTGTACTGCATGCTACAAAGAATCATAAAATTCTAAATGTCGGGTATAGTAGAAACAGCTATCTGTCCCCCGATACCGTACAGGCAGTCATAGATGACTGGTGATGCTCGACATTGTGCTTTTGGGATTCAGAAAAAGGAGAGGTCATCTATGGTTGGGAGATCAGAAAACATGGGGCAGAGAAAGATAGTTTTTCATCTGTATCTGGAAGGAAAAAAACAGGATTCAACAGTCAAAAAAAGAGTGATGGCAGAAATAGGAGGGGAGCTTCAGGGACCTGGAAAGTCACACAAGTACAGGCATAAAGGAGGGAAAGCAAAAGGCATCAAATTTGTCCTTAGTCCTGGGAAGAAGTCGGTCTAGCCCAGGGTGAGGCTGGAGGCTGAGCCAGGCAAGTCAACTATTTTCACAGCAATAGGAGACAACTTCCAAGAGGTGGGATTTGACGGACCCATTTCATCCTTCTATCTTCGGCCAAGACTATGTCAGGCTTCACCACTGCTGAAGCAATCGCCTCTGAAGGAGCAGGCCACACACCCCTGGGTTCAAGTCCTGGCCCCTGGTAGAAACAACCAGTGTGGACAACTAAATCATCAAATAAAAATGCTTCTTTCTCTTCTCTCAGCCTGCCTGCATCTTTTCTTTAAAAAAAAAAAAAAAGCTTGGGTAAGCAATCAGCTTCCAAGAGGTCTGTGGCAGGGATAAATTATCCCTAGAGAAATAATGTTTAAGGACAGTTCTGGGTCAAGGGAGAAATAAGTAGAGAAAAGAGACCTGGGAACGGGGCTAGCCAGGCACTGTCAGAGGGGCCAGAGCTGGTGGGAGTCTGTGACGTGCCAGGTTGTGCATGACCTCTGCTGGAAACACTGAAGATAGGGCCTTCTATAACTGGCAGAGAGCTGCTGTGCTGTGGGAGGCTGGACTGGGTGACTGGGAAAGGAAGAGCCAACTGTCAGCACACTCTCTCCTCACATGCCGGGGCTGCTCAGCCCTCCCAGAAGCAGCCATGGAGGTGGGAGGTGCTCAGTCCAGGCGGTATCCATCCTTCAGTGCAATGGCTGATCGCTATGTCCTGCTGGGGTAGGGATCTACACTCATTCTGTCAACAACTATGTATTCAGCATGGCCTGTGTGCCTTGCCATGGGCTAGGCATGGAAGAGTGAGCAAGAGACTCAGTCCCTGCTAGGTTATGGCCTCTAGTTCCTCCTAGAGGAGGAAACAGACCTTCAACAGATCACCATATAAATGAATAATTGCCCATTGTGTTAAGTGCCCTGGAGTAAAAGACAGCTACCCTGCGGGAGTGTCGCAGGGTAATCATTTAGGGTGGGGTGGGGTGGAGGTGGAGGTTGTCAGGGAAGGCCTGTAGGAATCCTGAAGGGAGAACTGGAGCTGGTGAGATGAAGAGTTGCAAGTCATGGGAACCCCTCCGGGAATGATTTGTCCCCTCCCAGGCACTTCAGGAGGCTGAAAGTTTACCCAAGGAAATGAATTCCTAATGGTGGAAACTTGAGCCTGAAGTAGTCTTGGCCAAGGGTAGATGGCTGGGGTGGTAATCCCTCAAATCCCACCTGGTGGTAGAAGGCGAGGGAGGGCGAGGTTTCGGACTTGAGCAATTGGGTGGCTGGAGGTGAGGAAGACAGAAAGCTCGGTCTCTGCAGGCATGCAGGTGTATCCCATGGTCTGAAGCCCAAACCCTTTCACTCTCCACCTGTGTGATATAACCAGCGCAATTCAATAATAATTACAATAGCTAACACATGTGCAAGGAACGGAGCAAAGTGTGCCACATGGGTTTTCATTTAGTCTGACAACAGAGGCGGGTCCTCTTCTCTCTGTTTTACGGACTGGAAACTGGTGCAGAGGTGAAGTTACTTACCCAAGGTCTACCCCCGCTGACAGGGGATGGAGCCAGGTCCCCGCCCACTCCATCAGACCTGGAGCCCAACTCTCAACCACCATGCAGTCCTGCCTTTTAGATACTGTTTCCTATCCAATTATGTGGGGATAATGGCAGCTCTTTCATGGAGCTGTGAGGTTTCAATCATGAACGTGAAACTCCCTGAGTGGTGTGACATGTAGGTCCTTCACACGTTCCACCTCCCTTCCCTTTCTCCTGCTCGGAAAGCTCCATTTCTCGAGCCAGAAGCCTCATCAATATTTCAGTGGTGTTCTGTGTGGTTGTAAAAGCTGTTCTCAGAGCCCTGGTGACAGCGAGTTCTGGGAGTTCTCTCAGGCCTGCTGCAGGTATTTAATCAGCTTCACTTTCCAAAAAAAAGACCCTTCCCCAGAAAAGCTGACAGTCACTGGCTGGAGACAGATCTGCAGGCTTTTCTTGAGAGAGGACAGAGATGAGCTAGCCATTTTCCAGACAAGGCCATAGCCAAGGGCTGATGGCCATCCTTGGGCTCCTCCACCCAACCACACACTCACACCCAACCAATAGACTGTGCCAAGGGGCTCTCACATTAGGGGTCCCAGCAGGGCCCTGGGGAGCCCAGAAGAAAAAGTGAGATTAATAGGTTGCACCCTGACAGCAGGGACTGTAGTTAGAATTGAAATTAAGTTAATCTGGGTCTGTGCCTCTGGGGAACTTTAAATTTCTTATGAAAACTTTTGGGTTCGTTTTTTTTTATTATTGTTTTAAGAACACGTAACATGCAATCTACCCTCTTAATAGATTTTTTAAGTGTAATAATACAGTGTGGTTAACTATCGACACAATGTTGTACAGCAGATATCTAGCGTTTATTCATCTTGTTTAACTAAAACTTATTGAATAGCACCTTCCTCATTTTCCCCTCCCCACAGCTCCTGGGAACCACCACATCACTCTCTGCTCCTATCACACAGTATTTGTCCTTCTGTGGTTTGTTTATTTCGCTTGGCAACGTGTTCTCCAGGTTTTTATATGTTGTCACATATGGCCAGATTTACTCCTTTTTTTTAAGGTAGAATAATATTTCATTGTATGTATTTGCTACATTTTCTTTATCCATTCATCCATCGATGGACATTCAGATTACTTCCAGATATTGGCTATTGGGAATAATGCCACAATAAACATGAAGCGAGCCCCTATCTCTTCAAGATCCTGATTTCAATTATTTTGGATAAATACGCAAAGTTGTATTGCTGGGTCATGTGACGGTTCTATTTTTAATTTTTGAGAAGCCTCCATACTGTTTTCCATAGTACATGCATGATTTTACATTCCTACCAGTGGTGTACAAGGGCTCCAATTACTCCACATCCTCATCAATGCATTTTTTTTTAAAAAATAGCTACCCTAACAGGTGTGATATGATATCTCATTGTGGTTTTGATTTATATTCCCTAATCATTAGTAATATTGAGCATCTTTTCATATATGTAACTGTCAACCATTTGTATATGTTTTTGGAGAAATGTCTGCTCAAGTCCTTTGTCCATTTTTCAACCAGGTTATTTGGGTTTTGTTTTGTTTTATTTTTGCTATTAAGTTGTAGAAGTTTCTTACAAATTTTGAATATTAACTCTTTACCAGATATATAGTTTATGTATATTTTCTCCCATATCATAGGTTAACTTTTCACTTTGTTAATTGTCTCCTTTGCTGGGCAGAAGATTTTTAATTCTTTTGTAGTCCCACTTGTATATTTTTGCTTTTGTTGCCTGTGTTTTTGATGTCATATCAAATAAATCATTGTGAAGACCAATCTCATAGTTTTCCTCCAACTTTTCTTCTAAGAATTATATTCCTTAAATGTAAGACTGTTTAAGTCTTTAATTCATTTTGAGTTGACGTTTGTGTGTGTGGTGTTAGATAAGGGTTCAATTTCATGCTTTTGTATGGGGATATCTTATTTGCCCAATATGATATGAAGTGCCTATATGTCCCTCATTTTGTGTTTATAGTTCCCTTGTCAAAGGTGGGTTGACTACATGCCTAAGTTTGTTTCTGGGGTCTCTCTTGTGTTCCATTGGTCTATATGTCTTTATATCAGCACCACGCTGTTTTAATTACAGTAGTTTTATAATATATTTTGAAATCAGGAAGTATGATGTTCTGTTTTCATTCTTTCTCAAGATCGTTTTGACTATTCACAGTCCTTTGTGGTTGAATATGAATTTTAGGGTTGTTTTCCTATATCTGTAAAAATGACACTGGAATTTTTGATAGTGATTGAATTGAAGCTATAGATTATTTTGGTATCACATCACAGTGTCAGAATGGCTATATCTATTTTAGCAATATTAAATCTTCTAATTCATAAAGATGAATGTCTTCATTTATTTATGTCTTTTTTTTTTAATCAGTGTTTTGCAGTTTTCAGTGTACAAGTCTTTTACTTCTTTAGTTAAGTTTATTCTTAAGTACTTTGTTCTTTTCAATGTTATTATAATGAAAAAAATTTTTTTAAGGGAAGGTACAAGCAAGAATGAAGGTGAACAGGCAATCAGGCAGGAAGAGAGAGGAAGAAGAAAACACTTTTATTTTATTTTTCTTTAGTCATTGACATGGCTGTCTTCCCTGGACCCAGGACACACACACCGGTTCTTGGGATGCATGTGGACTGTGCTCCTCCGGAGATGGCTGACCTCACCACTACTCTACCAGGGCACGCCTGAAATTGTTTTCTTAATTTCCTTTGTTATTTTATAGAAAATTATCTATTCCTTCTGGCAGGTAGGGTTAGATAAAAGTGATCAAAAGGTATAAACCTCCTTTTATAAGAAAAGTAAGCAAAAGCAATGTAATAGACTGCATGATGACTACAGTTAACACTGCATGGCATTGTGTGTATATATGTACACACACACACACATATACACACATGTGTTGTTAAGACCAAATCCTGACACACCTGGTGGCCTAGTGAATAAGTCAGCTGCCTCTGCCTGGTGTAGTCCACATACATCCTAAGGACCTGGGTTTGCAATCCAGGGCCAGAGGCTACAACCAAAATGAACGACTAAATAAAGTATAAAAAAGATTATCTTTCTCTTCTCTTCCTGGCTGCCTTTGTTACTTCATTACTCACCTTCATTCCTGCCTGCACCTTTCCTTTAAAAAAAAAAAAAGTAAATTCTAAGACTTTTCTTTTTCTTCTTTGTTTTTAATTTTTATTTATCTATACTTTGTTTATCTATGATGTGACAAACTTATTGCAGGAATCATTTCACAATATATATACTTGAAACCATTATGCTATACACTTTAAACTTATACAATGATGCATCTCAATTATATCTTAAAAAAACTTTAAAAAAGGAAAGAAAACTTATTTTTGCATATTTATTTTATAAATAGTAGCTTTCATTAACTTATTTATTAGTTCTAACAGGTTTGGGGCAGTTTTGTAAGGTTTTCTACATAGAATATCTTGTCTGAAAGCAGATCATTTACTTCTTCCTTCCCTATTTGAATTTTATTTATTTTCCTTGTCTAGTTCTTCTGGCTAGGATGGCCAGTACTATGATGAATAAAAGTAGCAAAAGTGAACATCTTTGCCTTGCTCCTGACCTTAGAGAAAAAGCTTTCAGTTTTTCACTACTGAGTATATCAATGGTAGACTTTTTATACAGCCCTTTATTATGTTGAGATAATTTCCTTGTATTCTTAGTTTGTGGAGACTTTTCATTATGAAAATATGTTGACTTTGTCAAATGCTTTTCCTGCCTCTATTGTGATTATTGTGTGATTTTTATCACTCCTTCTCTTAGTATAGTACATCACATAATTGACAATCATGTGTTGAATCATCCTTGTATCCCGGGGATGTCGTCCCTGGTCAAGGTGCATATTCTTCTGATGTACTGTTGCATTCAATTTGCTAGTTTTTTGTTGAAAATCTTTACATCTGTGTTCATCAGTGATATTGGCCTGTAGTTTTAGTTTCTAGCAGTGAGTTTGTCCAGCTTCTGTATCAGGACCATGCTGGCCTCATAAAATGAATTTGGAAGGGGTCCCTTCTCTTAAATTTTTTGGAAGCATTTGGGAAGAATCGGAACTAATTACTCTTGAAATGTTTGGTAAAACTCACCAGTGAAGCCATCTAGTCCTGGACTTTTCTTTGTTGAGAGATTTTTGATTGCTTATTTAATCACCTTATTAGCTACAATAAGTTCGTTCAGACTTCTTATCTTCATGATTCGGTCTTGGTTGGCAGTACGTTTATAGGAATTTTTTCATTTCTTCTAGGCTATTTAATATACTGGCACTGGGGAATTTTGAATTCTAACATCCCCACAAGCTACCGAGGGTGGACCCAGGTGGGTGAAGCACATAACCTGCAAAGAGGCAGGGGGAGGGGGAAGGGTGTGAAGGGGGTCATACAGTGGGACCTCGCCAGTTGTGTCTCGTGGCTTTGAAGACTTTGTGATTTTAGATATTGGGGAATGGAAGTCAGGGAGCAGAGTAACTTGACTAGCTCACCAAGGAGAAGGAACAGCAGGACTCTGTGCACCCCTCAGGCGTCCAGCCCAATTGGAGACTCTGAACTCTAGCCATCCTACAATGTGTCAAGAACGTCTCTCTGCTGGGTGGCAGGCCTGGTGGTGAAGCTGAGATGCAGACTCTACCCTCAAGATGCTAAAGAGGAGAGAAGACAGGCCCCAGTCAGCCCACCAGGCTCAGGAAGAACAGTAAGAGAGGAAAACAATGTGAAGGGAAGCCCCCAGGGAGCTTGCATCTTAACTGGTCTTTGAAGACCAGGCAGGATTTTGAAAAAAGTGTCTATTAATATAGATGACTTTTTTCCAATTATATAAGTAATTAATACATATTCATAATAAAAATGTAAAAAAAGAAATTGTAGAAAAAGTTTACCTCGTTCCAAAATCCAGAGACAACCATGGTTAAAATACAGGTGTGCTTTCTTCTGGTCTTCTTTCTATATTGCACTTTCTTTCTTTCTTTTTTCACTTAATTTTATAACCTAAACATCTTTGTTTTTGTTTTTTAACTCCCAACCCCAGGTCTTAAACCTGGGTTAGTAGGTTTTATATGGCTTGTACCTTAGCTGCTTTAACCACCTGAGCCATAGCGGTGCACCCAACTTAAGTGTTTGAAGGTAACGTTTTGGCAGATGCAGTTGGAGGGCGGAGTGGAAAGGCAAGCAGCAGAGGGGAGACCACAGAGTGAGGGAATGGTATCTCTGTGCACTTGCTGCGCCCACTTCACGTTCCTGGGAACCCACAGGCAGCCTGCACACTAGAGCTCCCGGGTCCTCTAATCCTCGGCGCTCTGATTGATTAATGAGCCACACCCTTGGTCAAGCCTCAGCCCATTTTCCTGGTACATGAGGCCACAGCTACCTTCCTCCCTGGCAAAGTCTCTCAAGAGTCTCTTGGGTAATGGAGTTGAGTTCCAGCTCTGAAATGAAAGTAAATCAGACCAAATTCTAAGGCCGATCATCTAGATCTCTTCTACCCAGTATGGTAGCCACTGGCCATCTGCAGATGCTGACACTTACATGCGGGACGTCCAAATTGCGCTGTGTGGTAGAGGTGAAATACACATGATTCTACAAGACATTATGAAAAGCAAACATAATATATCTAATTCTCGATTTTCGTATTGACTACATGTCAAAGTGATCATATTTGGGAACTGTTAGTTTAAATAAAATATTAAAGTTAATTCTTCTTTTGCTTTTTTTCATGTGGGGTTTTAAACATATAAATTATGTACTTGACTCCCATTTGTGTCTCACCTATTTCTTTCTATTGAATCATACTGATCTAGACTAATCATTCTCCACACCCTGCTCTTCTGAGGGAAAGCCCACAGGGAGATACTATGGGAAAGACTCCAATAAAGAAGGATTGTGACGCATGGGTAAGTCCACCCACTAGGCTGGAGATGGGAGGGAATGTGCTGGGGACAGACGGGTAGCTTCACCTGACAAGGCTCCTTGGAACAGGAGAGTGGAGCCAGTAATTATCTCTTTCACCCTCCTATTTCTCTGTTTTCATGTGTATCTCTCTAGCAGACTGTGAGCTCCTAAGTAAGACCTTGTTTTATTCATCTTTATATCCTCCGTGTCAAGCAGAGTTTGAAAAAATTCACTGAATGAGTGAATGAGTTGAGAGACAGGATGGCCTATAGTTGGTGTGTGATTAGTGAGAATTATTGGTGGTTCTAGAAGTAACCACCGTGGGAGTGAGGCATGGGACAAGGAGCTAATGAGGAAAAGGGCAGGCAGGCCCTGGCAGGTGGGAAGGGCAGGCCCCAGAGGACAAGCAGGACTGTCCTTGGTACGTCCCCTCAGAAATGAAGTCAGTCAGTTCTGGCACATGGGGTTGGGCTTAGGGGTGTGAAACTCCTGTTACATTTGTGTCTCTCCCTCCTGGGAATCCCCCTCACTTGCTCTTGTCTAAGAAGCAGCTGAAGTTGGTGAGTTCTATTTCCTCTGACATTATACTTCTCATCCTAATGGCCTCGTTAATGAAAAAGGGCAACAAAGTTCCTGCTGCTTCCCCAGAGCCTGCTTTGCTGGTCCTCAAGTATTCTTAGAAGACAGGCCAGGATCTACCTGGCTGGAGGGAAGGGCAGAGATCCAGGACGTAGCTGGGAAGGGGAAGTGCCAATAAGAACACCAAGGGCAGCTATAATAGCTCTCATTTCCCCAGCACCTACATGTGCCAGGCAGGGGGAAGACCCTACATTATTTCAGTTCATCCTCCAAAAAGGTGGATCTTATTATCTCCATTTTTCAGGTGAACAAACTGAGGCCAAGTTTGTTTAAGCAACTTTGCCTGAGGTAGGCACCAGAGCCAGAAGTCTAACCCAGGCTGCCAGACTCCACAGTGGTTCCAGATGAGGAAGCAGAGCCTTGCTGGAGACTGTGAGATGAAGACCAACCGGGCCTAAGTCCTAGGCCTCTCTCCTTATCACCAATACAACAGTAAATAATAAAAACTTTCATTGAATTCCAACTATGTGCTAATTAACTGGGATAAAGAGACTAGACAGAACAATAGCATTAGGCACTTTCTCCGATAACTCAAATTCTGAACTGAGGGCCCCTCACACTGGTCTGGGGGTGCCCCAGAGCTACCTGAAGTTAGAAAGGGCCCCAGTGAAAGAGAACTGGGGAGTTGCTGACTCTGGCCAAACTACAATGTGATCTTGAGTAAGTCAGGTCCTTCTGGGCGCCTCTGCAAACCTGTTGTCAGTGAAGTAACTGCCCCAGAAAAAGGAGTTTTTAATATCAGAAGCCTTTGGTTGCCCCCTAAAGCTCACTCAGGAAGTTTAGGGAAGAGACTCTGGTGGGAATTTTAACACAATCTGCAGGAAACTCTGAAAGCACACCTGATTAGAAACAAGGAGATTACCCAGATTCCTTCCAAATCCAGTTCAACAAGTTCAATACAATGTGTTTATTGAGCACTCACTGAGCCAGGAACTTTCCTGCCAATTTGGGATACATCAGTGGACAAAATGCAAGATACATAAGTGAAGCGTCAGTAGTTAGAGGTTCTGCAGAAAGAGGAAAGCAGCAGGAGGCAAGCACAATGAGCGCCAGTTTGGAGAGAGCGACAGTGTTCAGGAGCACGGCAAGGTCGTGTGGGGGCCATGGCAGGCCACCCAAATACATCACTTTGGCACCTCGATTTTTTTGAATCAAAGGTACTTGAGAAACAGCCAGTGCAAAAGGACACTTCTTGTTTTCCCTGAAAGCAGAAAATAAATCTCCCACGTGAAAGGCTCCTCTCTATACCAGGAACGAGGGAAAGCCTCATCACCAGAGAAGGAATTCAGGACCGAGAAGTCTGCGCAAACACATTCTGCTTAGTTCCCCACTAATTCATACCCGCCCCTAAAGTTCTACTGTCTTGTCAGTTCCTCACAAATGTATTGCTTTTTTGTCTCAAACGATAAAAACAGCCTGTTTTGGTCACTTTTTAGGTCCTATATTGATGGGGCCTCTGTGTATGTGGAATTAAATTTCCTTTTCTCCTGCTAATCTGTCTCATGTCGATTCAATTATTAGAACAACCAAAAGAACCTGAAAGGGTAGGGGACATTTTTTTCCTCCTACAGCAGCGTCCCAAAGGGTGATGTGAAGGAAGCAAAGAGCTGACCAAGTGGCTGTCTGGAGGGCAAGAGCGCAGTGCACGTCACTAGAGGCAAGTGGGAGAGTTGGGGGCGGGTGAGGGGAAGGGGGTGGCCATGGAATGCTGCTCCCACAAACTGTGACATAATCAGTAATACCCTAGGTATCTTGACCCTGAGTCTGTTTCTCCTTGACTTCTCCCCCACTTCAAATTTAGGGACCGATCAATTACAGTGAATGCCACCACGACTGCTAATGCCCAAACAATGTTGTTTGTATAGGTATGCGTTTGCATTTTCCCTCCTTAATCCTAAATAGCTTCAGCCTCACCTAGTGTTCTGTCCCACCCAGGTATCTGCCCTTCCCTTCCTGACTCCTTCCAAGGGCCCCAGACAGTCATGGTTGGAAGAAGGGGAACAGTGACTTAGGGAACAACATGCAGGCGAGAGGACTCCTGTGAATAACTTTTCCTGCAATCCACCGCTGCTGAGCACCCATTCTAAGCTTTTGACTGAGTCTCAAGGTATCCTCTGGGGGCCTCAGCCTGGTGGGAAGGGTGGAGCTGGATTCAGGAGACAGAGAGAATCCTAACACACATCTATTGTGTTGTCTGGGATTCTCCAGTGCTGGCATTGTGAGAGGGAGGAGAGTTACGTGACCCCAAGACTTCATCCATTCACTGTCTACAACTGGGGGACCCTGTGCAAATCAATTAGCCATTTCTCTCAGGACTTAAAAAGAACCAGGTTCTACAATGGGAAAGAACACTTGGTGATTTGGTGGAGGGCATGGTGTGTTGAAATATATCGAAGAAATGGGGAATCTATACATAGGAAATTATTTTAAAGTGTATAACTGATACATAGGAAATTATTTTAATAAAAAAAAAACAAACAAAAAAACGGGTTCAATACAAATTTGTTAAAAGAGCAGATGTGGGCTTCCTTTCTTGTTAAATGGGTGTGATGATAATATTACTGACTGAATGGGTGTGATAATATTATTGACTGAATGGGTGTGATGATAATATTACTGACTAAGGGTTCCCCAGAGCAGCCTCACCCAGCTCCAGGATCTCCCATTCCCTTGTCAGCACATGCACATCCTACATCGTGGTGTCAAGTGCCCCACCACACCGCAGCGCTAAAAGGAGGATCCTAACAGTGAGTGGATGTGATCATGACTGCACAGGGCAGCATATAGCTGGTGTCATTAGCAGGGGTTACAGATGTAACTTGTTTCTATTGCTGTGATGGGTGACCAAAGGCTAAGTTGCCAACTTCAGCAAATTAAAACTCAGGAAATCTAGTCATTTGATTTTTTTTTTAATCGTTTAATGCTGTTTTGGGTTTTTTCTCTTCTTTGTTTTGTTTTTTAAGGAAAGATGCAGGCAGGAAGAGAGAGGAGGAAACACTCCATCTTTATTTAGTTGTTTACATACATTGGTTGCTCCCCCTCAGCCCTGGGTCCCGAACCCTGGACCTTGGGATGCACGTAGGACGGCTCCCAGGTGTACCAGACCACCAGGCCACCAGGGCGCACCCCAGTTACATTTACATTTTAGACAAACAATATTTTTGAATTTTTTTAGTATAAATACATCCTACATGATATTTGGGATTTTCAGGGAGGCAGATTTTTACTTCTGTCCTTTTAAGAGTTTTTGGGCTGAGCCTAAGAATTAAGCTGACATAAAACAGATTAACAGGAGAAAAGCATGCAAATGTATCTAAATTCTATGAGACATAGGCGCTCTCATAAGGAAATAAAGACCCAAGGAAATGCAGAAACCTACATGCCTTTATGCAGAGTTGAACAAAGAGGCACCTGTGGAAAAGTACCCAGGCTACATGGGGAGACTAAAGAAAGATGAGTTATTTTGTACAGATCTGTCTGCCTCCTGGTGTTCACAAACCTTAGGAAAGTGTTTCTTTTTGCCCGGTGTTGCCAGGCATCTTTCACATGGGAGTTTTTATCTCCTGTTTTCAGCAAGAAAAAGGGAGGTTAGAGGGCTTTTCTGTAGCTGCTGTTTTTTTAAGTCCCTTTAGCTCAAAATTATCCTTATGTTAAAGTGCTGTGTTTGGGGTTGGTATATTCTGCTCCCCTTCAGGACACACTTACACAAAAATGTTTTTTGTTGCTTATCCAAAGTTCAAAGTTAACTGTGCATCCTCGATTTTATCTGGAAAACATATGGAGAACAGCTTATTGACCAGCTGGGGATGACAGCGATGCAGGGCCAGGAAATGGCTCTGAAAAGGTTGTTTAAAACGGAACTGAACGTGAGAATGAGTGTCAGGACTGCTGGGAATCCTGCTGGGGCTGCAACTGCTTGTTGTCTCAGGCCTTTGTTTATCAGTAAATCTTCGGGCCTCCTTAGGACTCCCAGTCAGTCTCTCTTCCCTCCAGGTCTTCACACCCCATCATGCCTGCATCTGCCCAGATGCTGCCCTCACTGAGAATATATCGAGTGTAACATTCATACCACCTGTTGCATCCCCACCGGGGACCAGGAGCACGCCGGGCGCTCTGACGATGTGAGCTAACATAGTCTTCCGGTTGGTCTGACCTCAAAGGCCAGTTTTTCCCACTGCACCCTGCGATGGCCCGTTCAAAGACGCAAGCATCCAGGATGGTATGAGAAGGATCAGGAGTGGACATGGCGTGTCCTCAAGTGACCTCCCACAGTGTCCAGGCACTGCATGAGTGTCACCAAACTATTGTGAAGGAGCTAACTGTCTCTTCCCCCAGGCACACAGATTAAGCGGTGGAGCAAAAAATTTGAAAATAGCCAGGTCTATCTCACCTCAAAGTCTGAGTAACTTTCCCTCCTTTGGGCATAGGCATTGTGAGCAACATATACGTGTGTGTGTGCGCACACACACACTCCCATTCCCTTCCAGCCTTCAGAATAGAGTTTTCCGATGGTCTATAGGTCTCCTCTCTTGGGCTGGGTCTAGGGCCTTGGAGATGGGCACACGCCAGTATGCTTGCCTTGGGCTGGTTTTCTCAGGGGGCTGTGCTGTCTGCCTGCTCCCCCTCAATTAGCAACTTCTCCTTCCTGTGCCAGAGCCAGTGTCTCCAGGGGCTGCAGGCAGCTGGTTTCCAGGCCTTTAGGCCTTTGGCAGGAGTGGTAGGGGTGTGGCTGGTGAGAGGAGGCAGGGCTGGCGCAAAAAGGATTAAGAAATCCTAGACCTGGCTCACCGGCTGGTGCACATGCTCTATGATCTCTAGAGTCAAACAGTATTAAAAATGCAAGAGACCTTAGAAGCCATCTAGTTTTAGCTCATTTCACAAAGAGAGAAGTAGAGACCCAGAAGCAGAAACGAGTTGTTGAGACCACTCATCAGCTAATGATACAAAGTTTAGAAGCCAGGTCTCCTACCTCCTGGCCCAGAGTCCCCACGACACCACATCCATGCTTATGGACTGGCATATGTCCTAATTAAACAGAAACAAAAGAACCTTAGTTTAGGGAAAGGATTGAGACCTCTAATGAAAAGGCCAAGCATTTCCACTTTCTGGGGACAGGAGAATATTCAGTGGATGACATTGGGAAGCCTGAATTATTCTTAGGGGGATAATAAAGATGGGGCCAAAACAAATTCTATTTAGAGTCAAGATTTAAGTGTGATAAATAAAAGCTTAAAAGTTATGTAAGAAATTTTGTTTGGATTGATTTATAATTTTGGAATGGGAAGGCCTTTCTAATCAGGATGGAAAACCCATTAGTTATAAAAGAAAAACTTGATACATTCAACCACTACAATTAAAAACTAAACTTCTATATAAAAACTACCATAAAAGTGTTTTTCTAATGACTGAGGAAGCATATGATTCATTGATATTTCCTTAACTTGCAAGGAAACGCCTATAAATAAATTTATGAAACAATCTAATTGTCATAATAGTTAATAATTAATGATCATTTACTATGTACTAAATACTCTCTTAAGTACATAATTATTTTATTTAAATATCTTAGTAAGTAATCCTATCATATGGGTGATTTTTTATCTCCGCTTTGTAGAGGACAACACAGAGGCAGTTTAAAAAGTAGTCAAAAAATGTAATTATTTAATAAATATCAATGAATATATATATATTTACTATAAAGCCAATAAACACATTGAAAGATGTTTGCTATCACTCATAATTAAAGAAATAGAAAATAAAACTAGAATTGAGACATGATTGTTCACCTCTACTTAGCAAAATGGAAATATTTGCCAGTACCCAAGTTGTAACGGATTTGGGAAACATGCTGTTCTATAACCATTCCTGCCTGAATTCTGAATTCTATCACAGTCTCAGTTCATGCTACCAGAAAGCAAAACATTCCAGCCACATCTGTGTAACTGCCCATGCACTAAAACTCTCAGCCCACTTTCATTTTCATGTTACACTCTGGGCATCTGTCGATGTTTGGAAGAAATCATCACGTGAAAAATACTCTATTGCTTTTGTTCTGGAAAAATTACAACTAAAGGCATTGTCTAGCCTGGTAATCTGTTACTTACAGAGAAAAGACCTACAGAGTAAACTATCTTTAGTATTTATTACCAGGAAACAAATTACCGCTCCCAAAGACCTAATGTTTTATTTTACCAAATAATGATAATTATGTGGCTCATTCTGTGTTTGCTTGTTTTTTGACTCGCCTACCAGGAAGCTCAGAGGCATATTTAATAGTTCCTTACAGCAACAACATAACTGGGGTGGCTGACATCTGATTTCTTAGCGCAATCTGACCTCATTTTGGCTCTTAAAATCCCTTTTCCTCTTCAATAAATTTCTCTCCTTCCATTTGCTTTTTAGTTTTCTAATTCTAGCTTAACAAAATTATTGTAAATGTGTACTAAATTGGAGGCTATTTCAATAACTTTTGGAAGCAGGTGGGATATAGATAACAAAGAGGCAGTCAAACCCGCTCATTTTAGAAAGGAAAAATTCAAATCCTTTAATGATTAAATGGTTTACTCCAATAACTCTTGCTAATTAGCACTTACCTTTGTGACCAGGCAAATCCATCACTTTCATACTCTCCTTAGAATTGTATTTATCTTTGAGATCCTGATGGCCAGATCTAAGTCAGATATATGTTTGGTGCTCAATAAACGTATATTGGTTGAAAGCATTGTAAATGCTAAGAGAAAGAGACTTCTTTTGCATGGAACTGAATTAGCAATACAGCATGGCCTCCACCTCTGGTCTCACCCTGCCACACCCTAGGCCCTCCATCACTCAGTACTCTCAGGGCTGGGGCCCAGAGTAATCAATCTGCCTCACTCCTCCACTCTGCCTTTATCTCCACCCTTCCGCCTTGGCCCTTTGCCTGGCACAATCAACTTCCAAATCTTTATGAGTTTCACCCTAGGTGAAGAGTGGCTTATCTGTCCTCCAAGTCTAGCCGTGAGATGCCCTAGGGGTAGGAAACAGCATCATCTTTTGAACCTGTGCATCTCAACGTGGGCTGCTCTTTAGTGATGATAATAAGGAGGAGGAGAAGGATCTGAGGTCATAGCTGTCTCTGATTTTGAAACCCTTAGTAGATATGTGTTGAGCAGAGGGGACAGCAGAGATTGACAGGTTTTGTCTTCCTCCACTTTCCTATCCTTCCGTACTTGCTAGGAGGCAGAAGAGATACAAAGGGGAGGTCAAGCTGGACCCTGCAGAAGAGATGAAGGGGAGAGGGCTTTCTCTGCCAGGCCATCTCCTGCTGTGCCTCACACTGAGCCAGCCTCTCATTGACCACTACCCTGTCCCAATCCCCATCTCCCCACCTGGCTCTTCTCCTGAGCAGGCTCTGTAAAGATGTATAGAACGAAAGCTGAGGTCTAGCAAAGGCCATCTGACCCAGATTTCTTGATGGGCAATGAGTGTTGAGAAACAGTGACCAGCCAAACTGAGCTTTTAGGTAGCCATACTTGCCATGCCTCTGATAAACAGAGTAGCCTCGGACTCGGGGCCAGCTGATCTTCATCTCATATTCTCCAATAAAGCTCAGCTGGAGCATGGCTGGAGAATGCCTCTGACTTTCTTCATCATGCCCAGAGTTTTAGAGCCATGACCTATGAGGGCTGGAGTACTGGGCTTGGGGCCAGTTGTTAATGACGTTACTGCACATCTCAACCACTCTGAGTCTGTTTGTAAATCGGTAAATTGGGCTAACTTCCAGGATTCACATGAGGTTTCCACCTGATAATGTACCTCTGAAAACTTGTAAATCACAGATCACCATTTAAAACCAAGTTACCACTGTCTTTGGCTCTCTTGCTTAATGCCTCCATAACACCTGCCCCCAACCCCGCAAGGACAAAGTTTCAGTTCCTTAGACCAGAGCCTAAGTTTTTCTGCCTTGCCCTCAGCACCTCTCTCTCTCATCTATTTCCACTTATCTCTATACACCCTTCACTCTAGCCACAGAGCCAGTCACCACCCTGAAAACGACTACCCTTTCATGCCTTAACACCTTTGTACAAACTGTTCCTTCTTCTGGGGATGCCCGCCTTCCTTTGCTGTCTAGAGAATTCCAGCATCATCTACCTTGGCAATACCCTGCTTCCTTGTCTGTCTGCAACCACTGTGGAGTCTGGCAGCCTGGGTTAGACTTCTGGCTCTGCTGCCTACCTCAGGCAAAGTTGCTTAAACAAACTTGGCCTCAGTTTGTTCACCTGAAAAATGGAGATAATAAGACTCAGCCTCCTTTGAGGACAATCCTGTCCAAAGGAGATGCTTTTCTCTTCATTCTCACCCATGACTGCATATTCATTATTGCACCCCACATGAGCATGAGCGTTAGGGGGATAGAAGAAATGGTTCCATGTGATCTCCCTGTTCTGGTCTCTGTATATAAAGTGTTTGCCTTACATCACCTGCTCCAAGGTCCGGTCTGCTTTAGATAGGATGCGTAGGCAAACCAGGACCACGGAAAAGGCAGTGTGTACCATGATTCAGCTGAGGCATGGATTCCCCACTGTCCTGTCTCCTTCGGTAACAGAGCTACTGGCTTGGATAAAAAGGGCTGATGTGGAGTCTGAAATTTCTTAAACTCTGCTGGCTCTGTGAGAAATGACTCAGCCCATTGTACCAGGTCTGCTCTTGGTCTAAGTATTGAAAAGTTATCAGTCATACTTTGGTTTAAAAAAAAGTTAACAGGCAAATTAACAAGGTATCAAATTATTAAATAAAATATGTTCTATAAGTCTACTTTCATCATGACAGGTTTGTTTTTGTTTTTTTAAAGGAAAGCTGCAGCCGGGAATAAAGGTGAGTAGGCAGGCAGACAGATTTTTATTTTTATTTTTATTTAGTTGCTCGTTTTGGCTGTCCCCCTGACCCTAACTTGGGTCCTTGGGATGTATGTGGATTATGTCTGATGACCTTATCTGCTAGGCCACCAGGGTGTGCCCATAATGACAATTTTTGAAATGTGTAAATCCATGGTTATTATATAGCTGAAAGTTGACAGAACAGCAAAAGACTGAATTTAATTATTATTGCACTTCTCTAGGCCTATTGTTGATGGGCGAGCAATAATAAATGAATGCATAATTATCCATCATTCTTAAATGATTATATGTTTATTCAGCAACATTTCTGTTTCTTGTCTTTGTCATAGGAAAGCATCAACTATATGGTTATGATAAAATTTTCACATAATTTGTGTTCTATTGATAGTCATACTAAATTAGACAACCTTCCTTGAGTCATTATAGTTTTAATTTTTATTGACTTCAATTGGAAAAATTTCACTTTGCTGAGGCTGGAAGTTATCCATATAGTTCTTAAAGCAATACTTAGATTAAGAACTAGACAACAAATTTTATGTATCATATACAAACAAAATAATGATAGCATGTGATACATTGTTGCTGTCACAAAAAATGACAAAATGTTTTTGTTTTTTCATAAACTGCTATTTCTTGTATCATAAAATTTTTGAAGCAATATCTAGATCTACTGAACAACAGTTCTCAAACATTTTTATGTTCAAACTCCTTTCTACTTTTAAAAATTATTGAGGTGTGCCCTGGTGTAGCAGCGTTTAGGTCAATTGCCTCTGAAGATTGCAGGCCACTACTTCTGTGTTTAAGTTGACAGTCTAGGGTGAGTAACCAGTATGAACAACTAAGTGGAAATAAAAATAAAATGCTTCTTTTAAAATTTTTCTTAAAGAAATTATTGAAAAAAATGGTTCACCCTGGTGGCCGAACATAGTTCATGTTCATCCCAAGGACCCAGATTTGAGATCCGGGGTCAGGGCATCAACCAAGATGGACAACTAAATAAAAATAAAAAAGAATGTTTCCTCCTCTCTCCTCCTGCCTGTGTGCCTGTGCGTTTTCATTCCTGCCTGCACCTTTCGTTTAAAAAATTATTGAAGACCCCAAAGAGCTTCTGTTTATGTAATTATAACTATCAATATTTATCACATTAGAAATTAAAACTGATAACTTTTGAAACACAGCACACACACACACATTCCATCACTTATTAGATGACATCACATTCCAAGCAGCATCTGGAAAGCACTGTGCACTCTTGAGAGAATTGGCTTGAAAAGAGCAAATGACATCTCTGCAGTATTTTGAGAATAGTTTAGACAATAAAAGTACAACCCAATTAAAAGTGAGCAGATCTGAACAGACACTTCTCCAAAGAAGATATACTGATGGGCATGGACAATGGGCACATGAAAAAGCACTCACCGTCACTTATTATTAGGGAAACGCAAATCAAAACCACAATGAGCTAGCACCTCACACCTGTCAGAATGACCTACAGTGAAAAGACTAGAAACAAGTGTTGGGGAGGGTATGAAGAGAATCCCTGTACACTATCGATGGGATGGTAAATGGATGAAGCCACTTTGGAAAACTTTTTGGAGACCCCTGAAAAAGTTTAAAATGTTGTATGACTCAGCAATTCCACTTCAAGGTATGTATCCAAATAATATTAAATCACTTCTTTGAAAAGTATATGCACCGCTGGCTCCTGTGTGCTCATTGCAGCATTTATACAAGAGCCAAGAAATGGACACAACCTAAGTGTGTCCATTGATAGACGACTGGATAAAGAAGAAAAGAAGACATGATTATATATATATATATATATATATGAATATATATATACACACAATCAACTATTCAGATATTTTTTAAAAAAGATAAAATCCTGCCATTCATGACAACATGGCTGGAACTAGAGGAGATTATGCCAGGTGAAGTATATCAAATGAACGACAAATACAGGTGATCTCATTCATATGTGGAATATAAAGAAACAAAGCAAAGAAGCAGACGAAACAAAACAAAAACTAACCCTTGGACACTGACCACAGAACTGACGTTACCAGAGGGTAAAGGGCAGTGAGGTTGGGAGCAAAGGGTCGTGGTGGAGGAATATTAGAAATTTGATGAAGAGTGAATCTGCACATCGGAAAGTTATATTGTATTATAAATCAATGGTAGCTCAATATAAAAGAAAAGAGGCATGCCCTGGTGATCTGGTGGTTTAGTTCACTGCAACACAGTCCACATATATCCCAAGGTCCGCAGTTCAAGAACCAGGAAGGTGGGGCATGGGGGTGCCGAATAATCACTTCAAGATGAACCCCTAAGTAAACTGAAGTGTTTGTTTCTCCTCTATTCCTACCTGCCTGCCTGCTCACCTTCATTCTTGCCTGCACTTTCCTCTAAAAAGAAAAAAGCTTTTTTTTTAACCTCATCACCCTCTGAAAGGCACAGGAATCCCCAGAAATCCTCTGAGTACATTTTAAGGATTACTGCTGTAGAAACAATGTAAAGAGTTAACATCAAGGTCTCTACATGTTACTCCAAGACCTATAGGTATATAAATAGGAGTTCTAAGAGTTACTTTAAAAAGCATTCCTCAACTGCCACATGCAATTTCCATAAATGCCACACTCATTCAGGAGCACGTGCAGAACCACATGTTGGAACATGAAGCAAAGCAAGAAAATGGACACTGGCATTTCTGGAATGAACGGGAGTTCACTAAATGTCAAGGAGGTGAGTACACGTCTCCTGGCTGTGCTGACAAAGGCTGCATTATGTGCACTTTGGAGTAAGGCAGGTGAGTAGTGTGAGCACCAAGTGCTTTTCTTCTGACATAGAAGGTTCAAGGCTTCCGCATGGACAAACCTGGGTAAGTTACTAGCTTCTCAAGGGCTCACTTTCATCATCTGTGAAAGGGCGTAATAATCCTGGTACTACCTCCTCAAAGTAAAAGGGATAATCTCTATAAAGCATGTAACACTAAACACATAGAAGACCCTCCATAAATGTTAACTATTTACAGTCACACATCACTTAAAGATGAGAATATGTTCTGAGAAATGTGTTGCTAGGCGATTTTGTCATTTGTGAACATCACAGAGGGTAATTACACAAACCCAGATGGTGTACTACTACACAGCTAGGCTATATAAGGATCACCATTGTAGATGCTCTTCTTGGTTGATCAAATAGTCTTAGTGCAGCACCTGGCTTTACTCTACTAGGTAGGTAATTTCATATGGAGCAGACAGATTTCTTATACATCATCTCCTGACCTGGCAAGGACCAGGACTAAGTCTCGCATGTAAACTCTAGAACCGAACTCCACACCTAACGCACAGCACCTGCTCGCCAAACAGGTGAATGAATGAATGAATGAATGAATGAATGAATAGTTGAATGAATGGAAGTTCTTTCTTATGGCTAAAGCAGTAGACCTTTTGCCTACTGGTAATATGGAACTGCCTTGCTTCTTCAGCTAATATGTACTGAAAACCAAGTTCTTGCCTTCCTCCTCTGAGCTCTTAGCTCTGTTCTGTTGCTGAAAGTAAAAAAGAAATTTCTTTCCAATTCTTAGTTGATCCATTGATACTTCTTCCCACCAGGCCTGGAGTCACTGAATTTTCCCATGAAAAATAAAAAACTTGGCAAAATGGGATTTTCTCTCTCCTATGTTATCTAAATTAATGTTTATCTTTATTTTTTTTAATTGGCTAGTACACATTCATTGTATAAAAATAACTTTGAAACAATAGTAAACAGAGTGACATTTTAGCCTGTCACCACTCAGATATACAGGAGTTAAGAATGACTTTTTTGTTCAGAATAAAAATTTTTATTGTTAATATTCTTTTCCACTTAATGTAGCTTGAACATCTTTCCATGGGACATTCTCTTCCCACAATTGCAGAGACCTTTGTCTGGTTTTCATTTTTTCTCTGTTATAAATAATGCTGCCCTCACCATTCACTGCTGGGAACATTGCAAACATTCACTAGTTTGCAATAAATTTAAAAAACACATTTTCAGTATTCAGTGGGATGGTAACCTTTAAGGGAACCTGCTTTTTGCCATATCCTTGTGTGATCTCCTAACCAGAGCCAGTCTAGTCTCTCCAGAAGTCGTGTGTGTGGCCTAAACTGACATTCAGAAGCAACAAGGTCTAGTGCAGTTTGATCTGATGTTTTTGTTTTGTTTTTTGTTTCCAAACTTACTATGATAAATATGAACTACTTTTTTATTGACATGTCATTCACAGAACATAAAATTCCCTCTTTTCAAGTGTATAGTTCAGTGGTTTTTAGTATATTCATAAGTTTGTGCCACCATCTCCACTACCTAATTCTGGAACATCTTAATCACCCCCACCAGAAATTCCACACCTATTAGTAGTCATTCCTCATTCTCCCTCTCCCTCTTCCTGCCCACTGGCAACTACTGATCTACTTACTATCTCTGAGAATTCGCCTTCTCAAGATATTTTATAAAAATAGAATCATAAAATCGGTGGCTTCTCCTGATTAGGTTATTTCACTGGCATGTCTCCAAGATCTGCCCAGGCTACATAACATGTATCAGAATCTCCTTCCTTTTCAAGACTGAGTAATATTTCATTATATGCATACATCACACTGTATTTATCTATTCATCTGTTGATAGATACTTGGGTTCTTTTTACCTTTTCACTGTTGTTTTCAATTATTTGGGGTATAGGTTGGAATAGTAGTGAAATTACTAGATGATAGGTATTTCTATGTTTAACATTTTGAGAAACCACCACATTGTTTCCGGCAATGCATGAGGGTTCCAGTTTCTTCATATCATTGTCAACTCTTGTTAATGTCTGTGTCTTTTATTACAGTCATACTAGTGCATATGAAATGGTATTCCACTGTGGTTTTGATTTGTGTTTTCCTAATAATTAATGATGTTGAAAATCTTTTCAGGTGTTTATTGGCCTTTTTCTATATGTTTATAGAGAATATCTATTATAGATAGATATCTTTAGAGATACGTCTATTCAAAATCTTTGCTCATTTAAAAATTGGGTTTCCTTTTTATTGATTTCTAACTATTATTTACATATTTTAATATCAGACTCTCATCAGATATACAATTTGCAATTATTGTCTTCTATTAGTTGTTTTTTTCATTTTCTTGATGGTATTCTTTGAGACACAAAACATTTTAATTTTGATGACATCTAACTTATTCTCCTTTTGTGTGTAGTGCTTTGAATATCATATCTAAGAAATCATTGTCTAATTCAAGGTCAAAGAGACGTACCCATATGTTTTCTTCTATGAGTTTATAGTTTTATCTCTTACTCTAAGGTCTTTGATGATTTTTATTTCATTTTAATATAGGGGTTCAAATTCTGTGTGTGTGTGTGTGTGTGTGTGTAGCTATCTAATTATCCTAGAATGATTTTTTGAAAAGATTGTTATTTCCTCTTTCCTCATTGAATTGAGCTGGCACCTTTACCAAAAATCAATTACCCACAAACGCATAAGTTTATTTTTGGAGTGTCAAGTCTATTCCATTGATCCACCATATCTATTCTATGTCAGCCCCACAAAGTCCTGGTACTTGAGACAGAGTTCCACTGCAGCTTTGTCAGATTAAATCAGGAAGGGTGGCTCCTCCAGCTTTATTCTTTTTCAGGATTGTTTTGGCCATTCTAAAGCATGAAATACTTCTATAGAAGGAAAAACATATCTTGCTATGAATAAAAGCCTACCCATCCAACCCATTCCAACCCCAAATCCACTTCCTCTAGAGAACTTACCCCAGACTCTCCAAACAGGATCTGTCTTCCTCTGGCCATTTCTTTAGTACTGTTCTTATAGCAGCTTGTAGTTTCATGAGGCTATTAGGATTACCAATCTCACCAGAAGATGAAATCATTTGCAGCACAAGTTGGGTCTTATTTTTGTGAAAATATTTCCCACAGTTCCAGGCACAGAGCCTGGGACTATGGTGGGACTACTATATGCTAAATGAATAAATGAACAACAAATAAATAAGTAAATGCTACTGAGTCACTCATATAGTTCATATTCTGATCAGAACCTGGACGAAAACATCTTTAACAAAGAAGGGCTTAGGAAATGCATTCATTAAATTCAAGGTTACACCTCTATTGACAAGTATAGTCATGTGTTGTTTCACCTAAGGTTTCCTTAGCTTATTATTGTCATTATAATGTTTGTCAATAAGAGAAAAATGTGCCCAATTTACTGCAGGAATTAGGTATGAATTGCATACTCAAGCATTCCATAGCCAGTGCCTGGCTTCAATCAATACTGTAACACAAGGACAGGTCTTATCAAAGCATCACATTCTGAATTTGCCTAAACTAAAAGATTAGCCTTTGAATTAGCACTCCAAACAGGGTTCTTAATTAATCTGCTAATGACTTTCTTTCTTCAGAGGGATTAGCCCCAATCAATCCTAATATATGCTCCCAGATCAATATGTACACTTGTGTCCCTTAAACAATCTTGGAGCTGGGGTGAGTGCTCCCTCGAGAAGACACCTCTAGGAGTGGAGCCGGCACACACACTACTCGTGAGTCAGGGGGTTGAGTGGGAGGAGAGCAGTGATTCTGCTTGGGAGGCAGAGAGGTGTCAGCCACATCAGACTTTTGAACTGAGTCTGGAAACCTGCCTAGGATGTTGTCAGGCAGAGACAAGGATTGGCCGAATTCCAGCAAGGTGAGCAAGGTGTTCCAGGCAGATGGAGTGGCTAGAGCAAAGGCATGTTCACAGGCACGTACTTGTGCCCATATGCATTGGTTCATTCACCCCTCTCCCAAGAACTGGGCCAGTCAGAAACTGTCTGGAAGGTACATTGTGTCTATCTGAGTCCACACAGCACTCAAATTCCCACCAGACTCCACGTTCCAGCTGTCTTTTTCTCAAGAGGGCACCTGTTTCTGCAGTCCTGAGTCCCTTCCCATCAGTGCAGATCCTTTTTCTGTCACAGGCTGACTGTTCCCCTCAGGGACTTCACTCACTGCAAATGAATCCCAGGAGACAGCATGAACTGAAGCAAAGGTTACAAGTCCTGATGAAGCTTGAGTGTTGCAAGATGCAGAATTTTCCACCTGTCCCCACTGGAGCCTTTGATTGGTCAAGCTATAGGGACAGGGTAGCTTTCTCTAGTAGTTAAAGCATTGCTTAGAAGCTGTCCAATGTGTTTTCCCTCATCAGTCAGTGACAAGTATTTGTCATTTTATTTGTCATTGTATTTTAATTTTTTAAATTGATGTATTACAAACATCCAATAAGATCATGTGTCATTTGTATACAGCCTGATGTATTTTCATCAACTGAAAACACCTGTGTAACCAGAACCCAGCTCAAAGGACAGAACATGACAGGCACTTCAGGACTTCTCTCGTTTTCCCTCCAAGTCTCCATCTCCCCAAGGATACCCGTTGTATTGGTTTATGACAGCACAGATCAATTTTGTCTGATTTTGTACTTTTTATACATGGAAGCACAAGATATGGACTTTCTTGGCATTTATTATTCTTTTTTTTAAAGGAAGTGTGCAGGCAGGAATGAAGGCAAGAAGGCAGGCAGGTAGGAAGTGTCAGGACCCCCACAAAAGCAAGCCTTAGGCCAGGGATCAAAGTTCATATATCAAGGCAGTGAATTGTCCCTGGCACCACCTGGCCAAGGAATGCAATCACCTGTATCAATAAGGAAAGCCCATGGACAAGTCTGACATGCGAGAGTGTCCCAAGTGTAGTATGTGACCAGGATATACCCTCCACAAAGGAACAAAGGAATGGCGTCGGTTGAAGAAGCCCACCAATAACTTCAAAGGACAATTTCACCTTATCCAATCAGGAACTGAAAACTGGCCTGGTGACCCTCTCGCCATCTTCCTTCCTCACCATGTGGGTTTTTTCATTAAAAACCCAGGCCAACAGCAAGGCAAATGGAGTCTTAGTCATCTTTGGCTGGCTCCATTCCCTCTCTCTGTTCCCCACTAATAAAACCCCAACTTGCTTACTCAATGCACTTGTCTGATATCTGAAGCAACCCTGAACCCATAGGGTCTGGACCTCCCTTGGTCACCTCCATTCCTTTACCTTCTAATTACCTCTCTGCTTGCTCGCTCGCCTAACTCTGTCATGGGTTCTTTGAGTGACCTGAAACCCCACATTTATGGTGCTGTGACCTAGGTTTGGTAGTCTCGATATCTCCTTGTTTTTGTAGACACCTTCACAGGATGGGTAGCAGCCTGCCCTGCCACCTCTGAAAAAGTCCATGAAGTATCTACAGCACTCCTCAAAGAAATCACTCCCAGATTTGGCCGCCCTACCTCTCTCCAATCCAATAACAGCCCCGCATTATTTCTCAGATCACTCAAGAGATAGCCTCAGCCCTAGGCATCAAGTGGCACCTCCTACCAAACTCAGGCCTTCATAACCAAATCATCTCTCTTGCTTCAGTTGTCTTACCCTTTCTCATCCTCCTTCTGTTTAGTCCCTGCCTTATACAGCTTCTAGTTAACTTCATCAGAAGGGATGCCACCAGTATCACTAATCATAACCTTCTCTTACAGGAAAACAGGTTTCAATCCCTCAAGGTGCCCACTCTGCCCCCCACTCAGTGGGAAGTAGCAGTTGAGATGGCATGACCTTTTCCCCCCTCATCTTTTATTAAAAAAAAAAAAAAGGCAAGAATGAGACGAGGCAAAAGAAAACAAAAAAATGAAGGTTGTCACTTTCCGGCCAAGCATGAAAAATGGAACGTTTTGTATTTCGAAACAAGACCAGATGTTGTTCAACCCCTCCTGTCAAGGACAGACCCTCCTCTTAAGACATCCTGACTCCCTACCCCGCTATCAACAGCATGCCAGGTGGCCTTATCAGGATTCCATCCCTACCCTGGCCTTGCTTGCCTGAGACTTCTCCTTAAAAACCTCTCTCCCTGAGCATAGGATTCGGATTGCTCCTTCTGCCTCTTCTCTGAAAGGAGCTTTCCCAGCCTTCTCTTGGGACAATAAAGTTTTGCTTAAAGCCCATCTGTCTCCCTTGTCTCTGCCTCTTATTGTTGAACCGGCTTACAGGAAGAGAGGAGGAAAAAGCATTTTATTATTTTATTTTTATTTAGTTGTTCACATTTGTTCTTTCCCGCCCTCCAGACCCAGGACACAAATTCAGTTTCCTGGATTGCAGATGGACTGTGCTCTGTCAGAGGCAGCTGACCTAACTGCTACTCCACCACAGCTTGCTGAATTTACTTTTGAACAGGTAGATTAGTTAACGATTTTATAGAGGGAAAACAAGAGGGTGTTTGAAAAACTGGCTCTCATGAGAAATAGGAATGCACAAATTTATGTGGGGCAAATCATGTTGTGGGGTAATGTGAGAACATGACACATGCCCAGTCTTGAAAGTGGGCTGTTACCTGGCCAGCACTGAGCACATACCTGAACGTAACAGGTGGACTTTCTTGGATGATAGCAGCCTGTGCTGCACTGACTGTACCTGAGATGTCCTGCCCTGGAATTTTAGTATTCTTGCCTATTCAGTTGTTCCTGACTGCTCACTACCCTCCCTTGGCTGTTATCCCCTTTAAAAAAAGTCCCATTCCTTCCTGACAGTAGCTTTCCAGAAACATACCCAACTGGCTCACCAACAAGTGAGCACAATAAAGGCCATGTCCTTGCCACCTGTGTCTTCTTGTGATTTCCTCAGACCATCTACTAGGCAGAACATTACCCTACCAGAACGTGAACACCTGCATAACACATGTGTATGAGAGTCTCTGTGGTCCCTGAGAGGATAGAGAGAACAGGGGCCCTGGTGGAAAGTGCTCTGGTCTAATAGTTGAGGACTCATGTTCAAATGAGATATCCATCTGCAGTTTGCTGTGCAAGCTTGGAACATTTCTTTACCTCTCTGAACTTCAGTTGCATTCTCTGCAAGGTTGGAATGGATAATAGTTTCCTACCTTTTCATTATTAAAAATACCTTCTTTATCTGTCCCCATTCCCACCGCCATGGACGTCATGCTTTGAAAAATGTTGCCAACTGAGCAGTCAGCATGTAAGTAATGATTAATTTGTTTCTCCATTTCTTGTTAATGGAGGTCTGTAAGGAGCAGACTCAGATCTGCAGCAGACAGCTAGCGGTGCCACCCCAGTTGATAGAATTCCAGTAGAAAGTAGAGGCTTTTTATGGCTGAGTTCCTCAATGGAAGCCTCATGTCGGGGAAACAGGCAGAGCCTGGTGCATCCAATGAATTATAGGGAATAGTTCAAGAAGCCCCACTGCAGCCTTCATGCAGTCCTGGACGCAGGGACCATGCAGGAGACAGGCAATCACTAACTTTCCTTCCAGCTCTGATCGGACCAGTCTGGGGTTGCCCGGATCCCCTGGAATTGATGCAGAACTGTGGAATGGAAAACCCACCGCTGGGGAGGGCCGACCTCTTAATCTGACCTGTGTCCTTTGCCCCAGTAGACTAGACAGCCCTTGGGGGCCCAGGGCAGTCCAGTTTTGCTCCAGGGACTATTGCCTTTGGAAACTGGTGACGGAATGTGAATCCCTGGAGCACTATAATGCTGCTGCTCCAGGCAACTCCCACCAGCCCAGGGAGAGAACTCCAAGTCTCTTGGGTTTTGGTTTTTATGTTTTTGTTTTAAAGAAAGGTGCGGTCAGGAATGAAGGCAAGTAAGCAACCAGGAAGAAAGGAGGAAGAACCGTTTATTTTATTTAGTTGTTCATCTTTGTTGTTCCCCTTGGCCTGGGGACATGAACCCAGACCCTTGGGATATATGTGAGCTTGCACCAGTGGCAGTAGACTTAACCACTAAACCACCAGAGCATGCTTCTAGTGTTGCTTTGGAACGTGGCCTGGCACCTCCAGTCCTGGCTGCCCAGAACTGGGGTTCTGGGGTCTTACTCTCTTCTATGCATCCATCCAAGGGCTCTCTTCTTTCCAGCCTTGTCCTCATTTCTTCATTTCTGTCCATGATCAAAGGAGGTGATAAAGTCTGCTTGAGGAAAGGAATTGTGCTTGCTAATGGGAGCAGAACCACATCCTGAATAAGTCAGAATTAGTCTAGACCTGGAGGTCAGGAGAGAGGGATCTGGGTAGGGGTGCAAAGAGAGTTTTTTGACAAAGGGAACACATACACGCATATGTTAGGATGTGTTCGGGGCAGGGTGTGCATTGCAGCTGGGATGGTCTCCATGCAGTATTCTGGGTAGAAGGAAGCTGTGCGGGGCACCCAGGGATCACCTCTAGAGGAATGAAGTAACCAGAAATTCTCCAGGGTGATGAGGTGGGGAGGGGAAAGGGATGAATTTAGATGCGGGTAGAATGCACTGGGGTTGCTGAGAACTCACAAGTTGATATGAAGACATTTAGAAGGTTTGGTTGGACAACTGAGGAAGACAATGGGATGGCCAGCCCATCGACCCAGCATATGATCCATTTTCACTGTTTTCAAGGCAAGTTACTGGGTCCCTGTACAATGAAGAGCAGCAGGAATTGAGAGGTAAGGCTGAAGGTGTTACTTTGGAACAAAGAAGTGCTTGCCTGCCAGGTAAGTCCAGTTAGGCTTCTTTCAAGAGAAGTATTTCTGGGACAGTGTGAGTTTGTTTGGTTCTAGGGAAAACATTTAAGCATGTGCTATGACTTGTGCAACTCTGGAAAATAAGGATGAATACCTGCAAGCCCTGTCCTGAGGGAGCTGACACTGTAATAGAGAAGACAGATAATGCCTCAGGGGAAGGGGATAGAGAGAGAGAGAGAGAGACTATGTTGGGGGGGGGGTTATCTGCATCAGCGACATCTGAATTACTCTTGACAGATGAATACATCCCCAAGGCTAAAGTAGGCACATACTCAGAGGCTCAAAGATCCTGTGAGAATCTGATGAGTTATGGACTATTTCTCAGAAACACGCAGGTGCTGCACGCACAGCGTGACTTTCATGGGCCTCCGAATGGAATCCCCAGAAAAGGCCTTGGAGCCCATAAGAGCACAGAGGGATCAAGAATATCCACCTGTGGGGCAAAGATGAGTCCCAAGGGCAAGCACTCCAGCCAGGGCACAGCCTGCCCTTGGGGAGTGGAGGCAAAAGCATGACTCACAGCTGACCAGACCGCTGGAGGGAGAGGGGACTGGTCTGCAATAGGAGCTGGTTTCCCGAGACCAAGCTGCGCTGAGGGTGTGACTGTGGGTGAGGGGCTCACGACGGATGAGAAACTCCTCCAGGAGCCGGGAAACTCCTAAATTAGAGTAGCATCTCACCGTGGGGGTTAAGTGCAATGGCTTCAGGGTCAGCACACCTTGTTTTCAGCACTAGGCATGATTATTATCCCTTTGAAGATGACCCAAACATCCTTGAGCAGTGGTGTCTGGGCGAGAGGATGTGAAAGGTCAGCACTGTCCAGGCGGCTTTCTCAAAGTGTGTTGCTACCCCTCTCTACATAATTCAAACAATGGAACCTTCCTGGGGGCAGGAGGAAGGGGCGGTAGTGGGCATTTATATTTCAAAAATCCCAGGTGGTGCAGCAGTTAGTTCAATTGCCTTCAAAGCCAAATACCCCTGGGTTTGAGACCCAGGCCTGGGGTGAAACAATCAGTGTGAACAACCAAATTAAAAATACATAAAGATACTTCTTCCTCCTCTTTCTTCCTATCTGCCTGCCTACTCGCCTTCATTTCTGTCTGCACCTTTTCTTTAATTAAAAAAAAAAAAAAAAAAAAAAGCCAAGTATTTCCGATCCATCTCTGATATTTGTCTTTCTCCTCCAGAACAACTGTCCAGGAAGGTCATTGCAAAAGGAACAAGACATGCCCTGGTGGTCTCATGCATAAGGCCACCAGTCCACAAATACCCCAAATCCCAAGGTCCCCAATTTAAGACCTGAGGCCAGGGAGGCAACCAAGATGAACAACTAAATAAAATAAAGAAGGTGCTTCTTCCTCTTCTCTCGTACTGCCACACTCCTTCATTCCTGCCTACACTTCTCCTAAAACACTGCTCCTCTGAACCAATGAAACCACCTGCAGCTCAGCCCAGCCCATTCGGTCAACATGTTTCAAATTGAGCATCCACAGTGGATCAGGTGTTAGAGACCCGAGACTCAGCTCTAACATCCACGGTGGGGAAGGCGAGCCAGAACCCTCATCACAACGCAGTGACAGCGCTGTGAGAAGGAAAGCCAGGAGAACTCCAGGAACGCCCAGGAGGGCCAGTTTTATGTCACCAAGGAAGGCTTCTCAAAGGGAGAGCAGGAGGCAGCCAGGTGGGTGGAGGAAGGCTTTCAAGAAGCCACCTGTCTGCAAGCTGGAGGCAGGAGAGATAAAGGCTGTGGGGATGTAGTTCGATCCCAAGTGTGATGAGAGAGGAGGCTGGAGAGACCATGGGGTGGAGTTTATCCTGCAGATAATGGGGAAGAGGTAGTAGGAGGTGCTCTGAGGGAGCCTAGGGGTGCCTCACACCTGGAAAGAGGGTCATTGGCTGTTCTGGGGACTGTAGCAAGAGATACTGAAGGCCTGAATGAAGAGAGAGTTCATGAGGACAGAGATGAAGGGCTGGATTCCACAGAAACGCAACCTCACCTGCGACTGACCCCTCCTTAGACATCTGTGTCTCCCATTCAGGGCTGGGGGTCCTGCAGAGGAGGCTGTTTTAGAAAACGCGCATACAGACTTCACCATCTGAGCTGAGTCCCTGCGGCCATCCAGCTGTTCCTCCTCCTCTTCCATCCTCTTTCCTCTCTCCTCCTCAGTCTTTCCGGAGTCCTCTGACAGCCTTCCTCTTTCCTCAGCATCTCCTTAAACCTGCTCTATACTGCCTCACAGCCCTGGAAGCAGAGTTCATCCTGTGTGGTGACAGGTCCTCTACTCTGTTCATTAACCTTCTCAAGTCCAAAAGCCTTCCCTCTCCTTTTCAGTCAGCCTTTCCCATAGCCACACCCTGGAGTCTTTCTTTCCGAAAGCGTCTTCATTTCCCAGCTCACTTGCCCCACTCACTGACCACATCCCTCTGAGCTTCTGATTCTTCCTCCCTCATTCCCACCTGCCTGGCCCAGAGTCTTGTTCACCTAGGCCTCCAGGCCCCCTCTCCCCACCTCCACCTTCTCCTCATTCCCTAAGACCCAGGGGCCCTCACACCCTTCTCTGCCTGCCACCCTTCCCATTTGCCCATGCACCCACCCAGCATGCCCTGAGCCGATGGATCTGACCTTTCTGGCTGCCCACTGGGCTACACCCCTCAGAGAATAGCAAGTCACCAGGAAGACTCTGGCCTCTTGCCTCAAACGGCTCTTTCCACTGCTTCCCGCTGGCCCCTCAGTGAAAGCTCTTTCAAAGCCTCTCCAGTGCCCTCAAGTTCCACTTCTCCCAGGCCCCTGAGCAACTGACCTTTTCACAAAGAAAGCAGGAACCCTAAGACAGGAATTTCCTCACCTTCTTGCCACCCCACCTTCATAATTTCAGCATTATCCATGTCTCACCTTCCTTCCTTCAGAAACATGACTCTCTGTCCTGACAACCTGGGTCTGGAGCCCACCTGCTCCCTCTTCCTTGGGCATGAAGCACCATCTGCTACCTGTCTCTGGTTCCTCTCTCCCACTGCACATTCTTCCCAGCTCCTCCCATAGTCCCTGAAATCCCTCTGCTCCCACCTCTACCTCACTTCCCATCTGCTCCCACCCACTGCCTCCAGCCTCTGCACCCCCTAGAACCTTCTCTTACCATCCTAGAAGCACCTCAACATCAAACTCAGCTCATCATTTCCATGCAACCTCTGCTCCTGTACCCCCCATCTTGGTAAAGGGCATCAGGGCCAAATACACACTGGAGTCTATTTTCTCTCCTCTCCCTCCATCTCACATTCCTCCACCTGCCTAGTCCCCTGAGGGATCCCTAATTAGATCCCCAGAGCCCCGGAATCACTATGTCAGGTACCAGGCTCTCACCCTGCAAATTCTTGGCAAGTTACTCATTCGTGTATTTGCTCAACAAGAATTTCTTGGAGAACCCACTCTGATCATTGACTTGACTCAGTCACAGGTCTGGTTCAGACAGTGGCCCCACCTGGCACTTGCCTTCCCTCATCCTAGTACCAGCAACTGACCTGGACTTCACCCTCCAATTCTGTTGCCTCCTAAGCTGCCTGGGAGTTTGCTTCTTCTCACGGTTCTCTCTGGCCTCTGTTGGCCTCATCTTGATGTGGCAGTGGCAATTATGTTGTGGAGTCACGGTGGCTATGAAGACTCCATGGTGGCATGATGGGAAACCATCTCAGACAGGGCTAGGGGGTTGTAACTGTCAGAGATCCCTTAGAGACATGTGTTCATGTATGCACCTGAACTAGTCACAGAGTGCCTACAACGTGCCAGGCCTTGAGCAAGACCCTCGGGATACCTGAGGGAGCAAAAAGCTTCTCCTCAGGAGCTTACAGTTTAGTGGAAGAGACATTCATCATCTATACGTCATACTTATGACAACACAACTGCTCCACTGGGGCAGCACACAGGCCTGCAACAGGGGCCCTTGGCCCTCCCTGAGGAAGTGGCGGTTACGCTAGATTTGAGGGGGCACCCTTGTGGCTCAGGCGGCTGAGACACTGACATGCAGATTGCATACAGCCCGAAGACCTGGGTTCAAGACCCAGGGTCAGGGTGAAAAACCAAAAATGAAGAACGAAATACAACAGATGCTCCTCCTTAAAAAACCAAACAAGACTGAGATTTGAAGGATGAAGATGTATCAACAAAGAAGAGGGGGGATGCCCATCTCAGGCAAAAGCCTGGGCCAGTAGAGGCCCCGGGGGAAGCAGAGGCCCTACTTGGGGACAGAGCTCCAGGGAGGACAAGGACTGCACAGCACATACTTCTTTTAAATTGAAAAACAGCATAACACAAAATCCACCATTTCAGCTCCTTCAAAGTGTGTAACTCATACCACCACTCTCTAGTTTCAGAAAATTTTGTCAACCCAAAAGGAAGCCCTGTGCCCATTAAACAGTCACACCCTATCTCTGTCTGTCCCCAGCTTCTGGGAACCACTCATCACTGTCTTTCCGGATTTGCTTATTCTGGACATTTCCTGTAAAAGGCATCAACAATTTGTGACCTTTTGTGTTTTTTCATTCAGCATAGTATCTGTGAGGCTCATGCAAGTTGGCACGTGTACCACCCTTCATCCGTTTTCACTACCCACTGTCTGGGTAGATGGCATTTCGTCTCTCCAGTCATCTGTTAATGGGCATTTGGGTTGGTTCCTGTTGCTGGCTATTGTGAACAGTGCTGCGATGAACGTGTGTGTGCAGGTTTTTGTTTAAACACCTGATTTCAGCTCTTTTGGATGTAAACCCAGTAGTATCAAGGGTAAGTCTGTGTTGAACTTTTTGAGGACTCTCACACCCTCCTGAGTGCACTCTTTTTTTCACTTAAAAGCAAGCAGTGGTGCTAAGACAGAGTGAAGATGACATCGAAGAGTAAACACTTATTTTCCAATGCTTCTATTTCTTTTCGCCTCTTTTCATTCAAGTTGTTTAAAGTGAAGGAGAACAGGGAGAGAGGGACCATGTACAAAATTCCCCCACACTCTGAGCCCCACCAGACAGAGATCTTGGTCAGTTTTCTTCCCTGATATATCCTGTCTAGCGCATTGGCCTGTGGCTGGCACACGCTAACTATTTGTTTCATGAATAAATTAATACAATGAATTGTTTCAGTTGCCCTAAAATCCCAAGAACACAGACATCCACACCTTCGACTGGAGTGAATGGACTATCATCTCAGCAGTGGGTGTTTCAACAAAGCAAAGGTTTCCCCAGGCTCACAGGGTCCTCCGCCCCGGGGGAAGGCTTGGCGCATCTGTTTTATTTTATTTTTTAAAGGAAAGGTGCAGGTGGGAATGAAGGTGAGCAGGCGGGCAAGCAGGTAGGAAGAGAGAGGAGGAAGGAGCATTTTATTTTATTTTTATTTAGTTGTTCACACTGGTTGCTTCCTCAAACCTAGGGGTTTGAGGCCTGCATCCTTGGGCGGTGACTGACACAATCACTGCTCCACCAGGGCGCCTCATCTGTTTTAAATATTAGCCGTATTATTATAGGTATTTGCTCATAACTGGAGAGCCTGTATGACTTTGGATTCCACAGTCAAGGAGCCTAAGAGTTGGAACTGGAATCCACCTCCTGACCATTGGACAGCCAGGCCTTGGTCCCTTGGCGGTGACAGCAGTCCTTTCATCCCAAGGTTAGTACTCAGTCAGACGTAGGATTCCCAATGGGCCCTCAGAAACACCCTGGAGAGTTGGCAGTTCTCCCATCCCCAGCAGAGGCCAGAGGGAGGAGGGATGAATGGCAGTAGAGCGTGAAAATTGGAGGCTGATATTGAATTGCAGCAAAATGAGCAGAGGATTAGGTGCCCCACCTGGACCCACCCCAAGAAAATACCAAAGTCTGGGCTGGCTCTCACGAGAAGCTGACCGGCCTAGCACCAGGCGGAATTGTGGTTGGATGAGCAGGGGTCATGAGGCGAGTGACTGGGCCCACAGACAGGAGGATGCCACCTTCCTTCCTGGGGTCTCCGCCCTGCCTGGACACCTGTGTCCACAGAGCTCCTCCTGAGTTCTGGGCGGATCAGAGCCAAGCTAAGATGCTACCCAAAACCTGCCTTAAGGTTATGCAGGGAAGAGGGGAATTAGGAACACCCCAAAACACCCAGGCTTCTAGGGTGTGGGGTTCGGGAGACTGCCTTGAGTAAGTCAGGGAAGGCTTCCTGGAAGAAGATGAAGGGTATAAAGCTAGGTTGGGATCTGGGAAGATCCGAGTGTAAATTATGACCTAGCTACTTCCTGGCCATTTGACCTCAAGCATACTGTTCATTTTATAAACATTTTTTTGAGCATCTATTCCACACCAATCATGTGCTAAGTGTGGGGACTACAAAGGTGAATTGGATACAGTTCCTGCTCTCAGAACTTAAACAAACCATTCAGGACAACATGATCAACTCCTTCTGTCAAGAAAATGAAGTAGGGCAGAGGCAGAGAGGCAGTGAGTGGCCTTTTAAAGTCCTCAAACTTCCCTTTCCTGAATCCATAAGATGAGGTTGGTACCCCCTTTCACACACAGCTGAGATGACTGGTTGAGGGATGTGAGCACAGCTGGGTACCTCACACAAGGCCAAGTCAGGCCTGGAGGAGAGGCAGGAGGAAGACCAAGGCCATGTCTCAGAGGAAAAAGGGCCATGGCGCCAAGGTGGGAGGAAGGAGGGCATGATGGCATGGTGGCTAGGAGAGAGACCCTGCTTAGAGTCTAAAGAGGGTCCTGAAGGTCAACCAGTTACTGGGGGTTGGGACTGGGCGTCAGGGCTGTTTAACTGCAACTATTCCATGACCTTTGTGAGCAAGGTCATGGAGCCTCCTGCTGTTACCACTCCCTTCTCTGATAATGACCCCAGTGCAGACTGGCCCCGGGTCCATAGCTCTTCTCTCCCTATAGGGTGCAGACCCCAGCTCTCCTGGGCCAGCTGGCAAATACTTCCCTGCTCCACCCTCCATCTGGAGGGGAGAAGCTCCCAGGGAGGGGGAAGCCTAGGGAGCCAGGGGTCACCAAGGCACCACTGACTCTTCCGTGGGGGCCCAACCTAGTCAACCTCTCCCAGAGGCGATGGGGAGAAAGTCAGGGACTCAGGGAGCTCTGTCCAGCACAGAGCAGTATACCTTCCCGCACCCTCCTCCCAGTGTGTCTCCCCTCCCCCTGGCAAGCACCTGCAGTGGCTCCCAGATGCCCTTCTACCAGAAGGCTTAGTAACCTGCACCCGGGCTCCACCACGCCGCAGAACTGTATGGGATCCCATCAGTCAGTTCGTCCAGCCCGCCCCCGGATGCACAACTCCTGCCACAGCTCTCTTTATCTTAGTGGAATAGAGGAATTTAAAGGATCACATTCAGGAAATAGTGCTTTGTGAAATATTCATGTCAGTGATATCTATATCTGTCTAGATAATGTTTATGGGTTAGGATATTAAATACATGTCACCTGCCGGTCCCAATCAAAAAGGTTTGAAAGTCACTGGACTGGAGTTTGTGGAAGAGTTACCCATGAGAAAATGGCGGCACATGTTCTAGGCAGAGGGGTATGTGTCAGAAATGAAGGGGCTAGAGGGAGGAGGTGTCAAGCTCAAATTCTGACTTTGTCCAGTGGGCCATGGGGAGCCATGGGAGGTCAGGTGAGAGGCCATCTTCTTCATTCCCAGGCCCCACCCTGTAGGCAGAAGGGAGGCTGAGGGAAGCGGCCAGGAACCTGGACCTGCCACCCTCCCCGCCTCTGGGCCTGGACGGTCAGGGCTGCCTAGCCTTCAAGGTGGAGTCTGGAGGAGGATGTCATTCAATCATTGGGGTGAAAGCCTTTATTTCTGGGTCAGACAGATGTGTATTTACAGCTTATCTCACTATTTTCCAGCCTTGTGATTTTAGGCAACTTTTATAGCCTCTCTGTGCCTCAGTTTCCTCCAATGTAAAATGGAGCTAATAAGACTTACTCAAAAGCCCTTGCAAGGATGTGGTTTGTAACCTATATGTTCCCAAGCCTTTGGCCCTATGGGTTCCCCTCTTTTCCTTCACAAAGAATGGGGTTCCCAGATTTAGCCATTAAAATTACAGGACACTCACTTAAATCTGAATTCCAGGTAAGCAACAAATACTTTTTCAATATGTCCCAACTATTGCATAGAATAGATTTACACTAAAAAACATATTTGCTATTTATCTGAAATTCTAATTTACCTGGGCATCCTGTACTTTATCTGGTAACCCTGCATAGAGATCCAATACCTTGAGCCCTGTCATAGAACTGTGTGGCTCCAACATCCTATAATAGTTCCAAGATTTCCTGAGGGGCCTGAGCCCGTTTCCCACCTCTCCTGCTAGCTGCTGCCTACAGCTACTCTCCTCACTCTGTCCCTCTTCACCTAGCCTATGGATCTGCTCCATCCCTTCTCCCCACTCCCCAAAGTTCCAGCCTCACAGATGTAGTGACTGACCACTTCAATGTGGGGAAAATGGAGGACATTTTCAGCTCAGTGCCATGCAGGAAACACGTCATGTCAGTACCGTTCCTGAATCCTGTCTCCTGTGCATGGGCGTCCTCCCCACAGATGCCCTCTTCTCACCCTCTCCTTTCCCAGAGTCTAGACTCCTTCAAACCACCAGCAAACCACACCCAGATCCCAATTTCTTTATTATCAAGCACTATTTCACACTTTTCCTCATTTCTTTCCCATCTTGATTATTTCAGGGGATAAGATAGGGATTCACTTTCACAATCAAAACTTGCTCTTGAAGTCAGATTCCTAGGGTTCTAATTCTACCTCCCTACTTACTAGCCATGTGACCTCAAGAAACTTACTTAACCTCTCTCTGCCGCATCTTTCCCCTCTCTAAAAAAATGGATGATCATATTTAGTTCCTAGGATTGCTGAGGATTAAGAGAATTAATACATATAGAAATTTTTAGAGCAGTACCTGACAGTGAGTACTAAATACATGTTTTATATTATAACTGCCATATTTCATTCATTTTAAGATGCACCCTGCTTTCTCATTTTACAATCATGGCGTCACTCCCTGTGCATATTTCAACCTGGTTAGGTGCGTTCCATGCCTTCTCATTCTTACATCTGTTCCATTTAATTGCTATTTTAAATGTCTTTTAAAAGACTACAATTGTGGTTTCCCAATTAAAATTATTGTGTATACAGAAAATTGTTGAAACAGAGATGCACAGCAAGAATTGGATATTAGTGAAGCAAATAGTTACCACTGAAGAATGACCGAAGTTTTATATTTTTCTTGCAATACGGTCAAGTATTTTACGAGAACTAAGAAAGGAAGAGGCCCAGAAGTAGATGAAACTGTGTTGTGTTTGATTATCAAGAAAAGAGCAAAATGACTGCCCGTCACACGTGAAACAAGAAAACTGCTATAATAAAGCTTACAGAATGAGTGTTTAAGGCCTGGAAAGAAATCATGGAAACAATGCAGACCATTTGTAAGAAATGGCACATTCACCACTACATTCCTGATGGTAAGTCTGTAGAAAAACACTGAGGAGGACACTGAATCAAAAAAGGATTTAAGAAATTTGGACTTCAGTCTTAAGAAATTTTACAACTATTTTAGTCAATCTGTTTTGTCCCTAATTTTTTTTTAAATGCAAGCCTAAGAATGATTTTGGCTTTAAAAACTGATATCTAAATAAATCAAAAAGACTTCTCTCAATAAGTATGAACTAAAAAACAAAAAATGGTAAGAAAGCATTTTTCTTCACTGACTTTTAAAAATTATTTTTAATTGTGATAACATACAAATAGAAAAAATATCATTCTAACCATTTTTAAGTGCATTTTAAGTGCACAGTTCAGTGGTATTAAAGACATTTCTGTTATTCCCCAAGAAAGCATTTCTGTCATACTCTAATTAGTAGTGATTATACAAATGATGGTGCCTCTTGAGACATGGTGTAGTGGTCCTTGGGGACAAGACACAAGCCTCCCCTCCAGGAGCACCACTGCCCACCAGGAACTGCAGCTGAGCTTGGCTGCTTTGCTGCAAACACCCTCTGCCTTCCTGGCTCAAAGGGAAAGCCCCTCATGAGCAGTCCCCCATACCCAACACCCATGGCGGGCACCCTCCTTTCCTCCCAGTCTTAGGTCCCGACTAGAACATGGGCAAGTTGCAATCTCTCTGGACTTCAGGTTCTAGTTTGTAAAACGAGGAGCTCCCTGGTGGAGCAGTGATTAGCTCAATCGCCTCTGAACGACACAGGTCACATACCCCTGGTCTGAGGGGAAACAACCATTGTGAACAACTAAAAGGAAATAAAATAAAATGCTTCCTCCTCCTCTCTCTTCCTGCCTGCCTACTCACTGTCAATCTTATCTGTCCCTTTCCTTTAAAAAAACATTGAGATTCAGAGGCTAGATGACTGTGATCCACTGTACTCTAATGTATCACTCTAAGGTTGAGTTGGGGGGAGTATGATATCCAAGGTCCAACCAACACGCCCAGGCCTCAGTCCATTTGGGTTCACTCAGACTCTTGTGGAAGGTTGGAGGGGCTGGGGGAATTATCTTCATTCAAGAAATATTTGAGCATCCAACTGCCAGGCACTGTTGCTGGCACCAGAAATATACCGAAAAATAACCCCACCAGAATCCCTGCGCTTGTGGAACTGCTGTTCTGTGTGGGTCATCTTTCTTCTGTCTCCTCCTAACTTCCCTTCCTCCTCCCAATCAACTGCAAGATTCCTAAGTCCTAATATATATTTGTATGATACATTTTCAATTGCAAAATACTTTGCTACTCATTATCTTAGTCCCTTCTCAAAACAAGATGTAGGGTAGGTCTCATTACACCCATTGTCCAGACAAAGAAACTGAGGCTTGAAGTATGACATGGCAGTTTAGGGTGTGATGGAAAGCTCTTCTGATCCACTTCCAGTCCCAGCTCTGTCACTAACAGCCAGACCACCTTGAATGGGCCACTCAACCCTCCCTCAAACTCCCCCTGTGAAACAATACAAGAGATTCCACTCTACAGTGCCCAGTCCCTCCCAGGTTTCCATTCCAGGGACTGTGACTTGCATAGAGACCTTCTAGACAGGAAATAGAGCAGGGTCTAGAAGTTGATCCTCCTGACCCCACTCTGAGCCTGACCCTACCCTTTGAGTTAAGAATTGGAGGGGTTAGGGAAGAGCTGGGGAGGTGGACCTAAGGACTCCAAGACCTAAATGTCTCCTAGACCCCAGCAGCCAGAGCAGTATTGCTGACAGGTGGTACCATTGCCCCATGCCAGGCTGAGTGGCACTGAGACCAGAGAGTCACTTACAGCGCATGCAGCCTCCTGAGCCTGCAGAGCTCACTGTCCCACAGAAATGTCCTCCCCCTAGGTGGCTCTGAGCTCCAGTGGGTGGCTGGACATGTGAGCTTGAGGGAGACACAGCTACTGGGACTCTAATATATGAGTTTTAGGGGTACAAATAATACTATTAGTACAGCTGATACTACCTGATGACTTACTGTGAGCCAGGCACAGCTCAGAGCACTCCACATATATGATTCCATTTAATCCAAGCCCCAATCCTGTAAGGTGGGCTTATCATCTCCTTTTTACAAAGACAGACATGAAAGGTTAAAATACAGAGACAGATGAGGGTCATACTGCAGTGGAAGCCTTCACTTGACCCCAGGTTGACTCCACCACCCAGGACCAGTGTCCCGGTGCCAATGAAACCACCCTGCCTCCAGGCCCTGGGAGCTGCCATCTGGCTGGGGTAGCAAGGAGGAGGTGAAGTATGACTTATGGGTGACTGACTGCAAGAAAGCAAGCACAGAAGAGACACAAAACTTTATGCCTTAGAAGGTTCATGACAAGCCCACCAGTTGTTTTCCATCCATTCGACAAGATGTCATTGGAGGTCAGAAACCAGGAAGAACTTCCCAATCACTAGAAGGGGTAGTGTTGACATCTCTCTTGGTCAGTTTTTGGATGAGGTTGCCCCTGTATTAGTCAACACTTTGAGGCAGAGAGAGGGAGTCTATCACAATCTCCTACAGAAGTTTCCATTTATGGAACCAGGGAGGCCCTGGGGCAGCTGTCCTGGGGTAGCTGAGGGAACAAACACGGAAAACCAGGGGACGTCAGCCCTTATCTGAAGCTCATTAATGGGGAACATTAGTCATCTGTGAAGGCCAAGATGGGGTGATAGGCATGCTGGTGGGCAGGGGTGGGGGCAGGAGGCAGCCATGGAGGGGAAGAAACATGGGCCTGCACGCCACCTCTCTCACGTGTCCAAATCTAGGTTGGAAGGCCCCTATAAATGCCCTGGCCTAACCTCCCCAGAGACCCAGAAAGAGAGAGACCACGCAAGCTTCCTGCCCCCTGAGACTGCTGGGCCAACCCACCGAAAGCTCCACAGTATGTGGGAACTCCGGTCCATAGCCTTCTCCAGGGCCGTGTTTGCAGAGTTCCTGGCCACACTCATCTTCGTCTTCTTCGGCCTCGGCTCAGCCCTCAACTGGCCACAGGCTTTGCCCTCCGTGCTGCAGATCGCCATGGCCTTTGGGCTGGCTATAGGCACTCTGGTGCAGGCTCTGGGCCATGTTAGCGGGGCCCACGTCAACCCCGCTGTGACCGTGGCTTGCCTTGTGGGCTGCCATGTCTCCTTTCTCCGAGCGGCCTTCTACGTGGCTGCCCAGCTGCTGGGGGCTGTGGCAGGGGCTGCTCTACTCCACGAGATCACACCACCAGACATCCGAGGAGACCTGGCTGTCAATGCAGTGAGTAACCAGAACTTGCGGGGCGGGGGGGTCCTTTGTAAAGGATGAGATGGGAGAAACCAGATCTGGGTGAGAAGAGACAAAGAGGGAGGGGAGAGGGATGCAGGAGTCCGGAACACAGCTGCCCTAGGAGAGCCTGGGTAGGGGAAGCAACAAAGTCAGAGCGCAGGCAGGATGGGCATGGATCTGCTGGGAACTTCTGAGCCTGGTGGGGAAGGAGCAAGGTTCCTGTTGACTTGATGTCTGCTGTAGTGAGAACTTAACTACAACCCGACAGAGGGCAGTGCCCCACGGCAGACATGTTTTCTCAGCTGGGAGGACCTTCAGAGAGCCCGTCCTGAAGGTCTTCAAGAGGACGAAGGTCCCAACATTCCTTCAGCATGGGCTGTGTGGGCCTCCTAAGGCGGTGATCCTCATGAGCCCTCACAACAGCCCTGTGAGGCAGAAATGGGAATATTCATTTCTTAAGGATATGAAAAATGAGTCTCAGAAAAGGGAATTCAAATCAGAACCAGCCTTCAAACCTGGGCTTGATTGCAAAACCCATAATCTTTCCAACTGGTCTATGTACCTTCCCTGACTCATCATTTAAGTCTTGTTTTGCAAACAAGGCAACTGAGGCCCAGAGAGAGGAAATGAGAGGCTAAAAGTCTTATAACTTTTCAATACAGAGAAAGTGCCAGAACCCAGGGGAAAGTAGAAAGGGCAAGATCTCTCCAGACCCTGGAGAATTCCCTGGAGCCATGAGCTAACTGCTGATTACATGGTAGCAGAGGTTAATCGGGCACTCTGAGCATTTTGGGAGCCCAGGGCGCTGCCACAGCCCTTGCCCCAGACACTGCTGGGCCAGCCGCAGAAGGCTCACAACACATGGGAAATCTGGTCCATAGCTTTCTCCTGGCTGTGTCTGACCGTCCCCACCAGCCTCCTTGTCTGTGCAGGTTCTGGGCATCTGAGGACATAGCGGGGGGGAATAGTTTGCACCCTTCAGCACAGCTCTCGCTCTGCCCCCGTCTCCCAGCAGAACAAGCACCTCTTTGTGCCTCCATCTCCTACATCTCTTGGACTGCTCTATCCCCAGAGACTGGATAAGAGCTCTGATATCTCTGAAGAGTCCTGCACAGTCTCTATAGCCATTCCCTCCTTGCATGAGTGGCCTTTCTTCATGGGAAGGGCAACTTCAAGTGGAGGCCGTCTCTCGTCTTCAGAATGGAAACCATGCTGAGTCTGGGGGATCAGGGCCAAGAAAAGGCTAGAGTGGCCATGGTAGTAGGCAGACTGAGGTATTATGACCATTTCCATTGAGAGCAAAATTCCATTTGTAGCAAGATGAGATCCAGTTAGATCGAAAGAGGAGCTTCCTGACAACATGGCCAAGAAAGTCTCAAAGGTGTGGCTGGGGAATCCCAGCTCTAACAGCGGAGCAATGGGCACCAAAGAGGCTGGTGGACACCAGTCCTGCTCCTCTATCATTCCACAACTGACTGGGATCCTCAGAAGGGAAGGGTCTGAGAGGGTTCCTCCCAGTTGCTAAGCATTCACCATCGTGGGGAGATGTCCTGCCTGGCTGGACTGAGGCAGCAGTGGGACTGACTGGCCTGAAGCTAGAGAGTGAGATGACTTTCGAAGCTGTTCCAGGTGTCCTCTGAGCTCACGGAAAACGCCAGCCTGACCACCCAGAAGTTATCACTGATGTACACTGCTCTGTGCCAGGCCAGAATCATCTCCTCCTTGGTACAACACTGTAAGATTAATTCTGTGCCTCCCTCCACCCTGAGAGGTAAACTGAGGCTCAGCATTCATTTAACTCGCAGAGCCAGTGTCAGAAGCTGGAAATGGATCCAGAGTGTCTGACACAAAACCCACATCTGCACTGTCTCCCTTAGAGCAGTCATTTACTAAGGGAATAGGGCTGGGGTTCTGCTCTGGTCATTTCTAATCCTCACACAGTACTCCAGAATCTGTTATATTATCCCCCTTTTACAGAAGGACAAACCGAGGTCAAAGTAAATAGCAAATCAGAGGCCTCCAAAGTGCCTTCAAAGCTCTTTACACTACCTTCCATTAGAGGCTGTGATATTGGACAACAGGATGGAATGAAGTTAGACCCTAGAGAGATCCAAGGGTGCCAGCCCAAAAGCTAGGATCCAGGGGTTGGGGTTCAGGGCCTGGAGGAGCATGGGAGCTGAGAGCTGTCACAGCTTATCCGGTGCAGTGCCCAGCCCCAGAGGGCAGGGTGTAGGGTACAATATGACAAAACCCAGAGAGATCCAGTGCTGGGTGCGGCCCAATGATGAAATCACCTCTCTACTGGGCCCCAGGTTCTCTTGTTTCCCAAGGCAGGGTCTGCTGGGACCATGGGCACCCCACATGAGTGTGGAGGCATCTCATTACAGGGCTCCAGTGCCCCCACCCTAACCTCCACAGGATGTGTGCAGAGAGCAAATCCACAGGGCAAAGCTGAGGCCTGAAACCAGTGGGGAACAGGTAAGTTCAAAGGGAGCAGGCAAGCTTAGAGGAGAGAGCTGTATGCTCAACCTGTGGGGAAAGGAGTGCACTAGAATCCTCCTTAGACCCAAGTCCCTTGACCCTGTTCCTGGAAATCCTCTGACCCCAGGAAGAGAGACCACAGGCTCTCGTGACACCAGTACCTTATGGAGTAGAGAGGCAGGCCTTCCTATTACCTGGCCTAAAGCTTCCTGCTGCAATCAACAGTTCTACCCTTCTTGTTCTTTGGGAAACAGAAATTCTGGATCTCAGCATCCTTTTCCTTTCACTGTAGGCACACAAGCCCAGTCCCCAAATCTAATGGGCTATAGAGTCAGTTTTCCTACCTCTTGTTTGGGGAACACAGGCAGTTCTGAGGTCCATCCCCCTGATTGTGGCCCACTGCCCTGGAAGAAAATGCTAGTAATTTGGGCTAAGGCAGCCAGTGAGACCAGGTTTTGGGCTCTAGCTTAAAAGCCTCTCTGGAGCCTGGAATGCAGGCCGACAGGAAGAGGGAGTCAATGTGAGGGATCATACTCAGCATTCCCCCACCCACCCTCTTACTGTCCCCAGCTCAGCAACAACGCCACGGCTGGTCAGGCCGTTACTGTGGAGCTCTTCCTGACCCTGCAGCTGGTACTCTGCATCTTCGCCGCCACCGATGATCGCCGTGGAGACAACCTGGGGACCCCTGCCCTCTCCATTGGTTTCTCTGTGGCCCTGGGCCACCTTCTCGGGGTAGGTCACAGCCACTGGTTCCAGACCCCCTAGACAAACACACACATAGAGCACTGTAGAAACAAAAATACGAACCCTCAAAAGTGACATACAGAGACTTCCAGAGGGACAAAAGTACGCAGAATGCCCCAGAGGGCTGGACTCCTATATACCCCTGGGAGACAGATCTCACTTCAACCTCCGGTGAACTCAGAGGCCTGTGAATAGCATGAACTTACCCTCATCAGGAGATTCCCTTGTGGTTGAGGTCAGGCAGTGCAGAGCGGGCACAGGACTCCCAGACCTGCCCTCACCTCCCTTCCCCCACCCACCTCCCCTGCAGATCCACTACACCGGCTGCTCCATGAATCCTGCCCGCTCCTTGGCTCCCGCTGTTGTCACCGGCAAGTTCGATGACCACTGGGTAATGGCTGAAACCTCCCTACCTTCCCCTGTCTCATAAACCCATCTCCGTAAGGGCTGGAATAGAGTGGAATAGGGCTCAGTAGCTGGACCCCAAACACTCCACACTCCTCCTCCAGGGTCCCTGGAGCACCTTGGGTTCCATTCTTCAAGTCTAATGCTGAAGACTCTGATTCCACATTTTTGAGAATAATAGTAGCGCTCGCCTCACAGGTTTTTGGGAAGGATTAAGTGAAGTTACTGGTGTGAGACTCACAGAGCCTTAAACATAGAGCCTTAGAACGGTTGACAAAAGGCATTATTTCTACTAGTTAACACATAGTTTTAGTATTAGCAAGTATCTAGGGCTGAGTGTGGACCAGGCCTTATTCTAAGTGTTTGGCAAACACTGCCTCTTTTAATGTTCACGCCAACCCTCGGTGGTAAGTATTATAATGAAAGGGAAACTGAGGCACAGAGCGGGTAACTTGTCTAGTCGCAGCGCTAACCTCACCCGCACGTCGGCATTACTCATGACAAGGATGGCACGTGAGACCACTTCCCAGTGCCCAGCCGGGAGGGGCGCGGCGGTGGCGGCTCAGGCTCAGCCCGCGCTCGCGCGAGCCGCGCTCTCTAACCGCCTGCAGGTCTTCTGGATCGGGCCGCTGGTCGGCGCCATCTTGGGCTCTCTCCTCTACAACTACGTGCTGTTCCCGCCCGCCAAGAGCCTGTCCGAGCGCCTGGCCGTGCTGAAGGGGCTGGAGCCGGATGCCGACTGGGAGGAGCGCGACGTGCGGCGGCGCCAGTCGGTGGAGCTGCACTCACCGCAGAGCCTGCCGCGGGGCAGCAAGGCCTGAGCGCGCCGCGGGGGGGAGCTGGGAGCGACCCCCTGCGGCCGCCGTGGCGCCGCACACTCCGCGGCCCCGCCGCCCCCGCGGACTCCGGCAGAAGGGAAGAGCCCACCCGCCCGGCTTCTCCCCAGGTCCGCACTTGGCTCCCAGTGCAGAGTAGCTGTAACCCCGGGCGGGAACGGGCCGCTGGGGGATCGCAGAGCGCCTACTTGAGCCCCTGTCCTGCGGCTGCGGGCGGCGAGTAGTCCTTCGGCCCTCGGTAAGGAGCTGGGGACTCAGGGACAGAACTGAGGTGAGCGGGCAGGCAGAGAGGCAGGCTCCAGAGAGCCTGCACCCGGACTGGCCCCGCCTGGGGGTCTGGGAAGGGGTCTTCACGTTTTGCAGTGTGCAAGTGTGTGTTCCTCTCCCAGCACCTCTCTGTCCCCAAGTGCAGGGCTGCGGCTGCTCCTGGATGCGAGTAAGTGTGCCAGTGGTGGTGCAAGTATGCACTGTTTGGCGACCCCTCACTCCCCACTCGACGCCCTTTGTCCCCCACCTGCGATAAATCCACTTCGTCTGCAGTGGAGGAGTCCGTGCTACCAGGCATCCCCAGGATCGCTGAATGTGCCCCCTTAGGAGAAGGGAAGGGCCTGCTGGAGGCCACTTAGCCAAAGAGAGGACTGGAATTTCCAACCTCTTCCACCACCTGGAAAATCCCCCAAGCTGCAGTGCTGGGAAAGACTTGCCAGGGCCCATTGGTATTAACCAAAAGTGGCCTCTGGACAAAAGGAGGATTGGATGACCTCCTTTCTGCCCTGAGGGAGAACCTCTGAGGAAGCAGCATATGTGTGTGCATGCCACGTGTGTGTGTGTGTGTGTGTGTGTGTGTGTGTGTGTGTGTGTGTGTGTGTGTGTGTACTGATTCCCCCATCTCCAGGGGACTCAGGACCCAGAGATTAGCCTCCCACTGTCTCAGAGAAAACAAAAGCTCTTTGTAGGCCCCTGGCCTTTGTCTTGAGATGGAGGGAGATTTGCAACTAGACACTTCTTGAAAGGAGACACTCAATTTCGCAAGTGAGTCCTCTCGCCCAGCACCCAGCACACACCTAGGGCCGGCTGGGCAAGGCACTTAAGCATGAAACCACAGCACCAGGCAACACCCCTCCATCACCCATCCCACCCACTGCTCCCCTCTAGGGCAATAACTCTTCCAGGAGGAATTTGTTCCCTCTCTCTCTTCCTCCCCTTAGCCCCGCGCCCTCCCTGCAGCTACTAGAGAGGAAGCAGCCTTGCCCTCTCAGGACTAGAGAAGGGAAATTATTTGTCTACGCAAAGGCAGCTCTGTGTCTGTAGCCTGTGCTTGTATATTTCCAGGCTAAGCAATGGTTCTCAAATGAGATTAATTGGGATTAAGTGAGATGATGCACATAAAGACACTCTGGGAACTCTAATTCCTCATACCATTATCATGCATTATTTGGATCATTTCATCGTTTCTGCTTCCTGGGGGGAGAATGCAGAAGAGGCCTGACTCTTCTTTAGTTGGTGGTCAAACCCCAAGAGCCCTGGGAGTTCCAAGGAGATGGTTTGGGGCTGGCCCCATCCCATCACCTCTCCCAGCTGGGAGCACTCCTCACTGCCCTGCCTTCCTTCCACCACCCAGCCCATCCATGCTCCGCCTCCCTCTCTAGCCTGCTGCATAACTAACTTAAGAAGCACACTTTGAACTTTCTGTCTGCAGCCACCACACGTTCAGGAGTTCGATGTGTCTGTCCCACACTGCACTAAGCACCTCCTGTGCACTGCAGTCTCCAGCCCCTTCCGCCCTTCCCTGCCCTTCAGAAATGGACTGTGTGTGAGAAAAATCTCCATGCCCACCACCTCATCTAGTCTTTTCAGTGTTTCTGGACCAGAGCTCTCTTTGGGGTCAGAAAGAGGCTGCCCCAGGTCACAGGTGTTAGGGAAAAGTTCTCCCAAGCCCCCAACAGCTGGGACAGCCACATGGCTTTGCTATAGAGGGGTCAAGTCAGAAACCCAAATGACTTCGGGGGCTGTACCTCTGATAGCTGAGTGTCTTTGTCCTGAAGTTCAAAGGCAGCAAGGCGCAGCATTGTTAGTCAAACCTGGTTGTTGTCTCAGGCACCTCATCTGCAACCCACCTCACCCTTCCAGACCCTCTAGAAATTGCCAAGAATTTCTCTATATCTAGTCTACTTCGTAGACTACATCTCTCCCCAAAACTAAATGTGGGATCCCCACCACTTCCAACCCTGATGGCTCAGATTGGAATTCACTGACATTAGAAGTCAAGGCAGGATTCAGAGACGGGTGTGGATGGGAATGATACTGATGAGCTTCTCTTGCATCCCAGCCTCTATGCTGGGTCCTTGATATGCAGTAGTTCATTCAATCCTCCTAAAACTTCGGGCAGGTCAGGGAATACAATGGCTCCAGAAAAGCAGGGTTTTACTATTTCCCTTATCTCCTGTGATTATCTCCTAACCCTGGGAGATAGGCAGAGCAAATACTGTTCTTTCCATTTTATAGATTAAGAAACTGTGGCTGAGATTGTTCTAAAGTCAAACAATTAAAATGAGTGGAATTAGAGCTGGAACTCGGGCCTCCTTATTCAAAATCCCCTGATCTTTCCATTCAGAAGTCAGAGGAGACCAGGTCTGTACTGTGGCAAGTCCTAGATTCCTCCTGGAAGCCCCTGGCAGAATAAGCACACAATTGGGCCTAAACCAGCCCACTACCTTGGGGTAGACACAGGGCCTTAGGGAGGACAGAAGAGAGTAGGGGGAAGTGGCAAAGAATACAGGGCTGGTTTTTGCCCATGAAGAGCACCCAGTCTGGAGGAAGGTGGAGGTCAGACACACCCCAAACCAAACAGAAGCAAGGCAGCATGGCAGCAGGTAGCTAGGTCTCCAGGTCTCCAAGGTCGAGACAGAGAAGGCCGTGAGCTAAGGGGAGGCGGTGGCTGACCACTGGGTCCCAGCGGCATCTATTCTCATAGTCCCACTTTGTCCCACTTTGTGACTGTACCTGCAAATGGTGCTTTGCTGTTTTGTGTCTTTAAGCTGTGATCCTGTGCATTTGCAGTGCCTCCCAGTGAGACTGTAAGCCTATTCAGGCAGGGCTCCTTGCAGTTCTTGGATGGCATCCTCCTGTCTTCCCTCATCTGTCTTGTTTAACACAGTGCTCTGCCTATAGAAAGCACTCAATAAATGCTCATTTGTCCATAAGTGCTGTTTCTTCCACAATTCAACAATAGTCAGTACAGTCCAAGGTGCCAAAAGGTAGACTTGGGTCTCCAGCGTGAACACCCCACAGCCGCAGTTAGGAATGTTGTAAAAGGTGGTCAGCCATGAATGAGAAGCTCAACCAGGAGGCCCCATGGAGGCAAGTTCCCACTGCCAACCTGGTCAAAATGGGCATCCTGCATTTTGTGCCCCCAGGAGCACTGTGAAGAGGACATGAAGACATAGGCAGACCATGAGGCCTCCAGCGAGAGCAAAGAACAGTTTCTCTTGGTCCCTTCATGCTGGCTACAGTGCCAGGAGTCAGGGCAGGAACCTCCAGGGTCTTCGCAGCTCAACACTCGATGTGTTCCAGCTGACCTCGGCTCTTCTCCCAGAACCTGCGCTCCCACGGTTCTTGTCCTCTCAACTTGCAGCTCCATTTTACCACTGCTCTGGCCCAAAGCTAGAGTCATCCTGACTCCTTAATCTTACACACCTCCAGAGCAGCATCAGGAATCCTGCTGGTCCATCTACCTTCACAAGGATCCAGAATTGATCACTCTCAGCTTAGTACCTGCACTCAATCCAGGCCAACGTCATCTCTCCCTGGGGTCCTGCAATGAAAGCCTGCTGGTCACCCCTGTCCCTCAGGTCTTTTGGTCGACTGACTCTCAATCCAGCAGCAAGGAATCAAGTTAAAAACCAGTCTTCAGCTCAGCAATCCCTCAGTCTCTCATGGAAGCCTTCAGCCCTTCTAAGGTCTGCCCACTTCCATTACCTCTGTCCTCATCTCCTTACTCTCTCCCTCCTCCCTCTGCTTCAGCAGCACTGATTGTTCCCTCTACCTGGAATGTTCTCTTACCCTGACCCCCATTCGTGCATGATTCTTTCCCTCTCTTCTACAAGACTTTGCTCAGATGTCACCTCTCAATAAGCCCTTCACTGTCATCCCATTTAAAACTGGAAGGAAACCCCATCATGCCCAGTCTCCCTTAACATATTCTATTTTTTTTTTCCATCGCACTTACCGGCTTCTATTGTTCTATGTAATTTACATATGTCCCTTGTTTATTGTTTGTCTCCATTCATTGGAATATAAGCTCCACAGGCAGAGATGTCTGCTAGCTTGTGGCTATAACCCCAATACCTAAGAATAGCGCCTGGTACATAGTAACCGCTCAATTTTTGTGGAATTTTTGTGGCTGTTCTTCAATACTAGGCCTATGTAGAACCCAGGAGATGTCGCTTACTGCCAATTACCCTTCCATATCTACCCTCAACCTCGACTGCTCTCAGAGAATCCAAGGGTCCCTAAATCATGAGAGGAGAGAAGGGTCCCTCCCTGAGAGATCCTGATGCTCCCTGCCACAAATGAGACCTATCACGTAGCCCATCCCCAGGGAAGCAATCCACTGGGCAGGGCCCAAGTACTCAGAGCAAAGATAATTCCAGGACTAGTAGCTCCAGTAGTTTCTTGTGACAGCCTAGGGACAGAGTGACCCTCATGATTAGAGAGATATAAGGACCTAAAGTACTGTCTGAAGGGGCCTGGCCCCCAAAGGCCTCAGGAGTCATCAGTGTCATTGATCAAGAGTCTGGACCAAGTCTGGAGCCTGAAGCCTAGATAAAATTCCTGTATATAGCTGTTGAGTTCTGCCAGGGGTAGGACCCCAGCACCAAAAGTAGAAAGGACAGACCCCTTTAAGGAGTCTTCTGAAACAGTCTCCTTAAGATCTCCTGCCTTAAAAAGAGAGCCAAGGGGGAGGAGTTTCTCCAGCAGGAAATTGGAGCAGAACAATAGTGAGGGTTTCTTTGGTCCCTGTTTTCTTTGGCTTTTTACCTGCCAAGGAGTCCAGAGCCTGCTCCTTTGAGTCCTTGGCTTTCCTCCGACCCCTCCCCTCAGCCCCTGCCAGATGGACTGGCTAAGGAGACACCTCTGCTATCCCTCTGCTGCACCCTCCAGCTGAGCCCCACAGAGCCCATGGGGGCTTTTTAAAGGATTGTCTTGAGGAACCATTTTATATCAGGCACTGTGCTCAGTACTTCCCAAGGACATGTGGGGGGTGTGGGGGGGGGCCTGTCTTTAGTGCAGTCCTTCTCCTGAGATCCTGGGAGTAGGCCCCTCCTCTCCTCCAAGCTCTAAAGGGCCCTCCAGCTTCATTCCCCACGTGCCTCACCTGGGACTGGGAAGAAAGAAGGGTGGAGAACTGCTGAGTGCTCTGAGGGAAGGGAGGTGGGGAACAGGGAGAAAGTGTCAAGTGTCACCCACTTGAGGTGGGTGATTGGTGAGAGGACTTGACTTCAGGGGGGACTGAAAAAAGACCGAAATGGAGAATGAGGTAGAAAGACAATAACAAAGAAGGTCACAGAAATTAAAAGAGGCAAGGGGACTGTGAAATTGGAGATAAAAGCAGATAAATGGAAAGACTGAGACAGGAGACTAAGGTTAACAGGCAGGAAGGAAGGGAATTGAAAGAGAGAGGGGGAAGAGCCACAGAGAGAAATATAAGGCATAAGGAAAAGGACAAGCATCCTGAAGAGAGGATCTGGAGAAAGATTGAGAGGAAAGAGGTAAGAGGCAGAGATTGCAAGGAGAGAAATCAAGACTGTGTGAGGGTTTGAAGGAAGAGAAGAAGGAGACTGAGAGGAGGAGGTGGAGAAGGGGGAAGCCAGAGGAAGAGAAGGAAAATCTGAGTTCTAGAGCAGAAGCCCTCTGGCAGTTGGATGGGGGAGGCCAAGACCCACTGCTGGTTGGTGCACCCTCCTCTGGCCTCTGTCCCCAATTCCAGGATCTCTTCCCAGACCCCAAACAAAATAGACCTGCCATACCCAGCCCCCTTTCCGGTCTCAAGGACACTGTGAACTCTGGGCCCCCACCTCCTTCAGGGGCTCGCTGGGCAGCCCAGAGGAGCGGCTACTGGCATCGAGGATTGACAAGCGTGGGGCAAGCTGGCATGGCGCCCACTTTTCCAACCCCGGAGGCCTGCCTGGCCGACCAGGGAGAGGCCCACGACGGTTGTACCGCCCCGCACAGCCCAGCCCGGCTTCCCGCCCCGCCGCCGGCCGGGCAGGGAGCTGAGTGGCGTCGTCCTCTGGGAATCACATCACTCGTGCCCTGCTGGGGCACAGGCTGGTCAGGATGCCTGGGTCGCAGGAGGAAAGGAGGAGCTGGACCCAGGGCCGGGAGAGAAAGAAAAGGAAAGACCGAGGACGGAGATAAAGGCCCAACGCAGGCGGAAGCCCAGACGTCAACAGGACCGCAGAGCCACAAGCGCGTGAAGTCTCCCCGGGAGCTCGCGGCTAACCGCGCCAGGAGAGCAGCATGCGCGGGTCCCCGGCCGCCGGACGGGTTTACACCGCCGCCTGGATCATGTGTCCCAGGCAGGACCTTTGCAGCCCCCGTAGGGGCACGGGCGCGGGGCGGGGGGCTCGCGGGGCGGGAGGCGGCTGCCAGCTCGCGGCAACCACAAAGCCCTGTCCCCGCGCTGTGCACCGGCCCCCGGGCGCGGGAGCCGCCCACTGCCCCCCCGCGCTGACCCTGCGGGGCGCCCGCCCTCTATATAGTGCACCCCTGCAGGGCCTGCGTCCATCCGTTAGCCTCGCAGTGGGCGCTGACGCGCGTGCAGCGCCTGGGAGCCAGCCCCACTATACCAGCGCCACTGCCGCCGCCCCGACGGCTACCCCGTGCCGCCGCCGCCGCCGCCGCCGCAGCCACCTGGCCCCTGCGGCCACCATGAAGAAGGAGGTGTGCTCCGTGGCCTTCCTCAAGGCTGTGTTCGCGGAGTTCCTGGCCACCCTCATCTTCGTCTTCTTCGGCCTAGGCTCGGCCCTCAAGTGGCCGTCAGCGCTGCCCAGCATCCTGCAGATCTCACTGACCTTTGGCTTGGCCATAAGCACCTTGGCCCAGGCCCTGGGACCTGTGAGCGGCGGCCACATCAACCCCGCCATTACGCTGGCGCTCTTAGTGGGCAACCAGATCTCCCTGCTCAGGGCTGCCTTCTACGTGGTGGCCCAGCTGCTGGGCGCCATCGCTGGGGCAGGCATCCTGTATGGGCTGGCACCGCTCAATGCCCGGGACAATCTGGCCGTCAATGCAGTGAGTACCCCTGGGGCTGGGGGTGAGGCGCTGATCTGGGCCAGGTTTGGGGCCAGGCTCCACTAGGGCAAAAATGGGTGCCATAGAGCCGGTCAGCACACACTTGCGCCAGGAAGGCCCAGTCTCCTAAAATGGGGAAGATGAATCTCCAGGCTGGTGCCCCTGCCCAGCCTCTCTGTTTCATATCCCTTCCTCCGTTTCCTCCTGCCTCTGCCCCACCCTGGCCTCTCTCTGGTCCCTAGGGCTCCTTCTTTCTTGCCTAAAACTTCTGCCTTTTCTCCTTCCTCTTGGGTCCTCACTACTCCTCTCGGCTCCTCCCTGGGACGGTTTCACAGAACCACTGGGAAGAGATGGCTTGTAATCCTGGCTTTGGGTGACCCTGGCCTCTTGCGACTCATTTTTCTCAGCCATTCTATGGAGATGCTTCTAACCCACGACAGCAGGTGTCAGGGGGATTACATTGGGAAATCATGCCTGTGAACCCCTACTGTGAGGCCAGCACACAGGGCCTCTGTTGGGTATTTGTTCCTGCTCCCAGCCCCCTGCTGCCCCAGATTCAGTCCCTATGTCCCATGAAAACTGGGTTCATTAATCAAACACAGAGGAGGATTTTCTCTGCCATTGTCACACTGTGAGTCAGCCCCACTGGAGAGACGGGTTTGAGGGTGGCACCAGCAGCAGGTCAGGCACGGGCGGGAGGCAGGCTAGGGGTGCGCAGGCAAACTGGGCAGCTGCCCACAGGAGGGTGGGTAAATGCCAGCTTGTGGGGGTTGGGGACTAGGCAGAACTGTTGACAGGACTGTGTCCAGAAAAGTTCTTTTCACACTCTGTGTTGGCTGCAGGCCTGAGCACCGAGCTTTGTGCACACCTGGGAATGTAGTCTCTTCAGCAGTCGCCCTCCTGATAGGCTGCATGCAGGGCTTTTTCTTGGTGCTCAGGTTCTAGATGTCCTGGGAGGTCAAAACACCATCCCCGAAGTCCCTCCCCATAGAGTCTCAAGAAGGCGAGGTCCTAACCCAGCCTCCCCTTGCAGCTGAACAGCAACACGACCCCGGGTCAGGCTGTGGTGGTGGAGCTGATCCTGACCTTCCAGCTGGCGCTCTGCATCTTCTCCTCCACCGACTCCCACCGCACCAGCCCTGTGGGCTCCCCGGCCCTGTCCATCGGCCTGTCCGTCACGCTGGGTCACCTTGTAGGGGTGAGCAGTGCCACCACTGAGTTGGGGTTGTGGGAACCCCCTCAGGACAAACAGTGGGGCCCTAGGGTAGCACCTAGAATAAGCCCCACAGTTAAGGTCTGGAGTGGGGCTACTATACTCTGGCCCAGACTGGTGTCCCCAGACCTTCTCTAGGATAAGGAAAGATAGCAGTTAGTGGGAATTAGGACAGGGGCTGGAAATCACACCCCAGCTCAGGGCAGAGATGAGGGGATGGGAGTGGAGGGATCTTTGGGGTAGAGGTCACAGCCTGGGAATCACAACTTAAACTGTAAACTGGCAGAGTCCCTGAACTATGGGGTGGCCCTGGGTTAGTCCGGGGCCCTGTGGGAGCAGACAAGCGTGCTGCCCTCCTCATCGCCTCCCTCTGTCCAGATCTACTTCACTGGCTGCTCCATGAACCCAGCTCGCTCTTTCGGCCCTGCAGTGGTCATGAAGCGCTTCAGCCCCGCACACTGGGTGAGTCTGGGCCCTTCCTGGGGGCCTCCCCTGACCTGGCCCGTGACAGCCAAGAGCTAACTGACCTTCTGGATTCCACCAGCCCAGAGCTAGGGTTGTGTTTCGGGGAGGGGTGGGGGGGCACAGCAGGGGACAGGATGCAGCCAGAACCAGGGCAGTGGTAGATTTATAAGGACAGAGTCCCTGGGGTTAGGGGCTCCTGGTTGGGGTGGGGATGGTGTCCCTCTAGGGAAGGTGATCTTACCTCTGAGGATTTTGTGTCTGTCCCTCTGGGGGTCTGTGAGTCTGTACTCTCTGATGTTTCATTTCAAACATTGGAAATGTTTCCTTCCCATGTGTCTATCCCTTGAGACCATCTGTCTGTCACCTCCTTTGAGAGTCTGTCCAGAGTCTGTCTCTCTCCCTATGTGGAAGCGAGAGGAGTTCTGCTGTCTGTCTCTCTCAGGGTCTGCATGTCTTTTACCTCAGAACGTTCATTTGTCTCTTTTTAAGGTAGGGCTGGAGCGGACTTGTCCCTTTGGAGGTCTGTTTCTTTTGAGGATCTGGGTGTCTGTGGTCCATGTCCTTGTCATTGGGAAGTGGCATCAGTATATCTATCCCCAGAGTGGGAGGAAATCTCTCCCTCTAGAGGTTTGGAAATCTGTATGTGCATCTCCTCTGAGAGCCCGTGGGTCTGTCCTCTGAGGGGGCGGTCCTGGCCTCTGAGACGTGGGGTCTGGCCCCTGACGTGCTGCCCTCTCTCCACCAGGTATTCTGGGTGGGGCCCATCGTGGGAGCTGCCCTGGCTGCCATTCTCTACTTCTACCTGCTCTTCCCCAACTCCCTGAGCCTGAGCGAGCGTGTGGCCATCGTCAAGGGCACATATGAGCCCGAGGAGGACTGGGAGGAACAACGGGAGGAGCGGAAGAAGACCATGGAGCTGACTGCCCACTGACCAGCAGGGGCCAGCCCCTCAGCTCCTGAACCACAGGGGCAAAAAAGAAAAATATCTAACAGCAAAACTCCCTTCTCCCACAGCTGTGTCCTCCGGACTGGGAAGGAGGTGCTGGCTCCCCAGGCTGCACATTAGAGATGGGAACAGGAACCCAGGATGGGACTCTTTGGGTGGGGGCCAAGGGCTAGGGTCTAGTGGGGCAGGAGTCTCTGTGGAACCAGGCAAACTGCCGCAGGGGGTCAGAGGTCAGGGGTTGTGAGCACAGTGCCTCTAGGCAGGCTGCCCCAAGCCAGGCCAATTAGGAGTAGCCTGCACTCTGGAGCCCCGCCCCTCCTCGGATCACCCTCAAGAGCCGCAGGTATCCCAGCCCCTAGGACTGCAGAGGCTCCTTAGGAGGGAGACACAGGTTGATTGAACGCCACCTTATTTATTTCTGGTCTAGGGTGCTGGTGTTTGCGGTGGGGCTTTCCAATAAACTTCTGACATTCATGTTCTGCCTCATCTCTTCCCCAGCAGCCTCTCGGGACATGCTGGCTCATCATGTCTCCTTTTCGTCACCCCCACACCCTCCTCCACAGGGTCCACAACCGTCTGTGGAAAGAGGGAAACTAAAGCCAAAGAAGGCCTGGAGAGTCACAGTGGGGTTGGGGGATGGGGGCATGAGAAAGGAGACCTGCTAGAGATGTAGAGCTGGAGAGAGCAGGGAGGAGGAGTCAGCACCCAGGCTGCCTGCTTGCCCCTCCCACCTCAGCTATGTCAAGTCCCAGTCTCTTGAGGAGGGATGGGCACCAGTGCTAGGGTGCACCAGGCAGGGTGAAGAAGACATGAACCAGCCAGTAGCCCCTTGAAATGCCAAGAGGGTGAGCAGCCATTTCTCTCATCAAGGAGGAGGCACAGCCTTGAACTCCCCTCTCTGCATCTCAGCGTCCCCAGAAGCTGCCATGTTGGAAGTTCGTGTTCAGAGAGGGGAAGCAGCTCTGGTTCTCCCCTCTCCTGCTCTGAGACCAGTTCCTGACGCCTCCCCTTCTGGGCTGTGGCTCTGCCCTCACCGGCTCCACTGATGCCCCACAGAAAGCCTCCTTAGACCTGCTGAGCCTCCATCTCTTAAACCATAAAGTGAAGATTTTTAAGAAAGCTTCCCTCACAGGTGGCTGTGGGATCAGATGAGATGAGGAAATGAGATTCCCAAGATGGGTGGGTCTGCTCTCTGGGGAGTCGTGGCAGCTCAGGATGCTGCGCCGCATCATAGTTGGGTCCAATTTGGAGTCAGATAACCCGAGTTCAGATCTTGCTGTGCAACGTTGGGTAACGTAAGCTCTCCAAATCCGAATGACCTCATCTGTAAAATGGGGATACGCGTATCCACCTCACAGATCGTGGGGAGGATAAACTGAAACAATGGATGGAAGGAAAAAGCTTGTGCAAACAGGGCCAGGTGCCTCTGAGTGAGTGCTCAAAAAACTGATGTGAAAAGAACCAGCACCTACACACCTGGGAGCTGAGCCACACCCCAGTTCTGGCCTCTGCTCTAACAGTGTTTGAACTTGAGCTTCTACTTCTCTCCCTTTTGTCTCCGAAGAGAGGCGGCCAGGAGGGCCAGGAGAGGAATGAAGAAGGGGGTGGGGAGTGATAGATCCTGGCTGGCCGGGGTCGACCCCAAGGGCTGGGGGTGAGAGGGGAAGACGCCCAAGACCTCTTTCAAACTTGAGTCTAGTATCTACAAATGGGACCCCCGCCATGCTCATTTGCCTTATTGGCTTACAGAGACCCTGGGGCCTCAGTAAAGGAGCAGGACCCTGCCCCAGAGTAGTGCCAGCTCCGACCAGCAGGGGGGAGCCTCGTCTATCAAATCCAAAGCTGCTGCGCGTCCTCTTCCACAATTCCTGGGCCTGACTCTAGTCAGATACGGGTGGAGGGTAAAAGGAAGACTTTCTGGCCTGGATCCCCTGGGGTCAACAGGAAGCAGCTACCTCCTCCAGTTCGCACCCCGCGCCCCACTAGCCAGGACGGGTGCAGAAAAGAAGGGATCCCTTCTCCCCTCAATCTGCAGAAGACTCAGATACAGGCACAGGCATGACTGGAAGGTGGGCTTCTCCCTCCAGTCTAGCAACCTGTGTTTTCTCTGACAGGTCCAAAGGTGAATGAATGGGGTCCTCAGGGGTGGGTGGGGCACCCAGCCAGTGAGAGAGTGAGAGACCCCTCCAGGGGGCGAGGGTCCACCTAGGGCTTTGGGGAGGACTCGTTGCCGCAGTTGGGCCTGTTGCGCCAGCAGAGGGCGCTGTGGCCCTTGGCGTCTGATCTGCCAGAGGCTGGGGTCCTGGGCTCAGAAAGACCTGCGCGCACTTGAGAGGAGGCACACATCCTAAAGCCGCATATCTGTGACCTTCAGTTGTACCCAAGAGCTTGTGTGTTTTCGGCATAAACTCCGCAGTACATGAGTGTGCAGAGTCTCATCAACCCTCCCCCATTCTCCTTCACAGGGCGACTGCAGACCAGACCTCAGCCTGGCTCCTTGTGTTCACAGAGGCACTCTTGGCCTTCGTGGCCACGTAGTCCAGGCTCACACGCTCAGTCACCACCCTGTTCCACCTGGAGACTGAACCCGGGATTCCCCTGTAGGAGTCGCCCTCCCCTCCACCTCTGCCAGTTCTCACCTTAAGAAGGTGGACATGGTGCCCCCATGGAGATGCAGGAGGAATGGGGGTAAGAGCAGAGTGGGCACAGGGCTTGACTGTCTGGATGGCTGGACAAGAGGGATTGGCACTTTTTACCCCTCATCTGGTGGGGATGAGGATGACAGACTTCCTTACCTTTCCACGCTTTGGGTGGATCAGTGGGGTGTGTGTAAGAAAAAGTACCTTGAATCTTTCCCTTTCTTTCCCTTTCAGTTTTTATTCTTCCTCCTTCCCCTCCTTGTTCTCCCCTTCTTCCCCAGTCCCTGAGAGGACCTGAGTTCACACTGATCCTCCTGTGCACACATCCTCCCCGTGGAGAGGCCCACCCCAGCAATCTGGGGAGCCCAGAGTGGTTTCTGGCTGTTGACAGCACACAGCCACCTGGCAGGCAGCTGCAGGCATTCAGGTGTGGGGTCTTGGCAAAAGGCCTCTGGGCATAAGCGACCTCAAAACTCAGCATGAGAGCACAGGACTGGCTGGGTCAAGGGACGTGCTGGATGGAACTAGAGCAAGCCCTGGTCAGCGCCCACCTGCCCTCAGGGACTGAAGGACCTTGTCCAAGACGAGGCTCTTGTCCCCGGGAGACTCTGCTCCAGACCAGCTAGAACACTGGCTCCTATTGCCCTTCATGCTGTCAGCTTCCAGGGCCCAGGGCAGGGGCCACAGGGGCTGCCTGTCCCAGAGCTGCTGCAGCAAAGCCCATCCTCAGAGCGGTCTCACCGAGGGGAGGGAGGGTGGCAATACTGATAACCAGCGAGGCCCACACTGCCTCTGTAGCTGCATTCCTTCCTTCCCTGAGCATTTGTGGAAAGTTCCTTCATGACAGGAGTCTGTAAGGGAACAGTGGGGGCACAGAGGAGACTGACACTAGCACTAGCAGGGGGCTTTGCTCAGCCTCGCTTCTACTGGAGGGGAAAATCGGGGCAAACTTCATAGAAGAATTGGACTTGGGCAAGTTCTTGAAAGAGAGACAAGGAGAAAAATCATTCCAGACTCAGCACACAGAGCTCAGAAGCTTACTTGGGGCGTTATACATATTTGGCCTGGCGGAAGTAAAGCGGGGAGCAGTGGAGAGAGGCCTCCTCGCATGTTAGACATGATGTCCAGACATGACTCTGAGGCAATGGGGAGTTACTGAAGGTTTCTGAGCAGAAGAGTGATATATTAGCCTTGCATTCTAGAAGGAACTCTCTGGCAGTTGGAGAGGAGAATGGTATGGAGAGGCAAGATACATTCTGAGAGTTCAGTGAGGAGATTAATGCCATCCTGAAGTGACAAGGGCTGAACCAGACCAGAGGCAAATGGGATGGGAAGAGATGTCAGCAAGAACTACTGGGTCTTGGTCACCCAGTGAAGGTAAACTGAGGAAGGGGGAGGAATCTGAATGACGCCCAGGTTCTGATGGTGGAGACATTCTGTGGGAGGCAGACTTGGGGGAGCAGACTGGAGGGTCCAGCAGTTCAAGAGAGGTTCTGGATTTCAGGAGAGAAGCCTGAGCTGGAGATCGTGCTGTGAGTTAATGGTGTGTAGAGGATGCAGACCTGAGCTCAGCTGCCCAGCAGTCTCTGAGAGAGTGAGACGAGCACTTGGCCAGGAGCAGACAGTGCCAGGCTCCAAAGGAAAGCAGAAGGGGAGCCAGCATTGGGGGACTGCGAAGAAACCCTTGGGGAACTGGAAGAAGAGTCCGGAGATGGCAGCACCTCAACCCAGCAAAGGAGAGGCTCCAAGGAGGTCAGCGTGCACCTACTGCAGGGGGAACTAGAAGGTGAGGGCCAGGAAGCCAGGGGGCATCAGGTGGGAGAGGGAAGCTGCAGTACAGTGGGTGGGTGCCTGGAAATTGATTTCAAACCCATGACACTGCCACCACTGTGACTACTTACTTAGACATGTTGTAGAGAAGTCGGGTGAGGGAGAACCACAGATCAGATGGGGAATGGCTCAGAGTTGGAGCCCAGAGCATGAGGTGACCTTGACTTGGATGCAGAAGTGTTGCCTCTTCTTCTGGTTGGAGTTAAGTTAGGAAAGGCTTGGGGCTGCTGCAGGTGAGTTTGTGACTGGAGAGGAAAGACGGGATATCTTGCCCAGCAACTTGGCTTTCTGGGTGGGTCATGAGGCAAGTTCATTTGCTGGGAGCAAGCCAGGGTGAGTGAGATACTTAAAGAGTGAGGAGAAGGTTTGAAGGGGACCTTAGAAGAATGGAGCAAGAGCCCCAGGAGCTGCTGTAAGGATTCTGAGCAGAGCTCCAATCCCTACTGAGGCCAGAGACTGTGGACTTATCACAGCAGCAGTCTGCATGGCTGGGCGAGTTTCTCTGGCAGCGTTCAGCAGTGCAGATGGGAACAGAGGGGTGTGGAGGAGAGTGAGGATGGAGAGATGGGGATGGGGGTAAAGAGAAAAGGGAGCTAGCACATGGGGCACTGAGGTGAGATGCCAGGGATCTGGCCGGAAGAACAGAGAAGAGAGGGTGAGTGGTTTTACTGGGACTGAGACAGGGGAAGGGTAGATGGCTAGAACCGGTGGTCAGAGCTGGGATGCTTCACTTGAAGATTTTGGAGGGCTCAGGCACAGGTGATGGGTATAAAGCTGAAAGAATAGAAATAAAGCTGGTCTGAAAGTCACCTGGCTCCAGGTCAGGAAGCTTTCATTCATTCAATAAACACTTGCACCAATCCCTGTGCAAGGCACTACAGGTAGGTATGAACAAAATTTGGCTCCTGTCCTCTAAGGGATTGTTGTCTCACTGGGGAGACACAGTTACACCATGAAAATACTCAATGGTAACTGGAATGTACAAAATGCCCAATTTGATGGGAGCACCCAGGGGGGTCCTCACCCAGCAAAGGAAGCTGAGCCTTAGGGATGGGTGAGTAGTTACTCAAGCAAAGGAAATAGGAAGGGCTCTCCCAGAAGAGGAGAGATCAGCATGGAGAGTTCCAGAACCACTGGCCATTTGATAAGGCCCGAGAGTGAAAGACAAGGCAAACAGTGGGGAGAGGTGATCGGAGGAGCAGGACCCAGAGGGCTTGGGAGGCCAGGCACAGAACTCACAGATGGAATGGCATGCAAGCTTTGAAGGGATTTTAGCAGGGAAGCAGCAGGATCAGATTTGCATTTTAGAAAGATCACTGGACTGCAGTGTGGAGAATTGATTGGAGCAGAGCAGGGAGCAGACAGAGAGAAAGGCTGAAGGCTGCAGGGCAGCAGGAGTAGCAAGAAGAGGGCACAGTCAAGAAATGTTTAGTATTCAAATCAGCAAGACTTGATGCTTTCACTGGAGGAGTGTATGGGGGTAGGGAGGCCAGAAGGGATGAGGCACATCGCCTTGAGAGGTTATGTTTGAGGGGACCAGGGCCCAGGGAACATCTACTGGACGGTGGATGTGGCCGGGGGCCTGGTCAGGGCACCCGGATAGGGTTAAGAGGTGAAGGTGGTATAATTTAACACCTAATTGGATCTAAGGGAGGGGAACACCTTTGTATGGGAAAACACCTGGTCATGCTGCTGGGGTAAGCGAGGTTAGGCTAGGGCATGGGTGACCTGAGAGCCAGCATTGCCACGAAAGTGGTGCCAGGTGTGAGATGTGAGAAGAATTGGCCCAGAGCAGAAGGAAGCAGAGTGGAGGGGGAGGGGCTGGAAGGAGAGAGAGGGATGCAGAAACAAATGAGGTGAGTAACAGGCCAGTGGAAATTCCCAGCTGGTGGACAACAGTGGTGTCCATGGCCACGTGCTTAGCCACTCTCCCATCTGCCCCCTCTGCACCCACTCAGGCCCACGTCTTTATAAAGTTGACTCTTGCTAGATCTGCTTCCTGTGAGTAGGGTTTCAGGTAGGAATGGAGGGGAGGGCTTCATTTTACTTTCGGATTTAGGACACAGAAGAGTGAGCCCACTGGGAGGCAACCTGCAGGCAGAGCGGTCCAAAGGACGCCCTCCAGAAATGCACAGGACCTTGGACTCTGAAGCAGGCTTGACTTGGGATCTGAGTGACCAGCTTGCTGTAAGCTGACATCTGGGATCTAAGCACCCTGAAATCACACCCGCAGCTCCTCCATCACCTCAGCCCTGAGGCTGGGCCCTGCCCATAGCAGTTGGACTGCCTAGCTTGGAAGCCTGGGAGGTTCCAGGCCAGCGCCCAGGACTGCCTCCCTCGCTAGTTGTCAGGTGAGCTCAGGGTGGAGCAGGCATGTGAGCACCACCCCCCAACCTCCCCACACCTCCCACCCACCCACACATAACCCTGTGGGCCAGCTCCGGGCCAGTCTGTCCAGCACAGCCCTGGGGGCAATAAGGTGGCGGTGGAGAGCCAGGGCAGGCCAGAGGAGAGATCGGAGGAATCAGAGATCAGAGGCAAGAGACCAGAAGCCCCAGGACCAGAGGAGGTGACAGCCAAGGCACCAACACTTGGCACCATGGAGCCAGGCAGGCGCTGCATGACCGGGACACTAGTGTGCCGACTCTGGATGGCCATCAGCAAGGCGCTGTTTGCTGAGTTCCTGGCCACGGGGCTATATGTTTTCTTTGGCGTGGGCTCTGCCCTGCGCTGGCCCTCGGCCCTTCCCTCTGTGTTACAGATCGCCATCACCTTCAACATGGCCACGGCCATGGCTGTGCAAGTCACCTGGAAGGCCAGCGGGGCCCACGTCAACCCTGCCGTGACACTGGCCTTCCTCGTGGGTTCCCAAATCTCCCTGCCCCGCGCCGTGGCCTATGTTGCTGCCCAGCTGGCAGGGGCCACTGTGGGGGCTGCTCTGCTCTACGGAGTCACACCAGGGGACATCCGAGAGACTCTTGGGGTCAATGTGGTAAGTGCAGGGAGGGTCACCTGGAAGGACCAGGAGAGGGGTGTCCCAATGGGGGAAAGGTGAAGGGTCAGACCTTCCCTTGTCTCAGGAGAGGGGACAGGGAGGTAACGACTCGGCCATGTGCTCTGCACCTGCTCTGGGCTGGGCCCAGGGATCCCGGAGAATTGGACTGTGGCGTTGGCGCAGGTACAGCAGGGTGGACTGTAGTTGAAGGAACAGGTGGAGAAGGCAGAAGGTACACTGAAGGGCAGGAGCTGGATAAGGACCGGGCATTTAAGAGTTGGGTAGGACCACAGGCAGAGGAAGGGGCCCTTCGTGCACTTCATCTTTCTCCCAGTCCACCATGTGCCCCTGCTCGCTTTTCCCAGGTTTCTCCCCACCCGGCCCCTGAGGCTGTCTCACCACCACCACCCCACCCCTCCCCATTTCCCCTAATCATACATGTGTTACCTATTTCCCCATCTGCTCCTTCCACTCTTACCATGGTCTCCTCCCAGAGATAAGCCTATGTCCCAGCTTCTCAGAACTTCTCTTTCCCACCAGTTCTGAGCCCCTGAACCAGTGGGGTGCGAGGGGTGCCATGCACTTCTGCAGGGCTGACCCAAACCCCACCACCCAGCTCACCCTGATCTGTCATTTCTAAGTCCAAAAGCTGGCAGGGATGAGTATCACCCAGTGAGGAAAGCAGGTGAGGGATGGGAGTGTCACCATGCCATGTCCACTCCAGCGTTGCCCCCTCTCCAGGTCCGGAACAGTGTCTCCACTGGCCAGGCAGTAGCAGTGGAGCTGGTTCTGACGCTGCAGCTGGTGCTCTGCGTTTTTGCCTCCACTGACAGCCGGCAGGCCTCGGGCTCCCCAGCAATCATGATTGGGATCTCTATAGCACTGGGCCACCTGATTGGGGTAAGAGGCAAAGGGGCCACAGTGTACACACATACTGCACCCTCCCTGGGAGCCTTTGGGGTCTGGAGGTCAGGAAGTTTCCCTCTCTAATGCTGGGACTGGGCCTCTGAGCCAGGGCAGAGGGGACTGTCCCCTCCTGCCCTGTCTTATGCCTGCTCTCACCCTGAACCCAAACTCACACCCCAGATCTACTTCACCGGCTGCTCCATGAACCCAGCCCGCTCCTTTGGCCCTGCTGTCATCGTTGGGAAGTTCGCAGTCCACTGGGTAAGACCTCTGCTGGCAGTCACAGGGAAGGAAGAGCCCTAGCAGGGCCATCAAGAATGTGGCTTTCACCAGCAGTGGGGCCACAGAGACCTGAGAGACAAGTCTCCCCACTACAGACCACCTTGACCCCAGTGGAGGTCCCACCAGGTTCAGACCAGGGCAAGTCTCCTCGTATCCCTTTTTTTCAGTCTCCAATATCCTGGGTACCCAGTGGACTGGCAAGAAACAGGCCAGAGCAGGGGCTGTAGTCTTGGTCAAGCCTTGAGTCCTAACTATTTCTTATTCACTCTAGCAGGACCAGTTTCCATATTTGGATAAAGACAAAGAGAAATAGACACACACACGCACACATGCACGCGCGTGCGCGCAGACAGGAATAGCACTAACCAGGGCTCCTGACTGGCATGGGGGCGGTGGGCATGGGAGGCAGGAGTGGTGAGAAGAAAGGGCCACCTTATGAGTCCCAGCCCCCACCTGCCTGCACCTGGGGCAGGACTCCTACTTCCCTTACCACATTGTACTCAGTTCAAGGGTTCCTGGGAGAGGTCCCAGAGCCACCCGTAATCCTGATAGCTAATGAGTCTGCTTCTCTGCCTCCTCAGATCTTCTGGGTGGGACCCCTAACAGGGGCTGTCCTGGCTTCGCTGATCTACAACTTTGTCTTGTTCCCTGACACCAAGACCTTGGCCGAGCGACTGGCCATCTTCAAAGGCACCACCGAGGTGGAGAAAGGGGTAGTAGAGCCCCAAAAGAAAGACTCCCAGTCCATCTCAGGGGACACCGAAATAGGGAGTGTGTGTCAGATGGCAGAGAACTTGGGCCCTGCCCTCAGCTGCTGAGAACCTTGCAGGTGGGCCTCCTGCCTGGTGGGACCTGACTTTATCCTGATCAGGGAGGAGGTTTGCAAGAAGTAGTGAGGCTTGGCTTCTTGTCCTAACAGGGTGGGTGAGGGATGCCAGTCCCTATTTCTTTTCTAGATAAATAGAATCTGGGCAGCAAATATGATCAATTCCCTCCTCCTCAATCTCTCAGTGGGAGGGAGTAGAGGATGTAGGGGAAGTCATGACTGTCTTCTCCTTGCTTCATCTGTCTGGACCTCAGTGGGGAGCCTGGGCCACCGATCCCCATGTCTTGGGGTAAAAATGGAATTGGAGCCCAAATAATTATTTTGCTTAGAGCTCCAGAGAACCCCAATTCCTCAGCCCACCCTGGAGAAGGTGACCTCTCAGACTCTCCAGAAGCAGGACCTCTGAGCTTCTGGGAGGGAGTGTAGCTTGGGAACTATTGGCTACTGACTTAGAGTGGGGCTTCTTGAAGACAGAGACTGCCCTCCGCATAAGTCTTAGTCCCTCACTCCTTGAAAAGAGCAGAGGAACCCTGGCTTGTGCTGGCACAGGGCTTGATGCAGGCAGGCAGGTTTGGGTCAGACCTTTCCAGGGGCAGCTACTCCCTGGGTGTTTGCTCATCTTCCACCCCACACCCCCACCCCCAGAACAATCCTGAGAGGGGACGTCTCCATTCTGGCCCTCAGTCCACGGCCTGGGCAGCAGCCATCTCCAGCCTCATTCTCAGCTCTGCCGGGATCCCCCCAAAATTAACAAAGAAGTTCCAAGGACAGCAGAAACCCAGGAATGACCAAGGAAAACCAAGATTCACAGATCAGTGCCTCTAAGGTGGATCCGATTCTCAGTTGGTCAGGAAGTATTTACAAGCTGCTGTAAATCTATTCTGCCCAAGACTTGGGGTCCTCTCTGCATCTTAGCTTCCCCAACTATCAAATGGGTACAATCCTCCCACAGTGGGGACTGCTGTGAAAACTAAGAGATTGGAAAGTGTTTTCTGAAGTTAAAATGCTAGAAAAACAACCCCAATAAATGATTATCATTGTTGCTATTACTGTAATTATCGAGTCTGAATAAAATTGCTATCAGTAATAGGAGGGAGGAGGGAAGAAGCGAGACAGGGAGACAGCTGAGACAGAAAAGAAAGTGGCTTTTTCTTTTTCATCTGCCTCCTTTCCTCCAGGGTCTACTGACCTGGGATCTCTGTGTGTGTGGAGGGGGTTGGGGGTGGGGAGGAACCCTGGAATAAAGAGACAAGCCAATAAAAGTCAGTTCTTCTCATCTCTATGGCACCCATCACCATGGTACCCTGAGATGCAGCAACCAAAAAATCCATAAAAAAGACAGATCCTCTCCCATGATGTCTCCAAAGGGACTGGGGATGGGGGGATGGGCTCCAGTCTTCCAAGGACAGGGTGTTAGGGGCCAGCCTGTGAGCAGCATAGTAGCTGAGGCCCCGTGCTCTTGTGGGCACCACAGCCATGCTCGGCGTTTGGTCATGCTGTCAGTGCAGAGTGCTATCCACAGCTCCCCAAGCCAGGCCCCCATCCATCTTCACAATCTCTCAGAGCCCAGGGCTTCTCCTGCCCTTTTGTGAGCAGGGACAGCTGGGGGGAGGGAGGGTGCTCGCATGTGTAGGGAGCATGCGATTGACCTACTAAAGGTCACCCAGCTCAGTCCCACAGCCCCCTAAGGTCTCCACAGCTCCCAGCTTAGAATTTTCCAAAATAGAGCTCCAGGGGGGCTTATAGAAGCTGCAGCCAGGGAAGGAAGCCGGAGCCGAAAGGTTGAAGAGGGCAGCGGAGTGGGGCTCCTGCTCTCAAGCTCCAAGACAATCTATCTCCATATCCCCAGAGCCACGCACACACTGGGTACACAATAAAAGTTTGATGAATGAATGACTGAGCCTGGGCGGCTGGGGAGGGCAGGAAGCAATCATTGATCAAGAGGAGCATTCAGGAGTCATGGTCCAAATGAGCCAAGAGGACAGCAGCTGAGAAGTCTACATCTGCAGGCAGGGTGGCAGGAAAGGGGTGCCAGAGCAGACTGTGGAACCTCTGTCCAAGGAAACTCTGGGTGCAAAAAGCCAGGGTGGTTGCCTGATGAGCAGGCTGGGGGTAATTTTCAAGAGTTCTTTAAAGCCCTGCCATCAGAAGAGATTAGAGCAAGAGGCAAGCTTCAGGAGAAATAAGAAATTAGGTTAGAGTCTGAAGAGCATCCAAAGTTAGACACAGAAATGAGTAACCAAAGGTTAGCTCCTTCTCTGGAGCCCGTTAGTAGGACAGCCAGCCATCTGGATGTGGGAAGGGAGGGCCTTCCAGGAGTCAAATCTCAGCGGTGCCAGCAGGGGCAGCGGGCAGGCTTCACAGTCACGGTAGCTGGGTCTGGGTGGGGGGCAGGTGCATGGGGAGGACAGAGCCCCAAGCAGGCAGACCCTTGGTGTGCACTCCCTTCCTCCTGTTTGTCAGGGAAGTTTTTAATTAATGGTGTGTAATCTGATCTGGCCTTTCTCCCTGCTGAGCACTGCCTTCAATCAGTGGAGCCATCTGCAAATGCAATTCATAATTCTCCACAAAGGGAGGGGGACTCAGGACGGGTGCTTGGTGATTAATACAATTAGCCTTTTATGTTGATTGTCATAGCAGGAGCAGAGATGCCAGCGCGAGCCTAGGCTGTAGCTTCCCCATTGGTTGGCAGGACGCCTTTCTCCGCTCCCACCCCCACTGCTACCTCCAGGTAGGGAGGAGGAGAGGTCCAATATGGGTGGCGCTGAATAAGAGATCCCATAGAGGGGCAAGTTTCTGAGACACATTTGGGCCCCTCGGACGAAGGGAAGAGGAGGAGCATGATGATGATCCAGAAACTTTAATTTTCCAGAGAAAATCACTTTGACCTAAAGGATTCTGTGCACCAGGATTAAAACAAGCAACAAACAAAAATAACTACATAAAGTCAGACGAGGTTGAGTTTAAATATATATATAGGCCCATTCATTAGCTGTGTGAACTTGAGCAAGTTCCATAAGGATCTTCAGGCTCACTTTTCTCATCTGGAAAATGGGGTCTATCACAAGGGGGCTGAAAGAGCTACATGGAGCACACGTGTTCAGCACCACATCCAACACAGATTTCTATAGGTGGTGGTTGTTTTTACCATCATCATGCTAAATTACCACTCCCTCTGCCAATGAACTCAGCTGCTTCCCCCCAGTTTCTATCTTGGCCAGCTCTTACTAAAGAAGCCATCATTTCCTCCTCATACAGGGGAGGGGAAGGGAGGAGGGGCCCATAGGGAACAGTCAAGAATCAAACTGAAAAGAGAAATAAGGGCCAGAACCTCAGGCTTCTGCTCCAGTCAGAGCAGAGATTTGGAGCATTGGCTGAGGGGAGTCAGGCATGAGAGTAAGGAGACTTGGTAGTGAAAAGGGGATGAAAGAAACAGGACTTTCAGGACTGGAATGTCACATGAAAGCTAACAAAAGAAGAGTGAGCAGCTGTGGGAGCTGAGGTTTAAAAAGGTAGCACAGAACAAGATTTGCAAACTCTGATCTATAATGTGGTCAAGAGATCTGAACAAGCCAACTGAGGTTTTGATGGGAAACTGAGGGGTCAGGGATGGGGATCACCTCAGCCCCTCTGGGTCCACAGCTGTCATCTGTGACCTTGAGCAGGTCAGACAGAGCTCAAAGGCAGGAGTGAGGAAAAGAGATGCCAACTCTTCACGATACCAGGAGCCAGCAATGTCAGGGAAGACAGGGAAGGACGGAGGGAGGGGAGAAGTTAAGGGCTAATCAAGATGGAGCATCCGGCCAAGAAGCAGCCACTAGGGCAGCTGGGGCAGGGGGTCCACACAGCCAAGATCTGTAATCATTTCTCAGGGAGGGGCAGTCACAATGTGGAGCAGTCACATATTTAGCAAAAGCTGAGAGGGGAGGTTTGGTTGGAGGTGGGGGGATGAGAGTGAGGAGTCCAACAGCACCAATTAATAGGCTGCAGTTAACTGGCAGAAGGCAGGGAGAATGAAAAGCAGTGTTTAGAGCTCCAATTAAGAAAAAAGGGGGTAAGGGGTTGGGGAGCAGCTATTGTCGGAGATGGGGGTGAAGAAGGCTAGAGAAGAGAGCCAATAACCCCACCCCCACTGACAGATGGAACAAGGCTACACCTGGAGTCAGGAGACAGGCAGGAGAGCAGCCTGGGGCATCTGGTTCTAGAGCAACAGGCTGGAGGTGCTTCCTCGGCCCGCAGTATGCTTTGTAGACTTAGTTTGCCTGTTCATCGAGACCGGGCTTTAACGTCACCACCTCTGAGGCCAAGTCCAGAGTTCTCCTGCTCGGAGCTCCCACAGCACTCCATACCCACCGGTTCTGGCACTGAACACTTTATTTCATAGTCACTCAAAAATCCGTAACTGGAAGACCTTAAATAAGATTATATTTTTAGTCCACATCTCAGATCAGGGCAACAGTTTCCTTATTATGTCCTTTCTTTTCAGTCCCCAAACTATGGCCTTCCAGCTCCCAGGAAGGAAAGACCTCTGGTATTCTGCGCTCGGTGAGCAAACTGCACAAAGGCTTACAAGGAACACTCGCAACGTCCTGCCCGAGGAGTCCAATACCTCGCACGTCACTTATGTTCAAGCATCTAAAATGTTTCAGTGCTATACTGTGATTTCAGGTATCTACCAGGAGGTAGTATAATTTGGTCATAGCCTCACAGATAAGGGCTTTTTTCCCACTTCCCTAAATCAGGAGGGTCACAGGTTCCGGGGTTATGACAGATATCCTACAGTGTTGGTCTCTTCTTCAGTCTTTCTCTACTGCCATTCCCCTCAGATCTGGTGGAACTCCCTTTCTAATCTCTTTTTACCACACCTGGCCTCCACATCCGATCCAGCCAACAGCTCGTCTCCCATAAACAGCTAACACTTCCAACCTGGATCACACTAATTATAAGATGCATCACTATTTGGGGGGCGGGGGGGTATAACGGAAAGCTGTAGTCAGAATCAAGGCAAGCAGAGGCAGGCAGGAAGAGAGGATTTATTATTTTTATCTAGTACATACTGGCTACTCCCCACCCCCACCCCCACGATGCAAACCAGGATCCCTGGGATGTATGTGGACCTCACTGGCTGAAGGCAGCTGACCAAACTGCTACTCCACCAGGGTGTGCCTCGCCAATAATTTTTTAAATTTCTTTATTGAGGTATAATTGACTAATATAACATTAGTTTCAGGCATACAAAATGATGCGACATTTCCTGTTTTTTACTTTTCAGAATTTGAAATATAATTCACATACAACACTGGGCATGCTGAAGATATACAACATGTTGATTTGAAACCTTTATATGCTGTAATATGTTATGATGCACCATTATTCTAAGAGCCACTAAGAAAAAATACTGCATTATATTGGTAAGATGTCATTGATTGTAAGACATTCCAAATCTGAGATATTAAAATCATGTTCCAAAGTGCATCATCTTATGATCAATGAGATGATCGCTTCTCCTTCAAACCTTGGCTCTTTAAGTCAGAGTTAAAAGAAAAGGTGAATGAAGGGACCACAGTGGAGGGTCTCATGTCTTCTCCTTCCTCTCAGGGCAATGATACCATTGCTCTCCAATGCTTTCAACTCCTCTGCACATCTTTTGCTATTCTAGCTTTTAAATATCCAGGTCACCCCTCATGGTGAATATATCCCCTCTCCGTCCCTGCCAGGGAGTCCACCGAAGAGAACTCTACTTTTTTTCACAGGCAAAACAAACACAGACAATGCCAAATCGGGACCACTATTTTTGAGATCATCACCTAGCACTTCCAACACCACTTATTCAACCACTTCCCATCCTACCAGGTTATCTGCCCGAGAACCTTCAGGGCAGTGCCATGAGGAGACTCTAAGATTAGTCATTTCCTCCTAATCGGCCTAAGACAGCTCAGTTAAGCTGCCGACTGGAAGCAGTTCCCGTTAAAGCAAAGCAGCTGGAAAGGGCTTAGCCCTTCAATGCCAGCAGCTGTATCTCCACAGTGCGGCTGGCTCCGCTGAGGGACTGGACTCTGTCCAGAAGCATCAGGCAGTTTAGCCCCAGTCAATATATATTAACCTGGGAGGAGAAAGCAGCTAGCTCTCTGGGAGGAGGGGAGCTGGCTCATTTAAGTACCTCTACCCTCAGGCTTTGCTTTCCAAGGAGGAAGAAAATTCTCAGTGTCTTCGTATCACTCATTCTAATAAAATCTGGACTAACTGTATCATCTCATAAGCAGAAAGAGTTTTCTCTGTGGCAGGAGCAATTCCATTTTAAAAACGCACCTAAAGACAGATCCATGTTAGTTTTGACAACAAAAAGATATTAGGACATTAACCAAGCAGATTTTTTCTCCTTGGAGCTGATATTTTCCTCTGAGGTCTAAAGTATTCTTCTGATACCAGGTGTGCATCTGTGGACACAGCAAACTGACTACCTCTTCTTGGAGAGCACTGGGCCCTGGGGTTGACGAGGGACAAAGCTAAACAGTCCTAAGAAAGCCCTGGCACTGAGCACACTGCTGAAGAGAGATCACTTGAAAACTTCTTACTCAAAGCCAGATGGTGAACATGAGCCGGGGTGAGAGTTAATGCCACTCAGGGGGAAAGCCAATAAGCTAATCCGCTGACACGTTTCTAGAAGCAGGCTGATGGCTTTGGTTCAGAGACTTGCCTGCTCTTGGCTCTGAGCTTCAGAGCACGCAAGATGCACGAGCGACCTGAGAACAGACTCCCACCAGGAGCACCCTCTGGCACCCACCTCCTCCCTCCACAGAAAAGAAACCTGGCTCACACCAAGTCCAGGTCTTCCTTTCTACCAGACAATAAGCCCATGCACAAAGACATTCTCCTGTCATAAGTGCTTTTCCTAGCGTCTGGGCTCCATGCTCTTTCTGGGTCATCTGTTGAGAGTACATAACCACATCCACATAGAGCCTGAATGGAATAATTTACGTACCTAATAATAACCCAGTAGGCCCCACGATGCTGAAGTCAGAAATAGCAAGTACCACAGCTGACCTCCAGAGTAGGAACTGTAATCCCTGGGGCTCTAATTCTATGTAAACTATAAATTCATTTGTAGGCATTTGAACCAAATCACATCTCTAAATTTGTCACCTGGGATCACATCACCTATCCTGCCCACTGTACACGGATGTTGGGAGATCAAAAAGAGAAATAAATGGAACAAACAAGAGTGCATCATGAACACAGGAAAGCAAAAGAAAGCAAGGAAGTATGCGACCAAAAAGCAAATGCTTAGTCTCAGAGATTAGGGGCTTAAAGAAAAAGACAGATTAAAATCTAACAAGAAAGAAAAGATCTCAGTGCACTCAAGGACAGAAAATTTATCCCTTGTATAACTGACTATGTAATGGTTGAAACTGAGAAATTGGGGCAGAAGTATGGAATAGCTCTAAGTATTGCCAAGAATTCAAAATGTGAACATTACCAAGTGCACACAAAGGAAACTGTGCAGATGACTGCATAGCAGTGAGGTACTTAGCACTCAGGACAAGTGTTACACTGCGGCCACCGATGACCAGGACCTTAAAGGAGGAATTGGGAAGATCTCTGGAGCTCCCAGCATGTCCCATTTCTAATCATAGGCACAACACTGAGTGGATACCAGATGACCATGGAGCCCCTTGTTTCTATCCCTTTTTTCTTTTTTTTTTAAAAAAGGAAAGGACCTATACATATAAAGTTATTTTAATGGGTAGAATAATTACTACAATAAAAATTTTTTTGAAAAAGGAAAGCACAGGCAGGAATGAAGGCACATAGACAGGCAGGCAGGCAGGCAGGGAAAGGATGAAGAAGCATTTATTCTATTTAGTTGTTCATCTTGACTGTACCCCCACCCCAACCCTTGGTCCCAGGTCCCAATTCCAGGTCCTTGGGATACATGTGGACTACACTGGCCAGAGGCCACAGACTTTACTGCTAATCACCAGTATGTGCCTGGTTTTTTTTTTTTCCCCTTTTAAAATTTTTTTAAATTTAGTTGTTAACACTGGTTGTTCAGCCTCCCAGACCCAGGACTCAAACCCAGGGATATGGATATGTGTTCTGCACTCCTTCAGAGGCCATCAACCTAACCATGACTCCACCAGTTATAACTTTTAAGACAAAGTTACTTGGCCTTTTTTCAATCAATTTTTTCTGTTGCCAATTTATTCACATGTTATAACATGAATTGTTAATATATTCACCCATTTGCTGTTATGAGCTGAGTATGACTAAATACAGTCACTTTTTGGTGTTGCTTTGAGGGGAAGGGGAGATAAATTAAAGCACTCTTGAATACCATAAATCACCATTTATTTCCAAGAGTTTTAAGGAATTGGTTTGCATTGTTTTGTTTTTCCTACCCCTGGCTCAGGGTCCTTGGGCTTTACAAGGCCTGCACCTTATACTGAATCACAGGGGTGAGCCTGGGGAATCCCTTCTTAATTCCATCTTCACTGATCACCAAAGATATTAATTGGCAAGGGCTTTATTACAAGTCTAAATATCCATATACATGTGTCTGAGGCTAGAACACAGATGGTGTCTTGACTGTGTGAGTTGTGAGAGTGATGCTGTATAAAAACAAGCAACTAAATGAAGTCTGGCAGAGTTCTAGCTCACGAAGGTAGACAAAAGGGAAAATTCTTGCCTCCAACTTTGAGTCCCTGAAAAGTGGCCTCCTTTCCCAACCCACAAGACTGCAGAGGACAAGGCTCCCACACACTACAAGGTTATTCCTGGTGACTCTATGAATAGAAACCATCAACAAATAGACTCTGGGAACTAGATTCAGAAGACTTAGAATTCAAACTCACAAGTTAAGATCTTCCTGGCCTGGGGTTTTCACTTATTTACAAAATACATAGTTACAGGGAGCAGATTAAAAAAAAAAAAAAAAATCATGGAGTTCTTAGATTAAGTAGCCATTCTCCAAACCCTATTTATACTAAAAGCACAATGGCTAACATGCCCCAACACCGCATGCTTTAGAAGTTATAAAAAGGCTTCGATGATATAAGTCATAACCAAGACTATCATCAAAACACATTGACTGACAACCTACTGTGTGAAGTATGCAGACTGGAACCCTGAATTCTGGGCCATCTTTGCTTCTCAGATGTAGGCTCTACATCAGCTCTTTCTCTGCTCATGCTGAGAGTATAAGAAGAGATGATATATGCTTAAGTTAACACCAGACACAGAAGAGGGTCTTCCAAATGTTTTTCCAATGGAAAATCCTATACCTTATGTATATGCATTCTGCCTGTCTGTCTGAAGCTTGAGGTTGGGAGGCCCTTCTGAAACAAAACTAAAATAGCAAGTCCAATCTCTTTGCTTCTTCACTCACTCAGTTCGCCTTGTTACTTAGTGCTGTCCAATAATTTAAGCAAGCATTTAAGAACTCAAGATGTCTCTCAGGTCACAGGTTCATTTCATAGTCAAAAATGAGCATTTTTGCTACAGTGAATCAGTGGAGCACCCAACAGCCCTCTGGTCAAAACTCAGAGATGCCTTCTTGCTCTCTATTTCTGCAATGAATTCACCTTCTTAAGGCGAAATTGTTAAACACCCAGCACTAAAAACAAATCGCTGCTGCTCAAGCCATGTAATGTTTGCCCAGTTATATAAACATCAAACTTAAGACAGCTTACAGATAGATGGAGAACGGATTTAAAGATTCTGGTTATTAAGACATTAAATGCGGGATAAGAGGTAGCTTTATGCAAGGTTAGGAGCAGCCACTTCAAAGCACTGAACCCTTTTCACAGATCTCCCAACAAGAAAGTCTAATTTAATTAAGACACCCCTCAGAAGTCAAGCTGTTCCACATGAAGTACTGTTAAAGCAGTTGCAGGTGGGGACATATTTCCCTTTGCTAATATCAGAATTATTTTCATGGTTAAGGTTTCTTGGCCTAGTCCAAAAACTGAGCAACTGACTGCCAATATTTGACACACAGGACCATTTCCTTTTTCGTTAATGGGCCATCAGTTCCTGCATAGGGTAGCCTTGCCTTCACTAACATTATACAATCCATTTACTTCCTCTACATTAGTGACTTAAAATACACCTTGGGGAGGCACTACAGAACAGCAAATATGGAGCCAGGCCAACACTAGGCTTGCCGAGACGTTAAGAGATGGCGTCTAGGACAAAGTTTTAAAACAATAAAACCTAACAGGCGTGTATGTGTGTGTGTGTGTGTGTGTGTGTGTGTGTGTGTGTGTGTGTGTGTGTGTAAAGGGGGGCGAGGGGAGATGGGACCCATCCTCTGTCAATTTGCTAAGGCAGATGGGCTCTGCTGAGAGCTGCCACCTCCTGGGAAAAAAGCCAGTAGGTTGCCTCCTCTCTCCACAGTTACATATTAAGCCTGCAACTGTTTACGTTCAATCTCAGATACATTCTGTTCACCAGCTTCAGAGTTCCAAGTGCAGGTGCCCTCAGTTAATCATCCCAGCTCACTCCAGAGTCACTTCCAGCAGTGAAGGATGTTCCAGGCAGTTAGCTAGTCGTTTTTTGTTTTGCTTTCTTTAAATCTGCACAATTCTGGCCCCTAAAGACTTAGTTTAAAAAGTGTGGTTTGGGTTTAGTTTCTTCAAACAAAAGGATAAATGTCATGGGACAAATCTAAGACTTCAATTTGGACAATAAAACAGCTTAAATGAGAAAGGAAGAATGACTTCTGGTGATAGTAATGCTCTGGGGGAGGGAGGGATAAGAGGAACAACAGACTCAAAAAATACTTTGGGGAAAACATTTTCTAAAAAAAGAGTTGAAGGTTATCTTCTAGGACAAGAAAACCAACCTCATTCATTTTGAAAAATTTTTTTTTTAATTTTTTCTCCAAATATTATTCTAAATATATGTTTTACAAACAAGAGACACTATGGGTCAGAAACATTCTATAGAAGAAAGCATTCTTATAGACAATGCAAATAATTTTAATAGAAGGAAAAGCTCACATTTATTTAGATGTGGCTATGTTTCCTAAGAAGATTTCAGCATCCAAAGTGCAAAGACAAAATGACTGGCTTTTCTTGCCACACAAAATACAAATACTGACAATCTTCCCTTACAGCCTACTCTTAATTATTAGCTGGGATGTCAAATAGACAGCATATTGACCTTTAGAAGTAGGGCTCCACTAGATAAAGGGTGGGGGATGGGGGAGCATGAGGGTCAAGCATCAGAATGAATTCAACTTTAGAACTGGCTTTGACCTCAACCAAGTTGTCAGGGACCCATCAGAGGAATACAAGTTGGATCACATTTCCAGGTTGTGCCTCCTTAACACTATTGAACCTAATCGATTCAAATGAAAGCTAAGCATACTCCCATCACTAGTTCTGTCCCCACCCTAGCCCATTTTATGAAGGTCCCATGTTATAGCTCACTTCATAACAGGAAAAAAAGAACTTCCAAGTTCTCAGAAGTCGTTCTAAATCCTCTATCCAAGCCTGTCTACCCTGACCTCCCAGCACCCACCCTGAGACGAGTCAGTCCTACTAAAGAGGCAAGGCTTCTATCACTGTCTCATGGAAATTACTTCTAAGTAACACCAGAGAAAGGTCATTCTGTGAGCAACATTTGGCTTTAAGCCAAAGAGATGCCCCCACACTCTGAAAAGAATCACAATGAATTTCATATAACCCCTATACCCCTATAAAGATCTCCCATCAAAAAACTCCCAATGAAGAAAGCCTGAGGTGTTGATATTCTGTTACCTGAGAGGAGATATATATAGCTTTAAATAAAACCCCCATGCGCAATTAAACTTGATTAAAAGCCTGAAAATGCTAAAAGTAGCAATGAGTCCAGGAGGCTGCAGAGCAAAGTACAGGTGGCATCCTTCCTTGCAGTCAGTAAACACTGGGAAGTACAGGAGACATGACTTCACTTGAGCATTGGCGAAGCAAAGAAGTTGCCTTGTCGTCCTAGGTTGGTGGCAGATTTGCTTTTGCTCCCAAATCTAGAGAAAGAGAATGAACTGGAAAAGTATTCTATAAAAAGAGGGTAAATAAACAGCTAACACTGCTTGATAAAAATCAACTAAAAATAAGAAACCCTTGACAACTACTCTGTAAGATACTCTGTCACCCCCAGGTGGGAGAGGGAAAACAGTAAAGATCTTCCAATCCCTTTGAAAAAGGGACTCAGGGTTCCAGGTTTTCTTTTAAAGTATCGTCACTTGCTAAGATCTAATTTAGTCTTCCTTTCAGTAAGCTTCAGTCTGATGGTAAAGAAGTCTAAGGGTCTAAGGAAGCCAATTCCACATACCTGGATGTGTTCTTGGTGAGGGTGGAGCGAACTCTCTGAGACAGGGAGCTGGATGAAGGAGTCTTGAGGAGCTGATGTTCAGGAGTGGTTACAGGCCCCAATAAACTCACTTGAATCAAAATTAAGACACATTTTTAAAAGAAGGGAAAAAGAAAGCACCCTTGTACATGGCCAGTTTTACAGTAAATATCCTGTGAAGAACTTAAGATCTAAGGTTAAGAGATCTAGCAAAGTTCCAGAGGTCATTTTTGCCATAATTTTGTGACACACTAACATATCTTTTGAACTATGTAGGCAACTGCTCAATGAATAGCTAAAATTCGCTTCATGATTTACACCATACTCAAACTCCAGACTTCACAAATGTAACATCTGAACATTTAATTTTGTACCTATACTAGAAAAAGCAATATGCTTCTTTAAAAAGGAAGCAATAATGAAAGAAAAAATCTCCAATGCCAGTGAGGTTGGATGAAACCAGCCTTATACATTATTGGTGGCAATATAAACTGGCAAAAATCTTTAGGGAATCAAGTTGATAAAGCATATCAAGAGACAAAAATGTGGAAGCCTTTTAATTCAGTGATTCCCACTCCTGGAAATGTATCACTAGGAGGAAAACGTTGATGGAAGCATTATGTATAATTATGAAAAATGGAAAAATAACATCAATAGCTAATAGAATATTTAAGCATAGTGTACAATAATAAAAATAATGTTATTTAGTAATAGAAAAAAATTCTTATAATATACTAAGTGGAATAAGAAATTACATAGAAAGTATTACCATATCTTTATCCATATAGGTAAAGATGGAAAACATGGAAAGTAAAAAAATATACCACAATGGCAGAACTGTATAAACTTTGCTTTAAGGTTTTAATTCTTCAAAATGAATTTAACTTTTAGTGAAGAATATTAATTTCAAACAGCTCTAGCAAAGATGGGGATAGAGTCAGGGCCTTTGATAAGCACAATTCAGGCCTTACCTTTAATATCTGGTGTTTGAGGTGTTGAAAAGGTATTTGAGTTTTCAATGACATGCATGGGGTCAATGTTCTCTTGTTCCACCATCATGAACTGACTCCAGTATTCCAGAGGCAGTGAAAGCAGGCGCTCTACCACCTAAATGCCACCAAATATGTTAACATGCTAGCAAACTTCCAAAGCTCCAGGCTTACCTCACATTAACATTACACAAGGTTGTGCACATGTGCGCACAGGTACACATACGCACATGCACATTCTCTTTCTCACCTACCTTGGGTTGACGCTTGATGTCCTGTAACATTATCACTGGATCTGGGTTGGGCACAGCATGGGCAACTACTGTAGGGCCAAAGACTTTAGCCAGATTGGCAACATCCATTTTAGTGTCTGGGCTCTGAGCCACTCTAAGCGAAAAAGCATGAAATTAGAAGACTCACTCCTCTGCTTAAACACAAACCAACATATAAGTTCTACAAGGAAATAATTCACCCTTCACATTCCCTCCTTAACACCCAATCCACTTTATCTCCTTGGAAAATGTCCCTAACTCCCAGCAACAAGTTTCTTTGTACTCACCTCTGCAAGTGAATCATGAGGAAAGCTAACGTGTCCCTGTTGGCCTGGGGCAGTTCACCAACAGCCTGGTACATGGCAGCTATGCTATTGTCCTCATCTGTAATTTCTGTAAATGAAAAGAAAGCACCAAGAGGCCTAGACTCCTTCCCCTTGACAGCAGGCATCCACGTTATCGACCTTAAAGTCTCATCTATACAGTACGCTTCTGAAACTTCTGATTAGTTCATGACTACAGCAGACTGTAGTTTCATTAACAAACAGGATACTGGCCAACAGCTCAATATTAGAAATCAGAAACCGCTCTTGCAGTTAAGCTGGTGACCCATGCACTAAGAAGGCAGACCTACGACTGCAGGGACTACAATCATCAAGACGGTATTCATTCATAAAACATATTTAAGGGTCTACTGTGTGCCAGGTATTGTTCTCAGTGTTGAGAATAAAGCACAATGAAACAAAGACCTTGCCTCATGGAACATACATTCTATCGGAGCAGTAAGTCGAAAAGTAAATATGTATCAGGTAGTAACACATAGAACAAAAGAAGGCAGGCAAGAAGCTACAAAGTAATAGAAACTCTTATTTTAGACAAGGTGGTCAGAAAGTATTTCTGAGGACAAAGTATCTAAAATGAAACCCGAAATAAAGAAGGAAATCATGCAAATATCATTTCAAGGTGAGACAACAAATGTGAAGAAGGCCTTGAGAGGGGTATAAATTCAGTGTCCTAAGAGCTGAAAAAATTCCAGTGTAACTGTAAAGGAGGGAAAGAAGGAAAGAATGTTGAAAAGAATGAAGATGACATAGTCAGGAGTTAAATTAATTAGAGTCTTTGGGGACCATGCTAAGGACTGTAGAATTTATTCTGAGAGTGATGGGAAATCACTGCAGGATATAAAGAACAGAAGGGACATCACCTAATTTAAGATTTAAAATGACCATAGTAGCTACAGTATGAGGATCATACTATAGCCAACAAAAGCAGAAACAGGGAAATCGGTAGTAGGTTCTTACATCACTCCAGGGGGTAAGCAATATCAAGAATGGTAGATTGTGAAGAGTTCAAATTTAAGAGCTATTTTACAACACCTCTGCTGACAAGGTTTGTCAATGGACTGTGGGGTGTGAGGAAAAGGAAATCAAAGATGGCTTCAAGTTCAAAAGGATAACCTGTTTGTACCCTATATATAGTTTTAACAGGAAGCGGATATGCACCAAAAACCTGGCTATAATTACTCATTCATCAAAGTATTTGAGCAGGCACTGTACAAAACAGGAGATAAAGCAGCAAGCAGAAGAGTCAAAAACTATTGCCCCTGTGGGACTCACATTCATGTATCAGATCTGCCCTTACCTGCTGCTTCCATAAAGGTTTTGTTTAACCGAAAAGTCAGAAGAGGTTCTTTGAGGTTTCGAAGGAAGTCTTTCAAGAGGCTACAGATAGCATGGATGTCATCCACTTTGCTAAGGAGAGGTACAGTTTTCACTCTGAGAAATTTCTCTTTCAGTTCTTTCACTGTCCGGTCACAGCCTGAGATCCGATATAGACCTGTCTATTATCAAGATAATACTTTCAGTTAAGAACCTCCTAATTACTACACAAATAACAAATCCGCCCTCTCCTAGGGCTCTTACCTCAGTCAGCCCTCTCTGCTCAATCTCATTTATGCAATGGACAACAATGGAGGGGATCATTGGAGAAGTCTGGGACACATAATCTGCCAGTATTCCCTGAAGAGCGAGAGATTTATGTTATTATTTATATGACTTAGACCAGCAGATGAAGACTACCTGGGAAGAGCCATCTTCAGACTAATACTCAAGCTGGAATATAATGTCTACTTTTAAATTCTTATTCCCAAAGCATAGATTAGAACAGAGACTCTCAATTATTTTTCCTATCTGCACACCATTTAATTTATGATCACATGTACTGCACTCTTGCATGAACAAGTAATACCACTTACTATAATTCCATGCCTCTCAAGGGCATCAGAAAGCAAGCAATAATGAGATTACAGGTATGACCTTTAATATACATTAATTTATTACTCTAAAAAAGAAAATTGTACAAATTATTCTTAGTAAGAAAATTTGACACAATTCACAGTTGACTGTGATACAAACCTACCTATAGGGAAGAACTCCATGGTTCTATATTACAGTATAGAAATATGTAAAACATGATGTGCATGGCTAAGAACTCTTAAGGGACTCAGAGAAAAGTAGCACAGCACAGTCATTTTGTTTTGATTCTTGCTAATGCTACTTATACAATAAACAATTTCTTAATGGACTGAAGTGATTTTTAGAAATAAACAATGTAATCTTAATAGCCTAGTATGGAAGAGTTCTAACAAAAGAGAAAAAATATTCACAAATGAAATTAAACGATGGCTCAGATTACTTCAAAATAATTCACTGGACAGGGCCCAGGAGGAAGAGATGGGGTATTAAAATAGCAATTTGAATATGAATTAACAATCATGAAAGGATAGGAACCAGGGGTTAGATATACTAATCTCTACTTTTGGATATATTTGAAATTTTAGGAGGAGGATAGAAGAGGGAAGGAAGCAGCAGAAAAAGGTGGCATTAAAGGGCACCAGAACTCTGGTAGTGGGTATGGTGTGAAGAAATACAATATCCTATGTTAACAAAAGAAATAATAAAACTATTAAAAATAAATATATTAAAAAGAGGTTTTACAAACTATAACAGCATGGGAAAAAGAGGAAGAAAGAAAAAAGGAGAAAAAGAAGGGCAAAGAAGGAGGTAAGGGAGAAAACGGATGAAGAATTTAGTTTATACAGATATTAAACAGATAAGCCCAAGTAGGACTCTGCTGCAAGTTACATCATATAATTTCTATTCATTATTCACAAAACGAAATACCCCTGGCATCATCAATTTTAGAACAAAACCAACACAACTAAGTCTTTGAAAAGCTAAAGAAGATGTAACACAATGATGGTTCCCAGTCATACCTCTCCGATTTTGACAGGTGTTCCTATCAGGGTAGGAATGCAGGGAAGGGGACAGCGGTCCCGACACTCTGGATGAGAGACCACACGACAGTCTCGACACTTTAGAGACAGCTTGCCAAATTTTATCCTCTTCCCACATGGAACACAAGATTCAGGTTTAATAACCTGAGGATAAAACAGGGCAAAAAAGAGCAGAGTGGTATGAATTAGAAAATTGTCATCATCATCCACCAATATTTAGTGTGTACCAAACAACTTTCTAACCCTACTTTTCACATGTACTTGTATGCTCACAGCTATCATAAAGGTAGGGTTTGTTTTATTTTAAGATAAGGAAACAAGCAAGAAGATGCAATTAACTTGAAAAAGATCATTCAACTGGACAGAACAGTATGTAAGTGGAAAGAACTTGACACGGAGTCAGAAAACGTCTATATTAACTGGGCCACTTACTATCATGTGGCTCAAATGAGTTAATTAACTTCTCTCAGCCTCAGTCCACTTGTCAGGATTTTTAATGAGAAAACCAAAACATGCTATATTTAAGCATAAGATGTAGATATGTAGCCCTAAAAAGCACAAACTGCTACTGAAATGTTGCATTCTCTTCATTTACTATACACACAGAATGGAAAGATGCACCCCTGCTACAACTAGTGTCTACCCCTAGAGACTGGGACTGAAAGGAGGAAGGTCAACATTTAACGTTAGAACACTGAAGCATTTAAATTTGATCCCGATATGTTTTACTTTCACACTTAAAAAATTAAAAGTGCCCACCAAGAGCAATCACAGACTCACCGTCTTAGAGACAAAGTCATGCAGGCGCATCCCTGCGTTGCTCTGTGGAGTGCCAGTGTCTGTCTCAGTTCTGGGCTCCAACTGCCTGCTGCTCAAGGTAGAGTCACTGTTCCAAGGTTGTAAAGTACCTAGAAAACAAACAACTTTATACCTAGTAAGATTTCAGTAATCTGTAAGCATTATTAGTGAATATATAAAGGCTTTACAAAAACCAGTTCAAGAACGAGTCATGTTAGTGACATCAGCCAGGCTAGCAATCCAAAGGTAGAACATGACACATATAGTTCTCTGGCCCTTAGCATGCCCAGTAGAAAAGCTACTCCAGGCACGCCCTGTTGGAGTAGTGGTCTGGTCCACCGAGTGCAATTCATATACATCCCAAGGACCTGGGTTCACATCCTGGGAGCCAGGGGTTGGGGTTGGGTTGGGTTGGGTGAGTGTATGTGTAAGGAAGGTTAGGGGAAGACAGACCAACCAAGATGAGCAACTAAAAATACATAAAAGCTTCTTCCTCCTCTCTCTTCCTGCCTCTGCTTGCCTTCCTCCCTGCCTATACCTTTCCTTTAAAAAACTACCCCATATATTTAATCCCTGCCTCAGAAGGATTCTATGAAGCCAATTCTGCCTCAATCCTACCAGTCTTACACAGGGAATTTAGTCACAAACCCACAGACCTGTTTTCCTTCGACTCCTGGTCCAGTATGGCATAGTCTCAATGGTGGACACGGCTTCAATGGGGCCACCATCATTGGGAACAGTCACTGTAGTTTTTGCAACTATGGATTCATTCCCCTGAAACCAAAGCAGTAATGAGGGAAGGATAAACAAACATAAAATCTAATTTCCCCTCCACCATAGGGAAATTTTGAAATGTCTGAAAAATTCTTGGGTTTTGGTCAGGACTTAAGGCCCTAGTCCAAAACACTCCTAAGTTACAATTTCATACTTTAGAGCAGAAATAGGTAGACGATGGGCAGCAAATCTGGTGAAAGGGACCAATTATCTGGTGAAGGAAACAACAGGACTGTTGGTGGTGAACTTATGTTCAGATGTTGATTTATGATGACGTACACCTTAAATCTGTATAATGTTATGATGTAATGCTCCTTCAATAAAAATTTTAAACATTGAGATACACATAAAGCTCATTCAATAGTAACTATTAAATAATAAGCTCTCAATTCATTGTTAGCATTAAAAAAGCCCCAGAAATACAGGTCATAGGGGTATAAACAAAAGCGGTTAAAATCACACAAATTCCATTCATATGAATGATAAGGATTCTACCACATAGAAAAATTCTCACCAAATCTCTCTCAAAGTAACACTGCAATGTTGATTCAGGATTTTTAATGCCTAGAGACACTGATCTCCGGTGTGTTCAAGACCACAATTCTCTCCGCCTGATTATTCTTACCTGGTCTGCTGTGGAGCCAATGGATCGAGTTTTCTTTATAGGTCCAGGGGGACCATCAATGAACTGGCGGCTATTAGAGCGCTAGTGAGAGAACAAAGACCAACAACTTTAGAGCGGAAAAATCTGAAACACAGAAGATAAAATTATTCCACTAGACAACTTAGATGTAAATCCTAGGGATCAAGGCTGCAGTAAATAACAATGTGTTCTTTCTCATTGTTTTCTATCTGAATGAAGTTTAAATTACACTGACTCAAAAATGTTCTCAGGACCCTAGAAGAAACAAGCAAGTTTTAGAAAAATTTAGATGGCAGCACCAGAAAAAACTAGAGCTGTAATCCTATCTAAGGACATGAAATCCTTGCAAACATATTAAGTACCCTAAATAGGTACACATAGACAAATCTCTCTGTATGTTCCATTATACACACACACTTCATCTGAAGCTTTTATTAGAGCACAAATGTCTAGTGTAAAAATTCATGACAACTCAAAACAAACAAGTGTACCCTTTTCCATTGGATGAATGAACTACCTCAATGAATATTATATTAATATCAAACCCTAGCATGAAGTCATTTCTATTAAGCATTTAACAATGGCTAGAGCAACGTGTCAGGAATGCAGTATCATGGCAAAATTCTTACTATTACATTGTGAAAAAATAATCATACATACCCTCTTTTCTCTCTTCTTTAGTTTGAAAGTCTTTATCAAAGAAGAATCCCAATCCTGTTAACAATTACACTGCATTAATTTCTTTCTTTGATTAGACCTTCCCTAAACCTAAATTTGCAGCAAACTTTAAAGGCTTCTTGAATCAGACTACCTAACTTACAATTTGGAGAGGAGGGAAGGAGGGTTCCAGTGCTGTAGCTATAAAAAGTCAGCACGCTTTCTTTCCAAAATTGAAGCTATTATAATGGAATCAGGAATCAATACCACAGAGGTAAGAAAAGGTTAAAGAATCAAGCTGTGTCGTGATTATCTCCAGTGCCTGGTCCTTTATTTCTGATTATTTTTCTAATTAGTTTTAGAACTTACAGAGAGTTGGACACTATACTGATCGTGTTAGATGTGATTCCTGCTCGAGGGATTGCTATCGTCTAATCAGGGGTTCTGTAAAATACCACCACTTAAAAAGTTCTTGTTGAGGTTTTACATCTCTCCATCATCCCTCCTTCTTGAGCCCTAAGAAAGACATTTACTACTAAAGAGTTGTTTTTTACCACAATCTGATTTTAACCATTTGCATTCATTTTTAGTAGCTACCTATGAATTCTTTACCCCTGATAATTCCTGAAAACACAAAATCCAGAAAGAGCTATATGTACCAAGTAGCAGCTTAGCTAAATAAATTTAACCTCTCCAATTTACAGTCAAATTATTGAGCTACTGGTTGTTTAATTCAGCTTCAGTTACAACAGATTATGGTTCAGTCTAACTCCAAAATCACCCAACAATATGTTCTAGTTTTATTATATATCCCAGACATATTCTAGCTATGAAATGCCAACTATTTTTCTAGTCAAATAGTGAATTTGGATAGAAGACTCTTAGCCATGTAACAAGTTGTCACTTGTTTTGCTGCCATCAGAAGACAAATCACTAATAATCTCCAGATTTATTGTTTTGTTTCCCAGGTTGCAGCCAGTAAAACAAAAAAAAATACACAGACCAATAAACCAGTCTCCTGTACTTCAAAGATTAAAATATCAGGAGATGACCATTTTTATAGAAACATTACCACATATTAAGAAGGTATTGCCCCTCGCCAAAGTAAGGAAATAAAGAGTTTGTGTAATAATGTATATTAACCTTAGTTGATCAAAACATTATATAGTATCCAGGAATCTTCAATAATCTTCTGGCTGAAGTTGCATAGCATTGATTTCCCTCTAATTGTGAAGTATGACGAAGCTTTCCTTAAGAACCAAACTAATTCAGAAATAAGGTACAAGTCTATTTGACCAAAAATAGCAAACCCTGCCTGGATATAGTCTTGCTAATTTTTTGGATCCTAGCTGAGGCTTTAATAGCAAGATATAATCAATCAGCACATCAATTCACAGATTTGTCAAATAAATGTAACTAAGCACCAAATTCTGGATTCCATACCATCACTTCCAGAAACTAAATATATAAGCCAGTCTCTCATAGCTTGTGTGGATTTGTATTTTTTAAAGCTAGCTTAGTATCTAACATATCAATTAATGAAACAGTAATAAAGAAATTCCAGAAAAGAAGATAGGAGAAACACTGCTAAGGAAGTAGGGGTAAGAAAAGCAAATAATTCTCAGAAATCAAACATTCATTACCAGAGATTCATCAGTCTTGTCAAAGCTGATATCTGATAAAATGGAACCAGATTCATCAATGGTTGACAGTCTAGATGAGTGAAACAATACAGTGTTAGACAAAGAAGACCGTAGCGCAAAATCCACCAGCACCCAGAGTAAAGTCCCACTGGTCAGGTAGTATCAGATTTTTTTTTTTTTTTTTTTTAAAGAAAGGAAGGAGGGAGGGACAAAGGAATGAAGAAACACTTTATTATTTTGATTGCTTCCCCTGGCCCCAGGTCACAAACACGGTCCTTGGGCTTTCCATGGCCCACACTGCCAGCCCAGCAGGGCATGGAGTAATTCTATAGCAACACCTTCCCTTTGGAGAAAGCGCAAAGCTCAAACCCCTCGGCTGTGGCAGGTCGCTTTTACGGTTCTCGTGGAGCAGTCTGTGTGAGTGCAGCACAGTTGCTTCTTCAACTAAGGTCTTTTAATGGCAGTTGAAAGCTACAGTCAGGGATATGGGTGCTGTTTCCTGCTGAGTTTTGTACTGCACAATACTAAAAATTCATGAAGCAGAAGAGTAAACTTTAATTTGATCCCAATTGTGGCTGCATTCTATCAGTTTATTACCCAGCATTGGCTTTTTAAGAAATTAAGCCTGTACATCTTCTTAGTTATAAAGAATGTCCATAAAACAACCAGGCAACACAATAAATGACTCTCAGAGAGCTGACCTTTCCTTACTTATTGTACTGGGGGAGTTAAATTCAAAGCCTGGTTGATACTACTTTACATAGTGATGCAATGGAACCAAAATTACTGTCTGGTCTTGGCTCACAGAAGGCCTTCCTTAAACCAGAAGAGCTACAGAACTCTCTGGAGAGTAAACACTCAAAGTATTGCTGAACTGCCACTTTCACCTCTACATTTCTTAGCAAGGAGCAGGATTAGTTATTGATGTGCAATTTAGCACCAACATCAAAATTTTACCCATGGTAAAACAACATCCTGAGATTGAAAAAAGAAGCAGAGAAAAGAAATAGGCCCCTGTGCCTTTATTTCCTACCCATCCTTCCTCTAAGTCTATGTGCTTTATTCAGCACACATTCCAGAAGCAGCATATTTAAGAGTTCAGATAACAAGAACTTCTGACAGCTGTGTTGCTTGTGATCAGATAACAACAGATGCAGTTCCCCCACCTTTTGTTCCCAGCATTGCTGCTGGATCGTTGGCCTCTGTTGAGAAAAGCCAGAGCTGATTTTTGCTCTTCGCTTAGTTGAATGCTGCCAGATGTGTCACACATGAGCATCTCTCGAATCAGCTGAATCTGTCTTTCCTACAGACCAAAGCAGAGTAAAACATCCTAACTAACCAGGGGAGAAAGCTTCACCTCAAATTTATGGGATGGGCCGACCAAAAGATATTAAAATACAGCATTATGCAAATGAGCCTTCAGAAAGGCTGCTACACCAATAGCATATTAATTCACATCAAGCCCAGATTGTGTCTCTGATTTCTGACTGGTAAAATGAACTCCATCAAGAATAGTGGGGGTTCTGCTCTAAGACTCTTGAATCAAACTGCTAAACCAAGAGAGAGAATACTGCAAAATCAGAGTCCCCCCAAAAGATTCTGCGTTAGTAAATAACACTCGGAATGTCATTTTATCAGGACAATTACTGGCCTCCTCTATGGAGCAAAGCAGCCACCCATTTTCTAAAGGGTGGAGCAAAATGCATTAAAATGGACACAAAGCTATGAGGCACTGATATCAGACAATATAAGCTATTAGTGGCATCTAACACTACCAAGATAGATTAGTCCCTCCTAGTAAAGGTTTTCTTTTGTACCAAGATCATTCTGATATATTAAAATAGTAGTGTTCTGTTAGTTAATTGCTCAACTGATGGAATACATCCAATCTTTTACCCTGAGTTAGGAGCACTGATGAAAGAAAGACTTATCAATGTCTTATCTGTATCAATGATGAAGAACTAGTCATAGATATAAAAATTAAGATATTCTAGGTAGAAGGAGATGGCCAATATTTTGTGATAGAGCAAGCTTGCTAGGAAGTCACCTGCCTTCCTCCCTAATTTTAATTCTTCACGTATTCACTGAAATCTATTCATTATTTCAAGTCTAAAGGGAAAAAGTTAATTTCAAATTACAAAATCAGGATTCCTAAGCTGCAATTTTGGCTCCAATCATGGACAAATTGTCATGGATAGGTTGCTTTTAGTTCTTCAGTGTGGAAGAAACTGGGTATAACTAGCAAGTAGAAACATCAGATGATGCTTCTCCCCCCCATATCAAGTGCTCTAGCATGGAGAACAATACACACCAGCTTTTCGCAGTCAGCCTCAGCGCGCTGTCTCCTTTTGATCTCTACATCCACCTGATTGCGTGCATGCTTCAGCTTAACATCCAGAGCACTACGCTCAGTCTCTGTTTTCATCAAAAGATCCTTGCATTTCCCCAGCTCATGGTCTGTTTTTTGCCACTTTTTACGGAAATCCTCAAAGTCCTTTGCCAACTGGATGAATTCTAAAGAAAAGGGGAAACTTTAATAATTCAAGCACCACAGAGTATAAATGCTCTAAAAAATGAGTCCTCTGGTTAGTTTTACTCCAAATACATAATTAACAAACCAGCTGATCTGTGGGCAAATTCTGCTGAAAATAACCAGGAACAGATCCCAGATTTATGATCATCACTATAGATGACAGCTTTGTGGGGAGCAATCCCCGCTTCAATAGTCCACTTACTTTTGGCTTAGCCAGTGGCATCTGCTGTGGAATAAGTAACTCATTAGTCACCTGGCTCCAGATGTAACACAAACCCTGAAAGCTCCCCCACAGAAGGCAATCAAAGGGGGATACCTCTGGGGCAGGTGTCACACACCAGGGCAGTTACAGCTATAAAACAAAAACAGTCTCCTTTAGAGTCAAGCATTGCTGTGCAGAGACTTTGAACAGCAAATTCAAGTGTAACTGCTGTAATATGCTCCGGTAAATGTAGATTAATACTATAGACATCTAGGCCTACAATTCCATTCAGCTATATAATTATACAAATACTGATTTGAAAGTAAAGAGCCAATTTGCTTTTGCTATTTAACACTACTGCCCTGAAGGGTGCGTAAACATTGCAATTGGAAAGACATACGAAAAGAAGAGGATACTAGATTTGGGCAAGTGTTACTGAATTAACGGAATATGGAATCTTTTCAAAAGTGTTTAAAGAGGCATCCATTCCAATAGCGCTTCACATGATAACATTGGTTGCATTCATTCTCAGCACCTGTTATTAACAAAGACTGTTTTTCTACAAGGCCTTACTATTTACTACTTAACCTCAATCAATCTCTAAGCATCACTCTCCAACAGTATTGGGGAGGAAGTTTCCAAGGTGTGTACATCTGCTACTGGTCAAACTAACCCAGTTTACAGATGACACTAGGCCAATTCACAAAAGCTGGCAAATTCTCAGATAGTAAGGACACTTTTCCTATTTGTAACCTAAGAGCACAGAAACAATTAATATAGCACCCTTTTAAAGTAATTTGACTAAACTTCAAACTTACAAAGTAGGATACCAATTTAATCTAGAGAAACCAAGTCTTAAAGAAGAAAATTTCAGTTTTTAGCAAATAAATTTTAACAAAATAGGATATTATAACCTAGTTATCTTAGATAATGTAAATATCAAAGCTCTGAAAGATAGTAGTTTTAAATGAATGTTATGATGGCTTAAATAACAGTTTGGAACACATTACTACGGTTTTTTTCCCCCTTCATTTAAAGAAAAAGAAAACAAACAATATATCCTTTTGAAAATATAACTATTTCCATGTCATAGATTCACATGGAAAACAAACCAAAACAAGAGCTGGTTAACTTGGCAATCGGCAAGCAGTGAATTTTTTTTTTTAAGAGGAAGAAAGGCAGCAGGCAGGAAGAGAAAGGAGGAAGAAGCACTTCATTTATTTAGTTGTTCCCTTGGGTCCAAGGCTGCAAACCTGAGTCCTTGGGCTATATGTGAACTGGCACAAGCTTCACACCTGAGCCACCAGGGCACACCACATTTATGATTTATGTAGTTTTCTGATGTGGGTAATATTTCTATTTCAAAAAGTAAAGAACAAAAAACACACTTTTCAACTCATAGTCTAAAAACTTTTACTCCACACTGTGATCAATTAAGTGTTTCTAAATATAGTACTGCATACACATTCAAATATTTACTGCATTGAAAAACAATTTTGAGAATGAAAAGATTTCCATCTGAACTAATTTTGCTGATTTGTTTGTACTTTAGGATACTCGTTCTGATTAAGTTTTATTAAATTTGGGTTTTAATTCCTATTCATTGTTAGCTGGCATATATTACTATCTAAGTGAACTGAATGAACGCAAACCAAATAAATTATCGATTCATTTCAAGGAAGGCACTCCTATTTTAACAGCACAAATGATTAATTTACTAGTTCAGCTTGGCAACAACACTGCTTGCATACCTGATTAAAATATTACTTTGATGTACAAAGTACACATTCTCTTATGAACTAAAGTTGCTAGCATAGGTTAAAAAGACACTCTGAAACATAGACCAGGAAAAATTGTGATGCTAGAGATGGAAAAGCATGGCATTTTTATTCTGTCAGCTGGTGAACCACAATTGACTGGTACTAGCCCTAGCCCTAGAGTATGAAGTACATACTCTAAAGAGTTATTAAATTCAAATTACCTTCTTAAAAATGTTAAGTAGGCCCCCCTGTGGGTCAGGTGACTAAAACACCCTGGTGGAGCAGTGGTTTGATAAGCTGCCTTCAGCCAAGAGTATAATCCATATACATCTCAAGGACCTGGATCTTCATTCCGGGGCCGGGGGAACAACCAAGATGACAACTAAATCAAATGAATGAAATGCTTCTTCCTCCTCTCTCTTCCTGCCTGGCTGCCTACCTGCCTGTACCTTTCCTTTATTTAAATTAAAAAAAGGATAATTAATGGCAAGAACCCTATGCTTCTTTTGCTCTTTTATCTCTAGTGCCTTGTACTCTGACTAGTACATGGCAAGCACTCAAATACTCATAGAAAGAATGAAGAATTGCTGTTCAGATCAAATTTAAACTCCAGATATCCAAGTCTACCTTACCAGTTTAATCAAACTACCTCCCACTGCCTCACAATAACCTTTCACTAGCTAAACCAGTCTGTCTCTGACCCATGTTCATTTCTGCCTTCTTTCTTGAGATCAATCTATGTCCTCCAAATAGAATGCCCAATCTATTCTTCTGTATGTACCCGTTTTCATAGTTCCATCTGCTCTATAAATTTTTTCCTAGTCAGTTTGCTCCACAATAAATTTTTTGACACTTCTCAAAAGAATATTTATTAAGCTTGTTTCATGATAAAGACTAAGTCTCTGAAACAAATACCATAATCTCCTTGAAAACAAGCACCATATCACATCACCTACATACACATAGCAAAGCACAAGCCTACTATGGTGTTGACATATAAGACAATTGATAAATATTAAGTTACATATTTTTTCTAACTGACAAACCAACATCAAAGTTCAGGCAGTTCATGATAAAATAACATACAAAAATCATGTAGACTGGAGGAAAAAAAAGGTAATAAAATACCTAAGCTATTAAAGCAATTTTATTTGAATTTTAACCTTCCTTCTGATCTTTCAGTAACCGTGAACTTAGCTTTAAAACAGTACTTGCGAAAATATACAAAAAGGAGAAAGAGAAAATTAGGACAGAAGGCAAGAATAAGGTGTTGCGACACTTAGGTATGGGAGGAATTCCTAGGACCTAACAAGAGTATCAGAAGACTGGGGAGGTTGTAGAAAGAGTCTAGAGTCTAGAAAACACTAAGGCACTAGTTCCTAAAGTCAATGTTTCAAGCTAGGGACTGGAGTGGGGATTTTGTAACAGAAATCAACGTGAAGTTAGAAATTTGCTTATAAAATAAGAGCACCTGTAAAATTAAACATCTCGAGGGATTTGGGGTCACACTTGCAAAAGCATTTTCACAATTAGTATCTTATTTTATCCCCAGATCCTCACAGCACTCCCACAAAGGAGATTTTTAAGATATTTAAATTCCTATTTTACAGATGGAGAAAAAGACACAGAAGTAACAGTCAAAAGTTAGTACTAGTTACTGAGACTGAAAATCTCAGACTCCTCCCTCTGCCCCCACATCTTAACAGCTGCCTCCTCCTGGAGATCTTACCACTATCTCTTTCATACATTAACCCTTATTTCCATCTTTACCACCACCATTCCAGCCAAAGCTCCTATTAATCTTTCCTGAGCCATAGCCGTCAGGTCCTAGTCAATCTCCCAGTCTCTACCTCTGCCAAGGTAATCTTCCACAAGCACAACTCTGATTATATCACCCCTGCCCGCTTACTCCTATTCCCTTCACACCCCACACCCTCTTGCCTTCTCTCATATTGCTCTCTTGACTCTAAATGCCCTCTTTCTTGCCTGTAGGGATCCTACCTTATACTTAACGTTCAATATAAACCCCATTCTTCTCCATAAAGCCATGTAGTCACCCCTATCCCTCAACCCATGTGCTAGACTAAATATTTGCTGAATGAACTTGAATTTTAAGACGTCTTATTTAATACTCTTCTCTGCCAGACTACAAAGTAATCCATCTTCTGAAATGATGTGACCTCAAAGAAAAGTCTAATTAGTATGCCATCATCGTCATTGAGTTGGTACCAGATGACAGGGTCATGCAACAGCTATGAGAGAGAAAGTAGAATATTGTTTTGAAAGGCCTGTAAGTGGGTAAGAACTATTATAAACAATCAAATTATAGAAAATAATGAATGGCATAAGTGAGACGTCATACTAAATATTGTGGAAATCAAAAGAAAGTTTAAGACAGTTCTTACATTAATTTAATACTCATGAGACTGACTTAAGAGCAACATTAAATTACTTATAAATGAAAATCTGAAACAGGAAGAGAACAGAAACACAAGAAGTTGGTAAAAAACACAAGGGAAGCTCAAGATTAAAAATGTAGACAACTGCTACTCGAAAGAAACAAAAGCAACATCCTTGGAAATTGATTTTGCCTAGTTCATGGAATGAATGTGAAATTGGCAACTAAAGCCAACCCTTCAGTGGAAAGAGAATCTCGATAATGAAAAAAGTCTGGGTAAAAACCATTTAAGAACACTACAGAAAAAAGTGACCTTTTAGAATGAGTATCCATTACGCTTCAACCATGGATAATTGACCATCACTTTCTTTTTAGGTAACTCAAATGAAAAACAGTTTTAAGACTGGACTATACTTCAGCTTTGTAGAAAACTCAAGTCTGAAATCTGTTTTTTCCCTTCAGAGACCACCTCAGAATGACTTACGGAGTTCATTCCCTTCACTGAGAATCTCCACCCGGCGTGCAAGCTGCTCAAACAGATTCCGCACATTCAGCATTGTAGTATCCATCTTTCTGCCAAGAAATCAAATATACATTAGGGGTCCTGCCTTCTCTCGCAAACAAAAGATTCAGTAGCAATCCAGCATAGCCATCAGTAACTAACATCTGGACTCTTCCATTTGTAGCTACCATTATAAGACTCTCAAGTCAACAACTGATATTTTGTGTAATCCTTATTATAAAAACAAATTTGTAATGTTTAAGACTCAATTGAAAATTAGAAAAGCATTTCAGACTTCTGAATATAAGCCCCCTTTTCTGCCTATTCTTTTCCTCCATTCTGCAATCACTTTGGAGCTGAGAAGAATGCAATTAGGAACAAACACGTCAGTTGATTACTAGGTGACTAACTACAAAAATGTGGTTCTTAGTCCAGCCTATTGATTAATATAACACTTTTGCCACTTGACTCTTTCTGGCCTTTGAAGACCTTCAACATAACTTAAAAGGTTTATTTTTAATTTCATTTTTAGCTAGTACCCCTATTGCAACTGCCTTTTAAAATGCAGGACATGGTCAGCACATTTTCTACCAACGGCACAGATGACGTCACATGAGTGATTAAGTGAGGAAATCGCCAGCTCAGCAGCACAAGAATTATTTCTGTATTGCAGGGCTCTCTGCTGGACCGCGTGCAGGGACTATGTCTAATAAATTTATACTAAGTATAGGCAAAGGATTATGTTGTACCACATTCTGGCATCAAGGAGACAATACACCACCTTCACAGTTAGAAGGGCAAAGGAAAAATCATTTGCTACTGTGTTCTATATGGTAAAATTCAGGCTTCGTATTTCTTCCCAAAGATATGCTATTACATTTAAAACAGTGTCCTTACAGGCAAGGTTCTGTTCCAAATAGATTTTAATTGGGAACACTTTGAAGTAATAATATCTTTTTTTCAAATTGATGTACCATGGTTTAAGAACCTTAATTTAACAAAGGCATCAACTAGACATTATGAAAACTATCAGGGAAATGAAAGTCAAATTTCATTTGAAAATTAATGTTCCCCAGAAATATTATTAAAGGATTCGTCTTTTGTTTCTCCTGATGACCCTTTCAGCATTCTAGTCTAGGTCCTTATTTCATGGATCTAAATTAAAACTTTAAGAACCCTTCAGTGATTTTACAAGGTTGCACAGATTATACCAAAAGCTATGAGGGTAAGAAAGGAAAACAAAAACAAACCAAAAACTCACAAAGAATTATAAAAATATAAATATATTTCTTATTAAATGCTACAGAATTATTCATTTGTACTACTGTAATGATTGCTCTCATAGCAAAAAAAATCTTTGGATGTAATATGTAAGTGAATCAGGACCGGAAACAAAATTTTTCAAATGGCAATTATGTCCAAGTTACATATAATCATAGCAAGCTGATAAGCAACCAGACCAACAAGTTTATTACAAAGATCTTTATCTAAACTAAGGACAAAACTAAAAGTATAACATTAAAACAGAGAGAAAGTAATCTGGAAGTCATGCAGATTGCCACAGATTTAACAATATAACAAAATAGGCAAAATATAACCCAAGTACTATGGCAGAGGCAGGCCATTCAGTAACACACTCAAATGATGATTTCCTTTGTCTCCCAGTAAATATAGAAGACAACGATCAGTTTTACTACGGGGTATTGATTTTTCCCTTTTCAGCACTCAATTTCCTACTTTGAGACTATAAAACAGTAAGAGCTCAGTACATAGGAAAACTTCCATCTGTCCAAAGATTCAGGAAAGGAAAATTTCATTGTAACGAGGGTACTGAAAACTGGTTGTTTTTCTAACCCACAATTCTTTCCTATTTTCTTTGTGTATACACCAGTCCTAGAGTGAGGGATAGAAGAGGTGTACTCTGTTGAAAACACAAACCAATATCTAGAAAAAGTAAAGACAGAGAGTCTACCGGAGACATCTCACCACAGTAACTGCTGTCTCATACAACTATCTCAATCTACTGTTCTAACATGATGCCCAGTACCTAGGAGATTGTTGCTTGAACTCCCTGGTAAAGTAGCAGTTATATGCACTGCCTTTGGCTGAGAGCACGATTCACTTGTATGCCAGAACAACTAAATCAAGTACTGCTTCCTCCCCTCTCTTCCTGACTGCCTGGCGGCTCACCATGATTCCTGCCTGTGCCTTTCCTTTAAAATAAATAAACCAACTCTATTCCCTACCTTATTGACTTGTAATTTTGATTTCCTTATTCTTAACATTTTCCCAGTTACTTACAGTTTCAAACCTCCAAAGAGTCTTAAGTTACTTCTTTCCTACAAGTATAATCACTAAACCTTGTGGACCCTTCTTTCAAGTGTTTTGTTTTACACCCATCTCATTACTTGCAGGTCATCTGCCCTCACTAACTGATCTTTCCCTCACTGCTCTGCTCAGCTGGCACATGCATTTGGTATTCAGACACATACATCTTGCACTCTAACCTACCATTCAAGTTTCTACCCTGTGTTCCAGGTAAGACTGCAAATTTGAGGGGAGAAGACTTCATGTATTACACACACACTCAGAATTCAAAAAAATAAATATCTGGTAAAGTGGAAGGCCAAGAACACACAAACATGTACATGATTCTATAGTCAAAAGAATTTGCATTCTACTGGAATATCAATGTATCATATAGAAGAAAACAAAGAGCTGTTAAAAAGTGGAGAGGGGGTGGTTGGGGGGCTAGAAACCTTGGAACAGAAGTTTTGACTCTTCCATTCACCAGCAGTATGACCTTGGATAAGTCACTTAAATTCTTCGAATCATCTATACATGGGAACAATACTTACCTTACTTATCTCACAGATTATCAAATAACATAGGCAAAAGTTTAATATATAAATTGAACCTTACTATAAAAATGTAGGGTTATGAAATCTTTGCTTTGTTTCTTGTTTTGGTCTGACAGCTGTCATTCACATTCTAGAACAATTACCAACTCATAGCTAACCTAGTCCAAGAAGAATGGAGAATAACAAAATTTAATGAGGTTTAGGCTCTTAAATAAGCTGTTTGTGAAATTTATAGCATCTGACAACAGTTTGTTACTTCTCTAACATGGGTAGGTTTATTAGGATAACCCAAAAACAGCATTGGCAAAATATAATATTCTTCGCTTTATATGCTGGGGGCACCATGTAGTATTAATGTTATATAGAAGTGACTCTCAGGAATTATTTACAAACGACAAAAAATCTTTCTGCATCAGTACTGATCTCGGTCAAAATGTAACTTGAAAATTAAAATTTATTCATCCTACTCAATGTCAACGAAAAATGTTCTTAATTTTCCTGATGGGTCGTACTTTCACACTCACAAACATATCTTTATTTTTCCCTCTTCATTATTTAGCTCCATAGCAAGGAGATACACTAATGTGAAACAAAAACAAAGTCATATTGTAGTACATTGCTTTGTAGCCATAAAACAGCTGTCACTTTTCCCTTTTCCCTTTTGGGAAAGCTAAAATGATTCCCGTGTATAGCAAGGAAATCTGTTTGTAGAGCACTTTAAACAAAAGGTGCTAGAGAATCTCAGCTGTTATTGATGAGAAGCCCCAGAGGTGGAGAAGTCACTATGTAACAGATTCCCAATCTGTGAGTAATCCCTAAGGGAGCAATTTCACATCACCAGGAAAGAGTCTCAGCTTGATGTGATTGCTTTGAGTCCCCAATTTAATTTCAATCACCCAGCCAAGAGACAAACATCATCCTTCAGAATAACAGACTATTACCAATCTTGCTACAGAGTATCTTGGGAAAAATCTTTATCCTTTCCTTCCTTCCCCTACAAACATTATTAAGAGACCTATATATCAGAGATTTTTTCATTTGTTTGTTTGTTTAAGATGCATCAAAGGACGTTAAGTATTACAAGACAAAGCAATGAAAGGTTGCCTGAGTTTTTCAGGAAAGTTTTAATGGAAAAGTCTCACATGCATTGCCAAATCCAAGAAATCAACAATATAGTTTCTCTGCTGCCAAGGAAAACTATTCTCTAAAACAGTCTCAATTCTGCAAGTTTCTTTCTTATGAAAGCATTTCAAAACAATTATTTTCCCCAAAAGTCCAGCTTCAGCTTCACTATATCCAAAACCCCATACAACTGGCATGCAGAAGGAATATCTTGAAACCAAATGTTCTTATAAACAAATCAACTGCAGAAAGAGTAAACAGAATGCCCTCCATATACAACATGAATGAAAGCTAAAATAAGGGAACAACTGAATTACTATTTTTTGTAGAAATTACCAGTCCAGTATGCTAAATTCTCCCTCTTTTTTTTTTCCCCCCTTCTGTGAATTCTTCTCATTCTTAGGTGTTCTGTTCCAGTATAAAGTAAGTCTTAACAATTTACCAAAGCATTCCCTAACCATTACAGTTCAAAATGAGCTCTTCTTTATTATCTACAATACTCATTTGGTAGATATAAAATGCTACCTAATATTGTTGATTTTCTATGTTCAAAAAATTATACTTATGCACCCCCACGTTTACTGCAGCTCTATCCGCAATAGCTAAGAACTAGAAACTACCTCAGTGCCCATTGTCAGATGAATGGATAAAGAAGTGGTATACATACACAATGGAATATACCACTCGGCCCTTAGCAGAGATGAAATCTTGTCATTTGAATCAGTATGGACCTAGAGGAGTTTACGCTAAGTGAAATAAATCAAAAGAAGAAAGCCAGATACCAGAAGTTGCTCGTCAGTGGAGTGTGAACAGACAAAGCAAAGGAACAGATGAATTAAAATCAAAATCAACCCTTAGATGTTGGAATAGAACTGAGGTCACCAGTAAAGAACAGGATGGGGGGTGGGGGGTGAGCAGGCAACTAGAGGCAGGGCCCAATGGAGAGTGGTGAAGAACTCATTGTAATTTGGTGGTGGGCAGGGTGTGTTGCCATATATTTGAGAAAAGGGAACTTGCACATACCTACATGTATAAGTTTATATTAATTTGTAAAACAAAGCTACCTCAAAATAATAAAAAAAAAATTATATGTAATAGTGAAATTGAAACCTCACCACTCAAAACAACTATATTCATCACTTTATCTAATCTTTGCCCATCATGCACTCAGATTTCATACAACTGTCATCACAGGTGACAGGTAATCTTGTGCTTTGCTTTTTTTCTATCACATTTCCTTTAAGTTCCAAAAAGTTCTTGAACATTTATTTAACCATTCCTTTTTGACAGGTAATTTCCAATTTTGTAATTATATTCACTCTCTCACCTCCCTCAAGTACTAATTCAAATGTCATTTTCTCATTGAGGTCTTTCCTAGCCACCTGATTTAAAATTGCAGCCTTTACCCACTTCTCTGCTTTATTTTGCTCCAAAGCACTTGTCTCCATCTAACAGAGTAATTAAGTCTTGTTTTGTTTATTGTCTTTCTCCCCAATAGTTAAATTCCAAGAAGGCAGAGATGTTTCTGTCTGTTTTGTTCATTACTGAGCCCCTGGTGCCTAGAACAGTGCCTGACACTTGGTAAATGATTAATACATATTCTTGGAATGAATGAATTGAACATCATGGTAGACAGCATTTTTCTTCAGAATAAATTTCCAAGGTTGCAATTACTATATCAAGAAGGTAAAATCCTTGTATGGCTCTTGGTAATGGTGGACAAAACAGATTCTAAATGAGGTGTACTAATTCAGAGTACTGTCAACCAATTAAAGACCTACCAGAGTCACTGTTATCTTTTTAAAGCTTTTTGTCACCCCCAAATTAGCTGTAAGCCCCTCTAAGGCCAAATAAGCTCTCTTGTACTTGCACTTAATACCTGTTGAATGATTAAATTATAAGAAAGGCACCTTCCCTAAACATTCAATAACTCGAAAAAATCACCCACACATTAAAGAGAAAGATAAAGACATTTCTTTTTCTTAAAAGCCTTATCTTCCCGCCCACACTACTTTCCAATACACACCCTCCGCCTACGAATGAATTCCTGTGAGAAGTAAATGCAAAAAAGCAAAAGTAAGGCCTGTTGTTACCAACACTAAGAATCAGCCTGGGAAGGGCAATGTCATTGCCTCGGCCAGCCTACCTAAACACAGAGTCCACAAGGCAGAGGGACCCCAAGCCTCCCCCGTCGCTCAAATGCCAGAGCTCTACCCCTCAAAAAAAAAAAAAAAAAAAAAAAGCGAAGTTCCTTCGAAAAGGATGGGGGTGTAGCCCCACACGCCCCCAAACTCCGTATTTAAATGAGTCACTTATTTGGGTGGCTCCTGCCGGGTTCAAGCCACCACCGCAAAAAGCAACCCCTGGTTTCTCCTAAAACACCACGCCAAGAAAGAAAACCCACTCCACGCCCGGCCGGCCCGGTCCGTTCAGGCCGCGCCCGCCAGCTGGACGCCCCAGCGGAAGAGCGGCAGGTGCCAGATTTCTACCGGACTCCCGTGGTGGCCGCAGCTCACCACCTACCACGCTCTCCCTCAGACCACAAACCCAAAACCAGACGCACCTCTTCTCGCGACCCCCAGAGCCCACTTGGTCCGGTCCGCTGGGCCCTTACCTGGGCCGTCTGCGACTTCCTTCGGCGCCTCACCCAACGGCAGAATAGCAACGCGCCGCCAGCTCGGGTTTGAAATCCCACACCAACCAATCACAGAGATATTTATTCCTCCCGCGCTGTCCCTGCGCCGCGACGCACGCAGCACGGGAAAAGGACGGGCGGGCACAGGACTGGGCATGCGTATTATGACATAGAGAAGCCAAGAGTAGCCATTTTGACTAAGGTCAACAATGTGGGCCGTCCCCTTCCCCGCCACGGAAGCCCTTTCCTGAAGCCATTCAGGATACCATGTTGACTAAGGGCAACTGATACTTCTTGAGTGTAAATTATTCTTGATGTCACTGCTTACCTTGGGCAGGAAAATAGAGCTTTTGGAAACTGTCAGCTGAACCGTGTAGTTCTAAGACGTTAGAACAGCGGTCATTTTCAAACATATATAATGATCTGAGCAATACCATCATGGATGCACTCATCAGGGTTTCTTTTAACACAGAATTTATTAAGTGCGCTAAATCTGTAACACGCACTCAAATTGGAATCCAAAAAATAAAGATACGATCTCTGCTTTCCAGTAGCTCGGAATGAAGGAACCAAAAATGCGTACAAGGTGCGCCCTGGTGGCCTAGCAGTCTAGTACACCTCGGTGCAGTCCCAAATACATCCCAAGATCCAGGGTTCAAGACCCAGGTCCACGGTGAACGACAAATGTGAACAGCTAAATGAAAAATAAATTAATAAAGTTCTTCCCCCCCTCAGAAAATGCATACAAAATTAAAGTGCTAAATTCCATTAACAAACATGTATTTAGAATTCGGTGTGCTAGTATAGCGATTTCATACTTTCCTTTCACCCACGCTCAGAATGAGAAATACATTTTATGTTACCACTAAGTATTTCAGGCCTCTGCCTATTCTTATCACATATAATGTACTCAAAACTTTTCTATTTTCACTATCACCCGCTCCCCTTTGGTTGTCCCTACCTCATTGAATGGCCTCAATAAAGAGTGGCTACCTGCAATCTGAAAAAATACTGAGTAAAGCTCACATTCTAAGTAATATGGCTTAAAGGAAAGATTAGAGATTTTACAACCAGAAAACATGACTATATTTAAACAAATATCAACTGCTAGATAGCTGCATTATCACCAATATTTTTCTTTTTCTTTTTTTAAGGAAAGGTGCAGCAGGAATGAAGGTGAGTAGGCAGGCAAGCAGGTAGAGAGAGGGAAAAGTAGCATTTTATATTTTATTTTTATTTAGTTGCTCACACTGGTTGTTTCCCCATGGACCAGGGACTCAAATTCAGGGGCTTATGGCCTGCTCCTTCTGAGGCAGTTGACCTAACTGCTACTCCACCAGTGTTTGCTGCATTAGCATTTTTTAACCCTTCTATACTTCACTTCCTCCATCTATAAACAGAAATAATAGTACAATTCCTATCTCACACACTTATTCCCAGATAAAACAAGAGTGTATGGGATACTACGAAAGTTTACATTTTATAAGTGGTAATTCAACAAACATGGTATGATTTCTCTTATGTGATAGAGAAACTAAACAAACAAATGAATCAAATCTAACAAAAATAGACTTAGTCTACAGACCCGAATTAGTGGTTACCAGAAGGGAAGGGGGAGGAAGGGTGGGCAATTCAGATAAAATGGGTCAATTATATGGTGAACTTGATATATTATATACAGATGTTGATTTACAATTATGCACACCTTAAACCTATATAATGTTGTGATATGATATTCTGCCAGTAAAAAAAATTTTAATTGAGGGATACCCGCTATAGTTTAGGTAGGCAGTTAAAACGCAGGCTATGAAAGCCATGGACCTGGATTTGAGAGCCACAGCTGAAAACAATTTTTTAACTCTAATATAGATTGTTATTAATATTAGGAAAGATATGAAGAAAATAAATATTAACTGTACATATATTATCCCATTTAATCCTCTCAACAACCCTTCGAGGTCAGGGGTACTCATTGATTGCATTAACATGTGCCTCCTTAGATAAATTATAATACAATGAAATAAGTACTAAGACAGAATATTCTGTGTAAAGTGCTTTAGAAGCACAGATGAGGAAGCAATTAATCCTATCTGGGGAGTGGTAGTGTTTGAAAAGCTTACAGAGACTTGAAATCTGAGCTTTGTGAGTAGGAATTTACCAGAGAGAAGAGGGTAACAAATTCCTGGCAATGGGAGGATCATATGACCTCTCAGGAATGAGTCACATTTATATTTAATAAATACACAAAGATTTATGAAGGTTTAGGACTGTGAAGGAACATTTACCTCAACATACAGGTGATATTGAAGGTTCAGTGGCTGTGACACCTCTTAGACAACTTCAATCTAAGAAGGGGAAGAAGAAAACGGGGGACCATATACCTTGTCTGTTATGTGAGGACCAGTTTAGGAAGAGATTGAACTTAATCCTGTAATAGATTCAATGACAAGATAATGGGGCATGGACTGACAGGACTAGGTTTGCATTTGACATGTATGCTCAGAGAGCATGGAAGATGGACTGGAGAGGGAAAAATCTGAAGGTAGAAAGATGATTGCTCTATTATTAGGGTGAGAAGATAAGAGCTGAATAGGCAGTGTAGAAGGGAGGGAACAGGAGGGGAAAATGTTCATGAAATCAATGAATGAAATGAAATAGACTTATTAAAAGATTAGGCCTAGGGGTTGAGGGAGGAAAAGGGTGTTTGTAAAATGTCTCAGTTTTCTACCTCTCCCTTTTTACTCCTTATCCAATTACTGAGTGAAACTCTTAAGTATATCTTATATGTGCATGCTTTTCTCCTTCCTACAATTACCACGCTAATCCAATTCTATAGTCCCAGTCATCAATCATCCCTGCTCACTTGCATTCTTTATACCTTGAGTGATCTTTTTGAAATGTAATTCTAATCAGGTGTGTCCTAGTGGCTCAGGTGTTAAGCCCAAGCCTGGGGAGCAGTCTACATACAGCCCAAGGATTGGCGGGAACAACTAAAAACTGAACACCTAAGTTAATAAAATGCTTCTTCCTCCTTTCTTCCTGACTTCATGCCTTCCTCTTTAAAATTAAAAAGTGCAATTCTAATCATGTCTCTCTTTTTACAGACATTAATGATTATAATTACAACCAATTACAACTTCCTCCTCAATAAAGACTGAAATCCTTAATAAGTCTGTCCTAACCTGGCCCTTGCTGGCCCCTCAAGCTGTGCTTCCTGACCCTCTGGCATTTGCAGTTCGTCTTCCCCAACTCCACTACCAGATGAAGACTTGACAAAGTTCTACTGATGCCTCTAGGCACTTTGAAGACCTTGCTTAGGCAGGTCTCTGAGGTCTGGAGTCATGTCTTCATATAAGCACCTTCTTCCTCTCTCACTCTTGTCATTTCATTTGCTTCCTCTTCTGGTTCTCCCAAATACCAGTTACATGAGCCCACACAAGTCATCTAAGCTTTTACTCACTCATCTATAAATGGAAATAATAAGAATACATATTTCAGACATGTCAAAAGGAATGAGATATCTGTGTAAAGTACAATTCCTGGCACACAATAAGTGCTCAGTAAATACCCTTGATTTTCCCTACTAGATAGGCTAACCATACATACTGCTATTTTCATATTTCCCGGGCACCTGTCATTTTAATATAAATGTGATTTTTGTCCCACTTTTAATTAACTAGGGCCATCTTTAATGCAGGCCAAAAGGCACAGTTGAGTTGACCAGATCTGTGCTGGGGTGGGGGGGTCCAAAAGCAGTTTCTCTTTTGCAGCACCCCACACCCCTGCCCACACACACACCCTGTGGCCTGTTTTTTCAAAGGAAACAGAACACCACTGTTGGTCCAGCTGCAGGCAAGTACTATGGGGGTTATTTTGGGCAGTACTGTGGTGTTTAGTGACCATTTCTGGCAGTGGGATGGTTAAAGCTGCATGTGTTTTATGCAAGACATTTAGAGCAGGGCTCATAGGGTTGTCAAATCCGGTTTTCACCTAAGGTGCTAAAATTCCTTGCATGGCCCTGGCGGTTGGATGAAGTGATTTCCACACCACCACCACCACCACCACACCGCCTTACTATGTGATCTGCGGATTGGCATCGTGTAGTATTTTCTTGTTGCTGCCTGGCCGTTCTGCTCCTTCTGGTATTGTTCCGCCTCCTCCCCTTTCCTTTGTCACCAGTGCGTAACCCCATCCAGTTTTTGCCATCCCATTGTCCCATTTTTGTCTCAAGGAAATATGGTCAGCCTGCTATTAGACTATAAACTTCCAGAGAATGAGATGACACTCTTAACTCCTATATTCTCTTGCTTTTGCAGCTCTAATAAACAGCTGTTTTAGTGGGCTGAGATGAGTTCAATGGGATGAATTCCATTCCACGCCACCCGACCCCTGTGTCCTAAACGATGGGTGAGGATTGGAGGCACTGTCCTTTCTACACCTCGCTCCACAACAGCACCGCCACTCCCCTCCCATTCCACTTAGTCCTCTTCCCTGCGGCACCAGGCGGATGGGTAAAAAACACAGGAAGGGGGCGGGGGCCCGCGGGAGAAGAGGTGGAGGGGGTAGCCTAACCCCCTTTCTTCCCAAGCTAGTTTTCTAGAAAGGCACCCTGGGGCTACACCAATAACGGGAAAAGCTTGATATCTGGTGCCAGAAAGCAAAGGTTCGATCCCTGGCCCTGCCTTTTGTGAGAGGCGAGCTCTTGACCAGGTTACACTCGCCCCCATCTGGCGAGCCCCGCTGGCCCCGGGGTTCTGCGATGCCAGCGAGGTACTGGCTGTAAAAGTGCTTCTGTCTACCGGAACGCGGCGCCGTCGGAGGATGAGTTAGCGCCATTATCCGCCGCTCCAGCGCCCGCGCCGGGGAGTGCGGTCACAGACCCCGCCCCGCGCTCGGCCGGCGCCTCCAGCCGGGAGCAGCTAATGGGATTTATGCTGATGGGCCGGACGCGGGCGACCGCCCGAGCGCGCCCGCGGCCTGCCGCCCCTGCGCTGCACTTCTCCGGGAGCGGGCAGCCTGCCAGAAGTCGCGACTGAGGAACTGTCACCCTCGGTCCCCGAGTGGGGAGGCGGGCAAAGCTCTCAACACCGTCCAATGGCGGTCTTCGTCCTCTCCCCGGTTTCTTCTCGGTTCTTCCTCGTTCCTTCTCCATCTCTAGAGGTCTCCCTCTCTACCTCCATTCGAGGATTGTTTCCTCTGTCAATTAAACCACGATGCCAGGAGCACGCTTCAGCGATCCCGGCGGCTTGCTAAGCGCGGATGTGGGTGGGAGGGGTACAAACAGGTGCGGATCGTGTTCTGGGGCTTGAGAGAGACTGAGCCCACTTTCTGGAGAAGAACGTGGGAATCCACCTGGAAGAAGAGGCACTTGAGCAGAGCTTTAACGGATGGATAGGATCCCAAAGGAGGGTCGTGGGAGTGGTCAGGAAGTGTGAAGAGAAAAAGAAATTACTTCGGTGTGGGTGACTGCAAGGATCTAAGGCCAGGGGTGGGAGGGTGGTGGGCGGAGGGAAGACTGGCAAGTGGAGATTTTGAAGGCACAGCCTGAGAGGCCTTAAGTGCTAAGTCAAAGAAATGAAACTGAATTCTCAAGGCACTAGTGAGCCATAGAAGGTTTCTGAGCAAATGATAGGCCTGTCCTTATTACTCTAGGAGAAGCAACAAAACATAGTGGTTAAAATTGCATGGGCTCCAACTGCTTCTGTCAGGTCATCTATGTGGAGGGCCAGAAGCACATTGTCATCTTCACCTTGTACCACATGCTCCCTGCTTAGGAAGGAGCTCACCTGTGACTACTAGGTCCCCCTGGAGGATGACAGCAGCAAGCCACCCTGCTACTGTGCACCCAGCGCTGCCTGTGATCTGTCCACCACAACCTCCTCCTTACCCTCGCTGCCATCTTGCTGTTAGCCTGGCGGCTCCCTGGTCCCTCCCAGAGCATCTCACCTCCAGTTCATGTTCGAGGTGGATGTGGGCATGAAGGAGGCAAGGGCCCGGCCTCTGTCCCTCCAGCTCCCCCAGCTATCAACCTTCTTTCCACCCTGAGGACCCAGGATATAGATATTGTACTAAAGTTTCTAAATCCCTAAATCCCTTCTTTTCTATGCACTTCTTTTTATTTAAGAGGGTGGGATCCCAGGTGGGGAACACCCTCCCCCCACCCACCCACACACAATAAAGTCTTAATATTTGGGGAGCAGAATGCATGGGCTCTAAAGTAATGCTGATCCTGGTTCAAGATCTACTTCCACCACTTATGAGCTCTGTGTTGAGCAATTTGACTTCCCTGTGCCTCCATTTTCCTATCTGTTAAATGGAGGTGATAATTATAGTATAAAGGGCTGTTGGGAGAGTTCAATGAGACAGTGTTTTCGAGCCTCTTAACACTGTGCCTGGCACATAGTAAGAACTTCATAAACATTAGTTACTATTATTTTGTGTCTCTGTCTTCCTCTCTGTTTTCTGATGACCTTTCTTGCTCCCATCAAAACGTATAAACAAAATCTTTCAAAACCATGGTTCCTCTTCCCCATAACTAAGAATCACTTTCTCACAATGGATTAAAGTGTTGAACTAAGTCAAACTCTAATAGAACCAAGGCCTCTTCAGACATATACCAGGCTGGAAGGAGCTTTGCCAGAAACCTTGCTTGCTCCTCATTTGCCCACCTCAATTCACTCTGCCCTAAGCAAGGACCACTGCCTGCCTGCACTTGACTCAGAGGCCACTGCTGTTCTGTTCAAGGTGGCTGAAACTGTCAGGAGACAGGCTGAGAAGAGAAAAAGGATAGTAACTCATTCTAAAAGAAGATCAGAGATTTATGTCCATTGTAGCAAGTACCACTTCTATTAACTGTTCATCTGAAAGTCAAGCCAAAAGTAAATTCTTTGGATTTAGACCTGAAGTCAAGTCTGGGCTCTCTCCCTTTCTAGTCACATCCCCACACCCTGGATTTTTGTTACCTTCTCTTATTAAATGAAAACATACTTTAGGCTTGCTTTGATGATTAAAGAGGAGATTGTGGATGGAAAGTCCCCTCCCCAAGTCACTTTGCTCTTTACCTAGAACCTCTGTTACAAAGTAACCAAAGAGATCAAAGAGACACGCCAGAAGTTATGAATTTTAGGAGATTTATTACAGTGGCCATAAGGAGTAAAACACTCAAATCATCGGTCCCGAACCAGATTAGTGCAGGGTATTTATTACTTCGTAAGTTTTTCAAGTGATTATCATAAACGGTTTAAATAGGTAGAGGTCACACCCTAAACATCTTAAGCTATCTTGTTTGACATTTAACATCTTCCTAGGTCTCAGAAGATTTATGGAAACCCCTCCAGCCAAGGTCTTACTGGGTGGGTCTAAGGTTTCTGTTTTGCTGCCAGAGGATTATCTAGAAAGCGGGGACCTCAGGACTTTGTGGTTCACAGAGTAACCCAGCAAAAATGAAGTTTCTCTAGTTCCTTGTTTCACCTCCACACACATTTCATTGGTTTCTCCCAACTGTGCTGTGGGGTAAGAAAAGTCTGAATCGCACAGGGAGAGAATGTTCAACTGCTAGTACTCTGCCATTTCAGAAGAGAAAGTTGAGTCTCAGAGAAGTTAAATGACTTGCCCAGAGTCTGTGCAGGCTGGTATAAAAGGGACAGGCTCTAAGCAGAGCTGGCTGCCCCCTCGACTTACCCCATTTAGTTGTTTTGCCATCTCCTCCCCTAGGGTCCCTTTGCAGCTCCTCTAGGAACCTTTCATCTGCACTGGAATGGGAAGAAGACAGGATGGGAGCTCTCTGCACTTTTGCAAATGCTGTGTCCTCCTCCTGTTCAAGGCCCGACAACCACCCCTCTGCCTGCAGTTTCCTCGCTAGTTAGGTCCCCAGAGGACTGGTATTGGTGGTCTCTGAGACAAATCCTGAACTCAAATTCTGGAGCAACCCCTTCACTAGCTGTGTGCTTGTAAACAGTTCTTTTCCCCTCTCCAGAACTGTCTCATCTGACATGAGGAATGATTTAAATCTGTGCTTCCCAAACTGTAAAGCCCTTGACATCATCACTAGATATTCAGCCCCTGGCTCAGTAAAGACTATGAGTAACTCATCTGTGTGTAACTGATTGACTATGTGTGTTTGCTGGAGAAGGAAGAAAACACAAAAGTGGGGTTTTGGTTTTTAAAGAAGGAAGAAAGACAGGAATGAAGGCAGGCAAGCAGCAAGCAGGAAGAGAGAGGAGGAAAAAGTATTTTATTTATCTTGGTTGTTTCCCCTACACACACACAGCCCTGCCCTGCCCTGCCCTGGCCCACCCCATCCCAGGACTTGAACCTGGTCCTTGGGTATGTGGACTACACCTTGCCAGAGTCATCGAACCTAACCACTACTCCACAGGGCGCACCTAAACACCAGATTAGTACTTGAGCCACCAGAGAGCGCCACAAATGCTTTTTTTTGTTTTTTCTTTCTTTCTTTCTTTCTTTTTTTTAAAGGAAAGGTGCAGGCAGGAATGAAGGTGAGTAGGCAGGCAGGAAGGAAAAGAAAGGGGGAAGAAAAATTCTATTTATTTTATTTAGCTGTTCAACAGATATTAAAAAAAAAAAGACAACTACTATCATGTCAGGGTCATAGAAATTTTTTCTGAAATTAAAAAGTTTGGAAACCTCTGGTCTGCATATTTTCCAAAGGCCCTTTCACTGGCCATCCTACACAGCTACATCAGAGGAGTTTTACGCCACCAGGGGTGCTGCAGCTGTGTGCGGTGTGGAAACTGAGGTCCTTGGGCTAGAAGGCTACTCAACTGGGAGAAGATGGGACCGCGTTCCAGTCCTGGATCTATAGACCCATCATATAGACCCATATAGACCCAATGAGACCCATTACACAGACTCTGTAAGGGAGATGCATCTCTAGAGCTGGGGGAGGCAAGAGACCCAGAGGGGATGTGATCTGTTCCAAGTTACTCAGCACTGTGTCTACACCTGTGGTAGCAAGAGGTGATTCCCATTTGGAGGGAACTGCAGCTTCAGTTCCCTGCTTACTATAGAGAATGTTTCTCACAGTCACCTCAGCTATTCTTAGACAAGGGGACGGCATCAGGAGGGCACAGATGGCCATCCAAGTGAGTGGCCAGGGTATGAGCTAGGAGTGCCGGGAGCAGGCAGAGGGGCCTGTGGAGGCAGGGAAGACTTTCCAAAAGTGGAACTGGGGGCAACAGAGAGGAGCAGGAAGGTCAGTCCAGACACAGATTTCTAACAAGGGAGTAATTATGAGATGGCCTTTGTCAAGATGTAGGCCTGACTTGCCAGGCAATAGAAGGCAGCAGCTCATGGTCAGAGGGAAGACACAGGAGAGCCCAGCCCCATCCTCTACTCTCTCATCCACTCTCCCACCCCCACCCCAACCCCCACTGAACTCCAGGCAGGCAGAGCTCTGATCCAATTTAGCCTCTCCAGTCAGGAGTTTCTCCCTGGCAAGGTCAGAACACCTCAAAGAGAGAAGAAGTCTCCCATGCCCACACCCCGATCATACCCAAGAAGTATCGGGATCCAGAAAACTCTCTAGCCCAACCTGAAGGTGCACCCACATAAACAGTGCTTGCCGTGGTGGAACACAGGAACTCCATCCTGTCCTGGGACAGAAAGATACATATTCACACACACACACACACACACACACACACACACACACACACACACTCAGGATTGATTTTATCAGAGCAAATGAAGAAGGATCCAGGTCCTTCAGGTCAGAGCACTGGATTCACCAGCAACCCCACCCCTGCTGCCTGCCCCATTCCTGCTCTAGACACACCACCCACTTCTGCTCGTTGAAGTTCCACTCACTGGCTCTTCCCTCTGCATGGCCCCCGAACCGACTCTGAGCAGCAAATTCCTTCCCACAATCACTCTGTCCTACCTGGTGCTCCTCCCCTTGGCCTGGGTTCTGGACACTAGTCCTGACTCCAGGCTGAGTGCCTCCCAGGTCTCGTTCCTCCCACCCTCCCATACCTTGGGTCCTTCCAGGATGCCTTTCTGAGGTTTGCCAAGTCTGAGCGCTCTCATTTAAGCAGGGAACACCAGGAAAGAGGCCAGAGGAGCAGGTGCCATTCATATTGGCAAGGCGTCTCTGAGCAGCAGAGTGGACATCAGGATGGAGGTCAGGCCAGTCACTCTGGAGAGGGTAGACACACCCTGCCTTCCTGCATATCAACAGGACCATCTCCCAAGCTTATAATTTTGGCTTTAATATTCTTGCAGTGCGCACGCGCGCACACATACATACACCAAGCCTGTCTGCTCTGCAGAAGTCTGTTTCCCTGGGGCCCCAGGGCCTGTTCCCTCATTGCCCACCAAACCTTTTCCATCTGCTTTCACAGGAGAACCCTCAATCATGGATTCTCCCTAGAGATCGCCAAATTCTTGAATTCTTTCAGCCTTCTAGAGAAAAGTCACATCAAATCTGGGATCGCTGCAGCTGCCCCATTTACAGCCCACCCCCTGAACCTCCATCTAACCTCAGTACCTCCCTCCCTCCTCTGTGAAGGCTACAAGGCTGGGAGGGAGGTCAGAAAGGAGCCCATCCTGGCAAAATGAGAAAAGATTAGAGCAATACATTTGCTGTCAGTGGCAATAAGGCTTCCTTGAGCAGGGGAGGAGGAATATTTGATTTCAGGCTCTCTGGGGGTCTTGATGAAGGAGCACTGGCAGCTGTAGCCCCAGGCCTGATGGAGTGAGGAGGGCTGGTTCCAGCCTCAGCTAAGCGGGGACCCTGGTGTCCCAGCCCTCCCATCTCCTTTTAGACCCCATCCTCTGCAGTTGCCTGCAGGGCTCCTGCTCCTTCCTCCCTCCTCTCCAATCATTTCTCCCCTTCCACTGCCAAACTAATTTCCCTGAAGCAGTTTTTCTAGCTGGTGCAGGGGGATGGAGCAGAAAGAACAGTGCACTAGGGGCTGCATAGGAGGCCTGGGTTCTGACCCCCTACTGCATCCAAGCCCAGGGACTTCTTGCAAGTCACTGAGCCTCCCTAAGCCTTGAGGCAGTATGAGGTAGGGGGACAAGTTGGCTTTGGTATCCCAAGGCCTGGGGTCAGCTCAGCCACTCACCGCTTCAGTGGTCTTGGGCAACATTACTTAACCTCTCTGAGCTCTATGTCATCATCTATAAATTGAGGGTGAAGCAAATAATAAAGCCTGTGTCCTAGGGTAGTGGACAGCAACAGAGCTGCGGATATGAAAGCTGTAAACAATTGTGAGGACAGTGTCAGTTTGGTGTGTGATTTCATATACTTCCAGGCTCGAGGACAGACCTGAGCTTCATTCAGATGCTCCAGAGGGGATCCTGGCTCTGGGCCCACCATCCCAGTAGGTAGGGTGTTATCTTCACTGGGAACACAGATGAACCTGAAATGAGAGGTCAGCTCCCCTAGATCAACCCTTAAAGACATTCTAGAGGGAGGGTTAGGCACAACTGGTCAATAGTTCCCCTTCGTAACTCCTTCCACCCTTTTTCCACCTGTGGTGGGTTCCCCCTGGAGTTCTACAGCGGGGCAGGTCTGTCTGAGTGAGACAACTGCTGCCCCACCTCGAGGCGAACAGTCAAGGCGCTATGCAGGAGAGGGTACAGGGAGGCCAGGGGCTGGAATTAACTTTTATTTCCAAGCTGTCATGTACCTGGCACAGTGCAGTATTTTTCCTATGATGACTAGTACATACAATAGCCGGAGAGGTAGGTATTATTGACATGGAGGTTGAATAACTTGCCCATTGCTATCAGTTGGAAAGATTTGTGACTCAGGTCCATGGAACCCTCCATCATGCCAGACGTCTTCCTGCCAGAACAGAAGGCAAAAGCCCTCAGTCCCAGGCCTGGCTCCCTATGGGTGAGCTGTAAAACTGGACAGATGTGTAAATGCCTCTATATCAAGCTTTTTTCATCTTTGAAATAGAATGATGCTACCTAACCAACTTAGCACAGAGAATGTTTTGGATAGGGTAGAGCCCTCACACACAGTGCATTGCACCTCCTTGTGCTTCTGGCTCCCACCTCATTTCTCACTGCTCCCTGCACGGTCCTCTACTCTGCCAGATCTTCCTGCTCCATCTCCCACCTGAAATCAGTATCAAGCTGATTCATGTCTTCCCATCCCCCTCTGCCTATCCAGATATAACCAATCCTTTGAGACTAAGATGAGGGGCCTCCCTCCTCCATTGAAGCCTGTCCCTGTAACCCAAATTGGCAATAAGCATAGACTTCCTTGACTTACCATTTACTCTCTATGAATTAGTTCTGATTCTCTAAGAGCAGACTATGCCTCTTATTTCTTTGTAATCTTTGGAGCTTGTATAGAGTCTGCTACATATGGGGTATTAAAAAACATTTACAGCTGGAGGGGATGATGCAGTGATGATGCTCATGATAGAATTTGAGTTTAATGCAGAGGTGGGGATGGTGGTGACAGCGGCAATGACTGTGATGCAGTTATGGTGGTGAGTTTGAGACCTGGTGGTATTACTAGCAGTGGTGATGATACTGATGAAGTGAGTTTGAAGATGCTGGTAGGATGGTGGTAATGATAGTGATGGTTGCTCTATTAAGTATCTATTGTTGATAACAAATTACCCCCAAAACTTAACAGCTCAAAACAACATACATGTCTTATCTCTGAGTTTCAGTGGGTCAGAAATCTGGACACGGCTTAGCTAAGTGCCTCTGGATCAAGTTCTCTCCATAATCCTGCAAGCCTTGCAACAGAACTAAGGTGACCGCTAGGGAGTGAGATAGGGATGGGGCGATGGCGGCAAAGGGATACAAGTGGTGGCAGAGCCCACTGGACAATGGTGAAGAACACTCGGTCATCTGGTGGAGGACAGGGTGTGTTGACATATACCTGAGGAATGGGGAAAATGTGCATATGGGGAACCTATGCATATGAGTTTAACGTGTAGAATAAAAGTCATTGCAGTAAAGAAAAAGACTACAACCAAGGTGCCAGCAGGGACTAGAGCCTCATCTGTGATCATCACTGGAGGAGGATCTGCTTCCAGGCTTACTCGTGATTGTTGGCAGATTTTAGCTCCTCTTGGGCTCTTGGACCCTGTTGGGAATGAGTCTGAGGTCTCCCTCAGTTCCTTGCCTTCCTTGCCACGTGGGCCTCTCCATAAGTAGATGAGAACATGGTAGCTGGCTTTCCTCAGTGCACTTGAGAGAGTAGCCAAGATGAAAGCCACTGTACTTCCATAGCCTAATCTTGAAGGAACACCCCATCACCTCTGCTGAATTTGGTTCACTAGAAGTGACTCACTAAATACAACCCAACTTGAGGAGATAGGACTGCATAAATGCATGAATACAAGGAGGCAGGGGTCACTGGGAGTCACTTTAGAGGCTGCTACCACAATGGTGATGATGATGGTAGAGGAGGAAAGTTGGAGAATGTGATTGCATCAGACAGTAGTATGATCTGAGAGTGAAAAGTACTGGTGTCCATATTAGAAGTGAAAAGTGGTTCCTCCAAATCAGACCTGAGCAAGAAAATCCAGCCACCTAGAGGCCTATATATAAGACCCACTCTCCATCACACGCCAGCCCCATTCCAGGTCCAGGTTCAAGTCCATATACCTTCCCCTGGAGTCCTTCCCCATTACTTCTTTTGTTATTACCCCCACCCGAGGCTGATGTTCTCCTTTAGATAAATAACTAATTAATAGCCAAATAGAGAACTAATGCCACCAACAATCAAAGGGAAGAGGAAAGAGAGAGTGGTCAGAACCCAAGAGTATCACCAGTCTGAGGACAACTTCCAAGTTGGATAAAGTCCTCTACCCTATCCTGTTGGGAGTCTTCTTGCCTTCGGTCTTCAGCTGCTACAGGCCCACAGAATACAACCCAATACCACTTTATCTCCCCTCTCTCAATTCTTCACATTGACTTTAGGCAAAATTTTCCCAAGCCTGGGGAGCCCATCCTCCTGAGTCCCCTTGGTGCCATCTCTTGCCTCTAATCTCTCCCTACTTCTGTCTTCCTATTTCTTCTTTTTTCCCCCATTACTCGGATTAACCAAAACAAAAAAAGGGGTGGGGGAGAGAGACGAGAAAGGAAGAAAAATAAAAGAAAATTTAAATTGTTTCAAATAATAAAAGTTAAATGATTGGCATGCCTAGTGACTAAGGCCACCAGATGTAGTCCACATACATGCCAAGGAACCAAGTTCGAGACCAGGGGCCAGGGGGAACAACTAAGATGAACAACTAAAAAAATTTGTGTTTCTTCCTCTTCTTGCTTCCCGTCTGCCTGCCTACTCACCTTTATTCCTGCCTGCACCTTTCTTTAAAAATAAAAATTAAATTAAATGATTGACAAAATTCTTCTAACACGTGAACCTAACCCCTACTCCCTTCTCTTCTGACAAGCTCAGCCTTGCTGTCATAGTCCAAAAATTTGTTTTAATTTTATTTTATCTGTTTATTCACATTATTTTTCTATATTCCTATAGGTGAGATCATCTAATATTTGTCTTTCTCCTTTTGACTCACGTCACTCAAGTTCCCTTCATGTTGTGCAATATTTTATCTGTTCTGTGGTTGCATAATAATCTAGTGTGCGTGTGTGTGTGCATGTGCATTCATGCCTGTAGCTGCTCTTCTTTATCCATTCATTTATCAATGGACACATACCACTTTTTCTTGGACTGCCCCAGATGTCACCCTTGTTCTATGATAAGCACAGAAGGGATTCATCTTTTCTGAAGCCCCCTCTCTTTAATGATCAACCCCAAGTCCTCTCCTCTGCCCAAGTCCAGGGCTTTTAGGTCTGGCAAGGCAAAATAAAGTCTACTTAACTGGAAACACCTGTTTAGGCAGCTGGTGATAATGGGTGTCATGGGACCAAGTCCTCTTGCGGAAGGCTCACCAGGTGGAGTGACTGGTGAAATATAGTAATCTAGGGATCAGGAGACCAGGATGCTAATCCCAGCTCTGCCACTCACCAATCGTGCCACTTCTGCTCTCCAGCCTTGGGACCCTTGTCCATTAAATGTTGGTAGTTGAAGGTGGACTAGATGATTTTGAAGACTGCCAGCTCTAAACTTCTCTAATTCTGTTTCCGATGAAAACGGCTGAGTTGAGGGCAATAGCTTCAATTGAAGGCTGAGAGTCGTGCTGCTGAGATGAGTTTCTGTCTGCAAATGATAGTCAAACCTGATCACAGGGGAACCTTCATTCTGTGCATTGTAGGAACATAGGGCCACCCCAGACGTCCTTTCCTGCACCTGCCCAGGACCCCCACCTCTAAGTGATCTTAGACTCACCAGCCTCCCTTCTGAACCCTCATCAGCAAATCCCCTCTGGATCCTCAGCAGCAAATCCAGGCAGCGCTGCCAATTCTGTCTCCAAGACATCACTCACCTTACGTCTCGTGTGTGCTTTCTCTCTGCCAACACACCCACACCATCCCCACCCTAGTAGAGTCCCTTTGACTCTTCTCTCCTTCTGTAAAGTGCACTTAACTGTCTTCTTGGCTCCCACACCCTTGGTCTACATGACACCTTTTTCTTTTTTAATTTAATTTTTTTAAAGGAAAAGTGCAGGCAGGAATGAAGGTGAGTAGGCAGGAAGGCAGCAAGAGAGAGAAGGAAGAAGCACTTTATTTTATTTAGTTGTTCACGTTGGTTGTTCCTCACAGCCCAGGCTCTTGAACGCGGGACCTTAGGCTGTATGTGGGACCACTCCCAGATTATGCTAGAACACTAGGCCACCAGGGCATGTCCCAATGACACCTCTTTCTTGATTCTTCTCTTTAACCAATCTTCCTCGTTCCCTTTATCCGTCACCTCCTTTCTTATCTCCTCTACTTTTGTTCACCCCTTAAATTTGGGTGAACTCCCTAATACTTTATCTTTGGCCACCTCATAATAGTTACATAATAACAAAAGCAAAAACAACTAGGATTTAATGGTGCTCATAAAGTACAAAGGGCCTCACATTCATTTTCATGTGATTCCATGAAATAAGTTATTCTCTCATTTAATAGAAGTCAATTTTGCCTTCATGGAGTCTGTGAAAACTGTCCTTTCTTTTTTTATTTCCATTGCCACTGCCCTAATTCAAGCCCTTAATACACCGTCTTAAAACCTTGCTTCAGTGCCCCGGCTGACAATAGTGTAGGTCTTAGGGCCGATGAGAAGGAAAGGCTGTAGTTCCAGTTAACCAACTGACCAAGGGCTTTAGACTTAACCGAACCAGATCAAGCCCCACTCAGAACACAGTGGGCTGTACTATAAAGATAAGGCACTCAGAACCAGAATCATTTGGAGAAAAGATTAGGGTCACACACAAAAATTCAGAATCTATGATTGGTCCAAGCATAAAGAGGAGAACTCTTGATGAAATAGGTGAAGAGGTGGATAATGAAGTCCAGAGTCTCCATGGAAGCCCTATGCCGCCAGGACCTGTGTGTCAGGTCCCAAATCATGTCCCTCCATCTCCCTCTGCAGCTGCAGCCTGCTGGAGCAGGTGATCCTTAAGTCTTTTTTAAGTTAGGAACCTCCTACCTCAGGAAGAAAAAAGAATAAGAGTAAAGAAAAAAAATTTTTTTAAACACTGAATTTAAATTCATGATATTGTGCCTGTAATGAGCATTTTGGGATAATCATTGTAATATTGTTTATTTTGTCTGCTTTTAAAGATGTTTGGAGCGTTGAAAAATTTTTTTTTGATTTATGAAGCGTTTAATTGATTTCATTTGCAATCAATTGTTTAAATATTTGGCAAGTATAATTTGCTAATTCACAAGTTTGTGATGTATTGGTTGTATCAGCAGTATAAGAATATTAGGGTAATGTTAATAATTGAATAAAGATTAATAAATTGGACCTCAGAATAGAAAAATAATGAATATTCCTCTCTATGCCTTAGACATTAAAGAATTTTTCATCTTAAACTTCCCATCTCTGATTTTTGCTGTCTTCAGTTAATCCCATTTTTCCTGTAACATCTCTGCAACCACATTCCCTCATCTATAAAATGGGACATATTTCTACCTACTTAAGAAGATGGTTGTGAGGATGTTTTTTGCTTTATGTAATCTCCCCCATCTCTGGCCCTTGGTGAAGCCAGGTCTATGAGTTTTCATGGCCTGCACCTTGTCACTGAGCTACTAGAGTGTGCTGGCTTTAATAAGACAGTTCCTTCCATAGTATTCAGACCAACAGCCAGCACGCAAATGCTCAAAATGCTATTTTTATCTTCCCTCAGACCACTCTGATCATGCTACCTTCTGCTCAAAACACTTCAGTGCTCCCCAGTGACCCCAGCCAAATGCAAGTTCCCACACACAAGGTCCAGAACTTTCCAAGTCCTCACCTCTGCCTGCTTCCCAGACCTTGCCCTCTCACCTACTAGACACACAAAATTATATATCTTTGCTTCACCCTGGTCCCCTATCATCATCTGCCATACTGTTCCTCCTCTTAAAATGATTTGCCTCCTTCCTATGCTATTACAACCAATTCAAACCCCTATCCATCCTTCAAAACCAATCTCAAATACTCCAAGAGACTTTCCTGGTCATCATCAACTCTCTCTCTCCCTCCTTGGAGTATTTTATATGTAAGCATCACATTGAGGCAAGTATCAGAATCAACTATGTCTGGCCATCTGGGTTGGACCATGAACTCCATGAAGGCAAGATCACTTCTAATTCATCTTGGGGAACAAACACATGGCCACCCTGATGTATAACAGATGTTTATCTAACCGGTGGTAGATTCCTCTAGCTCTGGGTAGTTGTGTCATCTAAGCACAAGTATCAAGGACCTGCAGGCCCCCCAAGCTGGTGTTCCCACCCTCACTGGCCTATGTAGACCATGGAGGCTCAGGAAACAGAGGTACCTAGTTGTTATGTGCCAGGGCCCATGGGGCAGATGGAAAGATGGCAGAGCCAGATTTCAGAGCATGTGGTGCTGTGTCTGCTCAGCTCATCAGCATTCTCTCAGACATGCAGCCCCTCAGTCAGTCAACATTTCTTTTTAGACTCTTCTGTGCCAAGTCCTGTGTGCCATGTGGCAGACACCAGGGCTGGTGCTGCTTTCCTAAGAGGTGTGCCCATGTGCCAGGAGCTGCTGGTGTGCCTATACATGTGCCCACGTGTGCACCCCACATGACCCCGCGTTCCAGCTAAGACAGACCTAGTTGTCTGTGAGTCCGGGCTGAAAGGGCTGCTTTTTACCCTGTTTCCAAACAACTCCCCTTTCTGCGCCAGCTCCTCTGCCGCTCCCGTCTGTTTGCCCCTCGCCACCGCCGCCTCCCTCTGTTGGGGCTGCCGCTGATGATGAAATTTGGCTTGCAACACCCTCTTCCTCCCCTTCCTGCAGGCCTGGGAGAGGATTAAGCCGCTGGAGTCTGAAATCAGAAAGATCCCAGCTTCTGCTCCCCAGCACCTCCCCACGCCCCCTCCTCCTCCCCGCCCATGCAAAACCAGAAAATTAATCTCCCCCTCTGCCTGTGATATGGCGGGCTGCATTACAAGCTGGGCGTCGAGATAAAGCGGGGAGCCGCGGGATGGCGGCCCAGCACAGGGGCCCCGGGTGGGGCCGGCCTGGGAGATAAGGGCCTCCTAGACCCATGAATTATTCACTGGCACTGCCTCCTCCGGCTCAGCGGCTGCCCTGGGCGCTGAGATTGCGCCTTCCAGTGGGGCCTGGGTAGGGTGGGAGGAGGCTCAGTGGGGAAGGCAGCCGGCTTAGAGGGGTCCTCCTGTCGGGAGAGTCCAGAGAGAGAAGGTGTGGCCTTAGCAGGAGACAACTGAGAGACACAGGTGCCCTGCAGGACCAACTGATGCGTGAGAAAGAAGGTGTCCTCAGGCCTAAGGGATCCCTAGACCTAGCCATGGCCCCAGTGGTGCTCCTCATCTATGCAACTCACTAAATACTGTTGAGCAGTTGCCAGCTTAGAGCCAGTCGGGTGTCCTAGAGTTGGAGTTCCCAGCCCTGCCCTCAGGGCGCCCACCTCCCTCACTCCCGCTGAGGCCGCCTCACCCACAGCCTTCCCCTCCCCTCCAGGGTCTAGGCAGAGCTGCCTACTCCAGGGGAGCAGTCGATGTGAAGGGAGCTTAGATGACAGTGCTGCTTCCAGAGAGCAGCACCGCTGGTGCAGGAAGCACCTGGAGGTTGGTGGTGGGTTAGGGATTCCTGGGGAAGTTTTCCTGCAAGAGGAAAAGACCCAGGCACTCTGGGGACCTTTTTCTCCTTTGTTCACTCATCTTAAAGATCGGGGACTTTTTTTTTTTTCTATCCTTTTTTTTTAAGGACCAGTGTGGCAGGAATGAAGTAGGAAGAAGCATTTTATTTTATTTTTAAACCGGATTCAAAATCAGGAATATGTGACTGGAATTTGTTGTCGTTGTTTAAAAGGAAAGGTGCAGGCAGGAATGAGGGTGAGCAGGGACAGGCAGACAGGAAAGAGAGAAGAAAGCAGACTTTATTTATTTTATTTAGTTGTTCGTCTTGTTTTTTTTTTCCCCCAGCCCTCGGGGCTGCAAGTCTTGAACTGAGGACGTGGGATGTAGGCTGTCTGTGCTGTGTCAATTAACGCACTAGACCACCAGGGAGCGCCAACACGAGGACTTTTAAAATTGGGAGGGATCTCAAATCGCTCTTCCCATCTTGCCCTGTATCTCCCCTTTTCTCTTACTCCTCTTTCTCTATTCCCCAAATCTAACCTTTTAATCCCTGCCTAGACCCCAGCTTCTGCATTTCTCTCTCTTATTCTTGCCTTTCTCTACTTTTCAAGCTCTTTATTGTCCCTTGGATCATCCTTCCTTCTGAAGCTGGCACACACTGAGACGTAATACAAAGAAGGTGGCCATCTACTCCCCCAACTCCACCAGGAGGAAGATGGGGAAAGATGGGTCTAGCGTGGTCCTGGTTATACAGATGAGCTGCCGAGTCCAAGAGAGACAGCAGTAGCAGTGTTGGGATAGCCCCCCTGAAATGCGTTGGCTTTGGAGAGAGACTCTGAGACACCCAGAGAGCCAGGATCCAGGGGGCTGGGACAAGTTGAGAACCAAAGGAGATTCCTGGGGATCCAGCCTGGCAGGCAACCCTGAACCCAAAATTCCTGCAGCAGATATGAAGCCCTGTGCTTGTGAACCAGTGAACAAGACAAATTTTCTGAGACTTAAAGTCAAGTTGTAGCAGAAGGGATGATGAGGGGAGAAGGAGAAGGGGTGGAGAGAGAAGGAGGGGCCAGAATGAGGGGAAGAAGTGGGGAAGGGGGTGGGTGAGTCCTCAAAGAGTAGAGAAGGCAATGACTTTGGTAAGAAAGGGAGGAAAACTAAGTAGAGAGGAGATTAAAGAGAGGAATTAGGGACAAGAGGAAAGGCAGGGAGGGTCCTTGGGACAGAGAAAGGAGGAAGAGAGTGAGAGGAGCATTTGAGAAAAGAAGATAAAGCAGGAGATGAGCACAGAGGGTTGGGGAGCAGCGTGTTGCTGATCCCATCAGCCTTAGGTGGAAGCCCCTTCCCTTCACATCGCCTGTAATTAACTCCTTAACTGTCTCTGCATTTGCTGAGTGGGCAGACAAAGTGGATGCACAGATTGGGGTGCGTGTGATTTCAAGCATGGGGGATTGGAGAAGAGCTGCCTGAGAGTCCCAGGGGCCTGGCTCTCCAGTGCCTACTCCCCCACTCAGAGAGGCTGGAGGGTGTTGCTGTACCTAGAGCAGATGGGGCCATTTACAAGGGAAGTTTCCATGGAGAATTTGCCCCCATCAGCCTTTCAGGGATGATAATAAAACTTACCACTATTGATGGAACGCTCACTGTTTACTGTTTCATCACTATGAATATTGGCCAGATTTTATGGTTTGTGGAAAAAGTGAGGTTCAGATAGGTTAAGTAACCTCCCAGAACCACACAGCACTGGTATGACAGAAATGGGATTTGAATCTGGGTCAACAGGATACAAAAGGCCATGGGGGGTCCTGACCAGATGACTCATGCCCCAGAGGGAGTAATGTCTCCAGGACGCCTTCCCCACCCCCCCCACCCCCCCACCCCACCC